>JAWWEW010000131.1:43823102-43839483 GCA_035583185.1 Anabacerthia variegaticeps
TTTCCAAATTTAAGGAGAGGGATTATTTTATTTCTTAGCCAACATTTACATCTTAGTTTCTCTCTCAAACTAAGACAAGTGGTCACATGACATAGATCAGCAACAGTGTCTTCACAAACCCCAGCATTTTTAAATGTGTCAAAACTTATAGAGTCTACAAAACAATACTGGTGAAATTATCCATCTTTCTGACGGGAGTCAAGAGGGTAAGTCTTAAATCCAACAGAAGAAAGACACTTCCCTTTTGTCTCACATCTCAGTTAAATTGCTCACTAGAAAAATGCACTTATTTTCCTTCCCAGATAGTAGGTACATAAATACACAAGTCTTCCACCAACCTAGAAAGTACCTCAATCACCAGACTTTTCTGAGTCCATCTGGTTGAGTGGCAGATGTCTTTAATCTTTCATATAGATATTGAGCTCCTCAAGATTTGATCCCCTCAAGATCTGAATCAAACTTTGTAATTTTTTTTAGTTGTATATCAGTACCTATAGCTGGACAGTTATGATTAAGTAATTGCACTGTGAATGTTGAATGCTTGGCTAACCTTTTGTTTTAAGGGAAAGAAGATGAACTGGCTGTCTGGATGAGAGACCCCAGGAGCAAAGTCAGCAGAGCTGAGCAGTAACTGGGGAAAGTTAGTTCTGTCAGTGGGTGATCATGACTACCAACTCACTGGGCAACTACTTCAAATGGACCCCAGAGGCAAATGAAGAGAAGAACTGTACCTGTGGACTAATTACCATGAGAAACAACCAGAAAATAGGCATTTGAGTACTAATTAATAGAAAAGTTATGTATGTTGTAACCAATGAACACTGATACTGTTGTTTGTTAAAATGCATAAGTAGGCTAAAATTTTGATGACTGGTGAGCCTTTTCAGGGTTACCTCCTACTTCGCACCATCTAGAATAAAATACAGAAATATTTGACCTCAGTGTGTGAATAGGTGTGGCACAGCAGGTAGCAAGCCTGTGTTTGGGACAATAAGATGAATACTGGGTCCAACCAAACCACTTTTATATTGTAATCTGAAGCTCAAGAAGTGGACCCATGCAGTTTAACAATAGCAAGTGCATGGTGCTGCAACTGGGTTGGGATCAATCCTGGAATCAATACAGGCTGGGGGATGAACAGACCAAGAGCAGTCCTGCTGAGGACTTGCTGGTGGATGAGAGGCTGGACATGATCCATCAATGTGCACTTGCAGCCCAGAAAGCCAATTGTGTCCTGGGCTGCATCAAAAGCACCACAGCCAGCAGGTCAAAGGAAGTGATTCTGCCCCTCTGCTCTTGTGAGAACTCACCTGGAGGGCTGTGTTCAGCACTTAAATCCCCAGCACAGGAAGAACATCCACCTGTTTCAGTTAGTCCAGAGAAGGGCCACCAAGATGATCAGAGGAATGAAGCACCTCGCCTATGAGGAAAAGCTAAGAGAACTGGGTTTGTTCAGCCTGGAAAAGAGAAGGCTTAGCGGGGACCTAATTGTGGTCTTTCAGTGTCCAAAGGGAGCCTACAAGACAGAGAGAGATGCTTTATGGGGAAGCTTGATAGTCAAGAAGAAATGGTTTCAAACTGATAGTTTTAGTTTTAGACTAGATATTAGGAAAAACTTCTTTACTGTGTGGGTGGTCACACACCAGTGCACGTTGCCCAGAGAAGCTGTGGATGCCCCATTCTCTGGAAGCATTCAAGGCCAAGTTGGATGGTGGTCTGCGCAACCTGTTCTAGTAGAAAGTGTGCCTGGCCGTGGTAGGGGTGTTTGAATTAAATGATCTTTATTCTCCCTTCTAACCCATGCCATTCTATGATTCTGTGATTCTTTGACAAATATTTTACATCAAATAGAGCGAAGAAGTCAACAGAGTGGAAAAGCAGTGAGGGTGGAATTGAAAGAAATACCACCTTTGAACTACAAAGCTGTTTTTTTCTAAATGAAAGTAAATTATTCCTATTGCAGATCTGTATACTAAGCAAATAAACTAACAAAGGAGAAATTACTTCATCTTCTTTTTCAATGTTTTTTAAAAAATCAAGATTATTAATTTTCTTGCTTTATCTCCCAGTATCCAAGAAAAATGTACCTTGTGTCAAATGGAACATTTCACTGGTACAAATCAGATTGTTTTTCTTTTTAACAAGTAATATTTTTTAAGGTCCCCCTTGCCTTGTCTTTTATTGCCACTAAAACCAGGGCAAACTGGGGACCTCTACTTTGATAAAACCATATAAATCTGAAAAAAAAAAAAGGGATTTTATTTTAAAACTTCAGTTTTTTACTGACACCTGAAGTAAATATAGTAAAATAAGGAGTAATAATTTTAGCAGTAATTTCTTTTTAGCCTCTCGTTATACTCTTGATATAAATGCAACCTTCCTACAGACTCTTCTGGAAGTTCAGTGCTCAATCTGATTAAATAACTGGGTAGGTTTATTTCCTCTTTATTTATTTATATATTTAAGTAGAAAAATATTAATAAACAAACAAATGAATATGGTGAAATCAAATAAGTTGCACTAATATATAAATATATAATTTAATTTACAGAATGAAAGTCATAATGAAAAATGCAAATAACATCTCTGTTTATAAGTCTGTATCAACTTTTTTATTATTACTATAAAAAATTGTAACTGGGTGTTAGTCTTTCAGAATATATTTTGGGAAAATGGTCTTATTATTATGCTGGAGTTTAATATTTGACTTTGTCACTTCCCTAAAACTAACAATTAGAAAGTTTCAAAAGCTCGCCTTATAGTACCTGCCTTGATCTGTGATTTGTTATGTATGTACAGATTTTTAACTCATAATATGACAAAGTCTTCAGCAATCTCTCTCTTTCTGATGCTTTATGAAAGTTTTTACTCTGTTTTCCTTTTTCCAATATTGTGACATTAATCTATGGAATTACGTCACACTAACAATACAGGTAAAGTGCCTGAATGCTATAATTAATGAAGGAATGAATCAGTAGGGATTAAAGCACTAAAACATGTAGCTGTTGAGTGTCAGTATGATTAAATAAGAGGTAATCAACTCCATTTTTTTTTACTTTTATTACACTTTCAATATTGTATGAGGAGAATCTCCCAGTGGAAAGTGAGCAGGGGAAAAATAATTTCATTTGGAGAATAAATATATTTTTAACAGAGACATTATTTAAATCCACCTAGTTCTAAACACAGGCAATGCTGAAAAGATTATGGATTTAGCTAGAAGGAAGCCTAAACAGAAGGGCAAAGTGGTGTTGTTTTTTCCACTGCAGCAGTAAAAATAATCTGTGATAAAGTCAGTGAACGCTTGGTAAACCTTATGGTTCCTAGGACACTTAGCACTTGCTTGGTATTGGGAAAGCTTATCAATATTCAGATTGGTATGTCTACTGGATTGTTCAATCCACCACTTTTATTGGTGACAACTTTCATATAGACAATGCTATGTAGAAGCAGTAAATGTTCTCTGAAATATTTTTGATCCATGTGCAGAGTTGGACCTATTTATGGTGTCTGGCAGCATTCTGGGGGTTTTGGTGGGATGAAAAAAACACAGTTTTTCTGGTATTTTTGTTTCTTATGTTTTTAAATGCCATTATTAGACAGGAAACTGGTAACCAAGATGCAGAAATCTTATATTTAAATAAGCTATTTAGAGCCCTAGAAGCTTTCTTCTAGTTGTAGGCTTACTTTGCTCTTATATTTGCAATATTGTTAATATTGTGCAATATTCACTTGATCACATCACTGGTGACATTAAAGTGATTTTCCTCCTGATCGAACCAGGACTGAAGTCATGTAGCAGGACTCCAGCCACAGATGCCCACTTGAAACGAAGGTGAAGGATCCTCCAGAACCTCTCTATACATGCATGATGCCTACACATGGCAAGTGGCAGTTTGTAAGTGTCACATCTGGTTAAGGCATGAGATGTACTTGTGATCTGGGAAGCATAAGAGCAGCAGATTAAGCCACGGTCTCTCACTTTTTGCTCTGAGCCAGCTGGTAATGCAAAGACTTCTATTAACTGCTGTATTACTGCAAGCACAGATTTTGATGTTCAAGTTCAACCTATAGAACCTTTAGAAAACTCTTCACAAAATCATTATGCAAAGAAAAAACCTTTACTCACTCTTTTAAAAAAACCCACAAACTACCTGGATAATGCACCATATCTTGGACACTAAAAAGGAAAACCAGAGCAAGTACAAAGGATGAGATGCTTTGGCAGACAAACTTATTCATAAAATGGAGATGTACAGTAGTATCAACAATATAAATCAATTGGCATAGACATCAAAACTTTTTAGATACCATGTTATTGATGTCAGATATGGCAATTGTGCAGAGGAAGCAGTTAAGAAGATTAATATTTTTTCTACCTAATGTACTATATGAAAATCTGACATTAGTGATGTTTTATTGACAGAGAAAACATAGAGAAAGGGAAACAACAAAATCCTGTGACTGAAATTCAGGAGCAGAAAGTATGAACATATTTAGGCTTCAATGAAACAGTGTACTGAATTTCCATGAGTATGTTTCACTGAAAAACTTTGACAACAACTGATATGACTAAAAGCTTATGCAGTGACACTTGTTGTATGTCTACCTATTAACAGCCTCTCATTTTTATGAACTGAACTGATTTACAGAGTTCAAGCTGCTATCACGTATGAATAGAAAGGATATGAGATGAACCATGCTGACAACACTTCTCCCTAATAAAAATGGTGAATAGAGTACAGTGTTGCTGAGTAAAATAATAAGTCTTTCAGATTGGCTTAATTAGCCATTTTCATGATACAAATAAATTGTCTTCAAGAAGACTGCTTTGGGCTTCAAGGACATAAATGAAAATATTCATAATTTCTGTCATTTTTGTATACAGAAATCAATCAAAGGACTTATAGACTTGAAAATATGACTTTGGTATTCCTCATTCTTCTTTGGAAATATTTACGCCATCTTTGATGAATAATAAATGCATACCTTGCAATTAAGCAGTACTCTGAAGTCATGTCATACTTTCAGATGCACTTTCAAAACCAAGCAAGTCTCTACAAAGTGATAAGAAGGCAAAGCTTCCAAGCTTTGGTAATTCTCTACAAATTTGATAAGCATTTATTGTTATCTTTCTTAATTTCTCACTTGCTAGTGGGATTGAAGAGGAAATTTGAACAGGATGAGGTGGAATAATAGCAACTTCAGGAAAAAAAGCATACTGGTCAACATTTTGGAAAGACAAAGGGAAAAGTGGAAATGAAAAGGAAAGGTTATGTTTAGGTGCTATCTGATTGTTAATAGAACGTGTGGATCTAATCAGACCTCTGAAATACATACACAGAGGAGTAGAAATGACCTTGCCACAACTTCTTTCCTCTGACTGTCATAGTTTTACCTGAACTGACTATTATGTAGCTATCCCTGCTCTCATGTTAAGATCTTTCAGTGGGAATGCTTGTTAAAACAAAGGGAATGAGCTAGCTGTCAACAGGACATGAGAAATATATGGCCTCTATTTTCTTATAAAACAAATTTTACTAGTTCTGGTTTTACAGGCATGATGGGGCAAGAAATATCTTGATGGGGCACATAGAGATCAAAAAAAGTTATTTCTTTACCCTAGCATCTGAGAAAATATTGAAAGGAAGGAACAAAGCCAACTAACATCCATTAGGAATAAACAAAATCTTATATGGCACTATCATCTGAATGATATGAAGTCTCTGACTCCATATCAGATTATGTGTCATTTTGGGTACAAAGCTTTTCTTCTAAAAATTGCTAAGCTGTTCATATGCATCATTGAATTTGCCTTCTGACAAATGAGGTAGGCAAGCACTAATCTAATTTACAGATTTAGAAATGGAAAATCTAAGCGCCTGTCCCAATGCCATACAATAAGCCTTATTAGCAGTGTAAAGAATAGAAGCTACAACTTCTGACTCAGCTTCGATGTTCTTTAGGTTTCAAACTGCTAAGCTTCATTCATCTCTCACATGTTCAGAAACAGCAAAAGAAAAGGTGTCACCATTAAAGTTTTACATTTCAGTAAGATTTATTATTAGATGAATTTTCATTTTTAATAGTTCCAAATTCCAGAATATTTCATGTAAGAGAAGAAGTTCCTCATGACAAGGGAGCAGAATTGCTTTGTAACAGGTAGTGGGGCAGTATCTGAAATACTGAAACACTAAAGTAGCCTGTAACAGTGGGAGAGAACATGCAGAATCCAGTGGTCACATAGGTGCATCTTTTGGACAAGGGAGTTGCACATTAATATTTAATTAATTTGTACATATTTTCTGCATTATTAATATTTCCTAAAGAATGATTATGGAACGATAACAAAAGCAGGATATTGGTTCTGCATCAGGATAAACTTCAGTAAGACTTCTAAGTGTAGAAATAGTCTCTGATCAAGGGGCACATGAAATTGTTTAGATTTTGGAATTATCATCTCAATTTTGTTCCAGAGGACAGGAGATGACTCTACAAAATTTAATAAACCATATTAAAAATTTGGTGCAACCCACAATTTCCTTAAAGAAGGAAATTGTTGCCATGCATTGTGCTGTGTCATTGTGCAATCATAAGTATTTAAAATAATAAATCTTAAACTTTCAACTTTTCATTAGGTTATCTTTTGGAAGTGTAATCACAAATATGTAAAATTTGCTCTCCCATTACAGATGTGTGTCCCACAGTGGTATGTGAACTTCTCTATTTTGGATTTGAATGCTTATTTGAAAAAGGTAATTGTAAAGATGGGAGTGCCATTGAACTCACAGTGAAAATGCAGATTTTCATGTACAGGTTGATATTCTCTAAACATAAAAAAAACCCAAAAAACAAAACAAAACACATTGAAAAAGCTTTTCTTTAGAAAAGGAATATTCATATGGGCATAAGACAGAAGAGGGTTTCTTTTCTTATAATTATATTTACAAAAGAATTTGACAATACATAAAATACAGAATATAAGTATCTGCAGCATTTTATTTCCCATGTCTTTGGAGTTGAATTCAAAGTGCAAGGTTTCAAGTCCAAAGAAAGAGGTATTTATGATCTTCTGCTTTCAGGAAATTGCCCTAACAAGCAAACCAGGTGATGTTCAATGCAGGGACAGCATCTGTAATTTGATTCTGATCAGAATTTCTTGGTAAGTCTCTAACCTTATTCACCTAGACAGGTGGGTTGGGACTGTGATTTTTGTCTTGTGAGAACATAAATTAAAGCCCTGTCTGATTCCATGCCCCCAGATCCCTCTTTTTTCTAGACCCTTTTGCTTTGCAGTACTCTTTTTAACACTTAGCCACAATTTTTCCCTCTTAGGAGTCTTGAACATTAGAGAACATGTGATTAGAAATCAGGAGCTCAGGATTTCAGAATGATACAGGACTAAAGTTCAACCAATCAGAAAAAACCAGTATGCTGAGTATGCAACAGCCTTAGATAGCCATAGTAAATAAAAAAGAGTATGTTTGCCTAATAAACTTATCTCCAAGTCTTTCTACAGCACTACATGATTGACTTACTTATTTTTACAAATAAATTATTATTCTTAGAAAAAAATAATAAGGAAGTAAACCCCAGAGAATCAAACATCTGCAAGAAATATTGGAAAATTAAAGAGGAATAATTAAGGAGAATTACATGACTGGAATTGTTGCACCAGCCCATACTAGCAGGTGCTCTATGAGTCTTGGTATGTTCATGTTTAGTATTTCACACTGTGTTTCATTGGCCAGAGGTAAGATCATGTAACATGAAACTCTTGTCCATCGATCTGCATTTCCTTATGTAGTCTATGTCTGATCTTAGAGTAACTTTCTTCAGTGGATGAAGGGCAAATACAAAAACTGTAGAACCACAGATTCAGAGAACAGTTTGAGATGGAAGAGAATTTTAAAGGTCATTCAATACAAACCTCCTGGAATAAAGAGTGCCATCTTAATTAATCAGGCCCCATCCAAAATGACATTGAATGTTTCCATGAATGGGGCATCTACCACTTCTCTGGATGACTTGTTCCGCTGCTTCACCACCCTCATTGTAAAAAATTTCCCCTTATATCTAGTCTGAATATACAGTCAAATATTTTAAAACCATTATTCCTTGTCTTGTTGCAACAGACCTTACTAAATGTTTGCCTCCTTTAGGTACTGGAAGGTTGCAATGAGGTCTTGGAGCCTTCTCTTCTCCAGGCTGAACAACGCCAACTCTCTCGGCCTTGTCTCCATAAGAGCAGTGTTCCAGCCCTAGATCCTCTTTGTAGCCCTACTCTGGACCTTCTTCAAAATGTTCATGTCTTTCCTGTGCTGAGGACTCCAGAGCTGGGGTGCCTTTCCAACTTCAGTCTGGAGCTGATACTTTTGCACTGAACAGTCACTGCTCTTGTTGTCTCTGGTTGTTTAACTTTGGAGTAAACTGATTGCAGAGTAACATGTCTAGGTAATACCTGTGTAAGAAAACTTATCTGGTTCCTAAAACTTCATACAAAAAAAATCTCTATGGTGAAGCGCCTGCTCTTAAAGTCAAAAGTTATTCAAAGAAAATATGTTCCAAGAGGTTATTGTTACCCTATTAGCACTGGTTAAAACCTTACATTTCTGCTTCAAGGTTAGAATGGGGTAGTGAACAGCTCAGTAACATGCTTGGTCATTTTGGTTTGAAATTGTGGAAAGGAGAACGTTTTTCATTAACATTGTCCTTAATAAATTGTCCTTAATAATCTTGATGGGAGGCTTTCTGAATTCTCCAGAAACAGAGATGGGAAGATAATGAAGATGAGTAAATGAAGTTCGAGTGTAAGGTTACAATAAAACATGAAGTGAATTCATCCAGTTTCAGGGTTAATTATAAGGCTTCAATACAGCTCTAAAGCTAATGGACCAAATTACTTTTTAATGTGAGTAGAAATAAGTTCAAAAGAATATGAAATTCAGTTGCCTCAACATCTCCTTGAGACTGTAGGGAAAGTCCAAATACATTAAATAGAAAAAAATACTGTGTATAAGTTAGCTACAATGAGGGGGAAAAAAGCACTTATGCTGGGAAAACTGGATCTCTTCCACCCTTAGGCTGTAAATTCAGCCATTTCCCAAGCAGCAAAAGGTCTTTTTACATCCTCCTATCCCCAGAGTTCAAGTGTAGAGTTGCAGTGTTAAAATAGATAGTATTTGTTTATGTACTGCATTATTGACTCGTGGTGAATGTGTTCTTAGCATTGTACAAACAAGTAAGAGGACACAGAGCTTACCCCAAGGACATTGGAATGTAGGTCACACACAAACAAACCAGCTCAGGCACATTAAAAAGTGACTAGCAGCACGTACCCAAGGTGGTGAGGAAATGTTAAAATCTTTACAGCGGTTAAATTTTAAATTCTTTTGCACGGGTGGTGGTGGTGGTGGTAATACTTTTAGGAGTGATTTGAGGTAGATTGATGAACTAGATAATATAACAGAGATAGCTGATACACAGGTCTGCAGAGACCTGATTCAGCCCTGCAGTAGCTGAACCTATAAAGTGCCATGAGTTTCAGGCATGGGGGATCAACACAGAAGACGGAAATAATGCAAAAAGCTGTGATGGCACAATGCCAGAGAGGCAGAAAGAAAATTTTTGCTATAGATAAAGTAGCAAAAGAATGATGAAGAGGCAATTTTGAAGGAATAACACAATTGGTAAGGGCATTCTAGGAGTCTTAAAAAGCAATTAAATATGGCTGTAATTCCAAGTGTAACCTCTTGACTCTTATTTTTCTCTCTGTGATTTTCAAACATAACAAATGGAGACAAAAATGACAAAACGGTTTGCATTTTGATAGGAAAAAAATTCCTTACAGCAACCTTTCACGTGTCTTGCCTTTTTAGGCATTCAGCAATGAAGCTAAATGGAATATTAAGGTTCATCCCAGCATGCATTTTTTAAAATCATTTTTTCTAGTCTATGTTAGTATAAAACTGTTCTAAACTCATTTGTGAGTTATCTGTTAATAGCCTTGTAACATCTGCTAACCAATCCTTTTCAGAAATGCTTCTTTTCTCTCCCAGAAAACATCTTTGCTGACTTTTACCTAAATAAGGTGGTTTTTTTTTTCCCCAAGCAGTTTTAATCAGATAAATTTCCCATTCTCATTTAATTTTGAAGCTTCCGAAATTCACAGCAAAGGCTAACACATAACTACTGGTATATAGTATTGAGAATAATAGTTTATTTAAAGAAATGAGGTCAACTGCAGTCAGAAAATGAACACATATCTGCACTCAAACCAGTTGCTCAAGCAAAATTCAAGCTTGACTAAAATAAGAATGAAGTGGGGAAATTACAGCTATCTTGCAGGCACATTTTAAGAGATAGCATCATTTCCTAACATGGGAGAATGGGAGACAGATTTACACCACTAAATAACTCAATAGGAATTTACACACTCTTCTCACTACATGAAAATCCCAGAGGAACAAACTACCGATATCAACTGTCATGGCACGTGCAGTTCCTGAGGGAATTTGGCTCTAAGTCACATCCGCTGGAGGCAGTGCTGACCCCGTTGGTAGTGATTAACCCTCAGTCCTGAAGTAACACACTCATTGTTGTCCTTATGCTGAACCCTCTATTACCTTTCTTCTTCTTTCTCAAAATACTGGTATTTTTAATATGGGTGACAAAAAAATTGATATGCTTGCTTTGTGTTTCAGAGTATAAAAGACAGTTAGGTTGATAACAGTCTTAATCAGACTATGAAAATCACTATTTTCTTCAGTATGCTAAAGTATGGACTGTAGTGGGCAGTTGGGTATTTTGGATTACCCATATTTGATAATGGAGACATTTTGATACTGATGGGAAGTACTCCATCAAATTCACAGTCTTTACTGTCTTCATTGCTGGCAAAACAGCCAAGAAAATTCTTCCCTCTGCTGTCGCTTGATGGATTACGTCTTTTTGCCTCTTGAGACACAAAACTGGTGAAGGTGTCATGCTGGCCAGTGTCAACACTGCAATGCAGGGTGAAAAGACATTTTGTACAGTGGTTGCTTCTTGGCCACTTCAGCTTTACTTCACCCCAGCTGTTGCCTTTCCACAATCAAAATCAATGGAAGCAAAGAGGAGGCCAGAACACTACTTTAAAAACTGATGGTGTCTGCCATGACATAGTCATTACAGGCTGGAGAGTAAGAAAATTTCTTACTTTAAAAGAAACACAGACTGCAGATTTAGTAGAACCCCAGAGACAGTGCAGAATCTTTCCCCCTTACTGCCATAGAGATTCTAAAGTTAAGTGAGACACTGGAATTAGATCTTCTCTAGGGCTTTGTACTCCCCTTTGTAACTCTTTGATACATGTGAAGAGCTCTCAGAACATCCTGTCCTTTTTCCTACTTATAGATTGAATAGCTATGAAACTTGCTTTAAAATTGTTTACAACATAAATGGCATACATTTTTCCTGAATTAGTAACTGTAAACTATGACATCAACCTTCTTTCCATATGATTTCCCCTTCCCTCTGCACATTTTATAATTTGTGGTCCAGGAATAGTTTATATAAAATCCTTATTAATGGTGCTAAGGGGTCTATCAGCCACTTGAAAGAGGCCACTGGGGATTTACCATACAACGGGACCTGTTACAAAAATATCCTCTATGTGAGCTTTGACTGGAGCACTCCTAATTCTCAAGGTGTTGAGTGGACTCCAAATTTGCAAAAAGTGCCTGGAATCTCCTCCAACATGAGTAGAGATGGACCATGGCCTGGCCCTGGCTGACTGTATACAGAAGCAGTTCAAGTACATGGGAAACTGACTCATACATCATCTAAATCCTGTCCCGAGCACCTAAGAACAAAACACAAGAAGCAGACCAAGTGGGAAAGATTAACACTCCACTTTCACTTGGGTAAATGAGCCTTGGCTCTCTTTTCTCAAACACTATGGGAAGCTATATATATATATACACATATATATATAGCTAACGTTTTTCAATTCCTTTGAATTATCTGTTAAATCTTTTACCAATACATTCAATCTCCTAAAGAGAGAAAAAGCATATGAAACAAGAATTTGATTAGGTAATTTTTTAGGACTTTTTTTCACTTAGTTTTTCTGTCTGAGATGATGGGGCATAAAGTGGATGAAGTTAAACACTTAAAAAAGTATATTAAAAGGGCTGAGGAGCAGGTAGGATAAGATTTAAAGGCTTGATGAAAATGGTAGAAGCATGAACAAAACTTTTGTATTTTTGTAAGAACCATAGAGATATTTTTGCTTGTGTTACCCAGCAGGAGGTAAAAATCAGTTCCAGGACTTGACTAAACATACAAATAAAAAATATTCAAAATGTTGTTTAAAAATAGAATTAAGATTTTTACACATAAACCCATTATTTTGGGAAAGAGCTAACCATTTAAATGGAAGTCCCTTTGCAACATTCTATCGCCAGAGATTATTGAAAACTCTGGGGTTTATACACATGTGCACATGGCAGGAAAACTCTAAGCTTCACTCCTTTTATGTGATATTTAATGTGAACGCTTGAGAAACTGTACCCAGTTACAAACTGTATAGTTTGAATCACTGAATTTATTCTTTCTCACAGCTTTTATAAATTTTGCCTTCTACTTTTCATTATCAATATATTCAAATTTAAGTAGAAATTGAAACCTAATTAAGAGTACCTTCAAAAATATACCTCACATTGCACTTGCCATGACCAAAGCATATCGGATTGTTCCCGTAGGAAGATTCAGAGTGCTTAAGGATGTTTAGAAGTCACACTAAACTATGCAGAGGACCTTTCTACCCATTCATTACAGGACTAGAGAATGACTTTACAGTTTGACAGTCTTAATTCAGAGAATATCAAACTGTATATAAATGGGTGTTACTGGTCAAAATACAGGTAAAGCTGTGAATGATAAGAGGCAATAAAGAATTGGATGTATGTTATTGTCCAAAACTGAGCTTTGGACCTCTCAGTTTGAAGCCTACCACTTGCTAGGTGCAACTCACATGGGCTGATTTTAATTTTGAAATTCCCTGGACTAAGCAGAATTGGCATATCCCATTTCTTCCAGTTAATACAAATTCACGAGGCAGGATGAATTAGAAGCCCAAATATGCATACTGTTTCTGCACATAGGCTGCTTAGAGCATACATAGAATGGGAAAAGTGGGGATGTTTTCTCCTGGAAAGAGGAGCAGGTACAAAGAGAAGAGTTCCCAAAAAGAAGCAGACTTGGAAAGATGGGTTGGAAAAAAGATCTCAGAAGCAGGTGTAGATCCTAAAGATCAGGTAGATGCATGAACTTGAATGCCAGGGGACACTCCGGTACGCTGGCCAGTGATGCCCAGGATGGGTAACTGTGAGAAGTGTCGGAGCAGGGACTGATACAACATTTGAGGGTTAGATAATGTAGAGCTACAGAGAGCAAGTGAGTGAATCCATCCTTTAATGCATATACAATATACTTAAGGTGGAAACTGATTGCATAGATGTGACTGCTAGTAGAATATTAGTCAAAATATTCTCTACACATGGACAGAGGAAAATAATTAAAGTGATCTGAAAGCTGTTATGAAAACCTCTGGGAAACAGAAATGTCAGAATATGTTAATAGATATAACTTTAAAAATACATTCTCGTCCTATTGTGAGCCTGTATACCGATTTTATCCTTTGTTTTTAGCAATTCCAGACACAGTATAATAGATTCAAGATGACCATTGAAGAAGAGCATTCCTTTGAATCTGACAAGGCTTTCATCATTCAAAACTAGCTGAAAACATCACCCATGATAATGCATGAAAAGGGAACTAATCAGATTAAATGTGAAACATTTTCAAGAACAACACTGCAATTTGGTAATGAGCTTTGAGATAATCCCACTTGAGACAGTCTCAGTGGGAAAGTGAACTGGCATGGACAGAATGGATCTTTCTGATCCATTCTCTCTGCAAGCAGTTTTTTCCTGCTAATGAATGAGCAGTTTAATAACCAAAGTTGCAGATGCTGTAATACAAGAAAGAAGTCCAGACTCTTTGTAAAGAGTCTGCCTGGGCTTTTGTCTCTAGTAGCTGAAGCAGCCACACTCTTTCTTAATATAGATGGATACATGAAGGAATAGAATTCCCTTTTTAAAACTTGGACTGGGGACCAGACCATTAAAGTAAAATCCACGGATTAGTATTAGTAGTATACTTTAGTACTTAGTATTTTTTTAAATTTCAAAGGAAATGTAAGGACCTTGACAAAACAGACTGCATGTTTTAAACCCATAGTTAATTGCATGAGATATATTTTCAGCAGAGGTAATCTGTATGATGGTTATAAAAATTTTTGTTATCATAATTTGTGCTATTTTATAGCACCTGAATGCATTGTGCCAGGATTTGTAAAATCCCATAAAGCCAGAACAATAGAAAGTTTTCTCAGCAGATTGAGATGTCTGTGCCTAGGATTATATGGCTTATCCTGCTTGGTGTTTAAGGTTCACAACGAATGCAGTCAGATTAATCAGTTGTGGTTAAATATCAAGCAGGTAAAGTTTTCTCTATGTCTCAGTTATACAAAAAAATTTCTAAATGCTGTCCTAAAACATTTTCTGCAGGCCATATCTAGTCATAAGGGGACATTTAATCTCTTCAATGTCAACATTCAGGAAGTAAGTTTCAAGCAATTCCATAAGTTAAATAAAATGCAGGCACTTAGCACACTCTGATACATCTGGCTACTAGAAAATTTAGGAGAGAATCAAAGACTGACTGATGAATACTACTGTAGGGAAGAAATAATTAAATATAATGTATTTTCTTCTCTGCTTTCCCAGCGGAAGGACATCTCTGCACAGTAGCTGAAAATGTTTCCAAAGAGCACCATTGAAAAGAAATCATTTCTGTTCCTTGTCAGAAACCCTCAGAACAAATCTTGTGTCAACGTTTTTCCAGCTAAATGGCTAATAGTGAGAGAGAGAAGGAGGGAAGAAGGGAGGGAGGGAGGAAGGGGAGAGAAGCCTCTTGCATATATAGTTTTCTAGTTAATGGGAAAGCAATAAGAAATCTGATTCTGAGGCAAAGTTTTGTTGCTGGAAGAAATGTCTTTGAATAGATAAACAAGCCTTATCTTCTAAGCATACATGCACATACCCTCAAGGTGAAGAAACTTTCAGTCTGTATGTGTAGAAGCAAAGTGGCTCTGTGCGTGTGGGACAGAGGAAAGCAAGTCACACCAAGGAGAAAACTGATGCTCATTTTTGCCAATAGAGACAAGACAATCTGAAAAATGTTCTTTTCTAAATAATTGCTTCTAATGCACATACTGAGATTTATTTCAAACTTAGAACTTGATCAACATATGTGCAAGATTTTCCTAGCTCTGACAAATAGAACATGACAAAGTTAATGAATTTTCCTTGGCCCATGGTGGTAGGATACTAGAATGCCTCTTTTTCCTCTTTTAATATGCTTATGCTTTCCATCAGTCCCTTCTTGGAGATGACTGATCTATTTTGGCTGAATTATTTCACAGAATTAGTCATGATGAACTTACAAGTAATTTAATGTAACTGGGAAAGGACCTTTTACTGAGAGCTGTCAAATCACCCTATTATATTGCTGAACTTACTTAACACTAAAAACATTAGGTAAGCCAGGTTACATCCAGTAAAAAAGTACTGCTCTGTTTGCTTCACTCCAATTGCCTCCTTGCAGAAGTTTTACTACTGGTACTTTCTGTTTTATCAATCTTTTGTTAGGTATTCAAAAGATAAGGTTCAATATAAGCCTTTTTTTTTATTTTATAAATTCCTGAAACTTTCACCGTATTTAATGGTGGTGCAACACCAGTATAATTTGGATAATGCAGATTTAAAGGGATGAAGTGTAGTTTACTTTTATATGAGAGTAGAGTCTGATTTTTAGAGTATAAGTTGAGTAAAGATAAAATGTGAGAGGACTATCAATACCAAGCCCATATATTTTCATATAGACTGAAGAAAATATATAAGCCAAGATAGCATTGCCTTCTTTCTCAGTACTGGCTTAGCAAATAGAAAGCCCACCTTTCAGTGTTTAGTATGACAAAGTGAACATTATACAAAAGTCCAAGATAGCTCTCTGTAAGGAATAAAAAATCGCTAATAACATGAGGAATTATGTTAGAAACATCAAAAATATTCTGGGATATTCTTAGCAGTTTTTAAAATTTTATCGTGTTTTTTGGTTGGTTGGTTGGTTTTGGGTCTTGGTTTTTTGTTTGGGTTTTTGTTTTGAGTTTGGGGTGGGGTTTTTTGTTTTTTGTTTGTTTGGTTGAGTGGTTGGTTGGTTTGTTTTGTTTTCTGCTAAGAGTTACACACAAGCTCAACACAGACTACCACTGAAA
>JAWWEW010000131.1:43839583-43863214 GCA_035583185.1 Anabacerthia variegaticeps
TTGGTTGAGTGGTTGGTTGGTTTGTTTTGTTTTCTGCTAAGAGTTACACACAAGCTCAACACAGACTACCACTGAAATTGAAGTGCCAAAAACTTCTTTTATCCTTGATCAAGGGTTTATGGCAGATATATGAACTATTTTCCAAAGTAGTTTCCATCATGACAAATAACACCACATTCCTGGAGAAAATGAGTCATGCTAGGTGATGACTATTTAAAGGGAAAGAAAAATACACAGGAATATTTGCACATTTGTGATCTTGAATTTCCCAAACATACCTTTTCAATGTCAAATGTGTTAGATTTTGCACTAAAGGAAATAATGGAATAAAATTCCCTTCCTGAGGCAAAGGCAGAATTAGGCATCAGAGAGTATTGTCATTCTTAGACAGAGGTAATTCTCTTATCCTCAAAATACTTTTCCCGTTTAAAATATATTCACAGCAATTCAAGTTACCATTTAATGTTTGCAAATTATTGAAGGAGAAGAACATTTTTAAAGTGTTGTAAAAATTGGTAATTTTATGTTTTAAATATGGCTACTATAGTTTGAGTATTTTCAATTAAACAGACTAGAATCAATCACCTAAGTAATCTATTTACTTAAAGCTGTTTTACCAACTTGGTTGAAGGGTATAAGTCTGGGCAGATTGAAGTGAAGAATGAAAGCATCACCTTATCCAGTCTGCAGGCATTGGGTACAGTCAAAAAATTGAAAATACAAATTCAGGTCAAGATATAAGAAATGAAATAACAATTATATTTCTAAATCTTTAGGTAGATAGTCAATATGAATACAAATTATGGAACACTAAATTCCCTAAATCCAATGAATATGCTGTTTTCATGTAGCACAGAAGTTTTACGTGTAATTTTAGGCATCTGTAATTTGAAAAGCTGGATTTGGTTATCTTTGCTGAAAAAATATCCTACTTTCCCCACTGCTATGCTGTGCTGCACCATGTCATTCCACTATATACTTTAGTAGCATGCCACCACTAACAATTTGTATTGGGAGGAATGACTACATGATTGGACAAGTCAGAAACATTCAAAGAAAAAATGTATTATCTTTCTTTAAGTTATCTTCAGATAATCTATAAGCATTGAAACTTTGATTCCTTTTGTAACCTGATACTGCTGTTCATTATGCTCCACCTGCAGAAGGGGATAATCTACTAGTCCACAGACTTTGTGTCTAAAAGGAGAATACAAAATATTAAAATGCATTTGCAACAACAAAAGTGATTGAAGATAACATGTGAGATGGCAGTCTGTGTTGTTTTTAATTTTGCTAAGATCTCTGATGGCTTGTGATATTAAACCTGCTCAAACAATCCTATAGATGGCTGAAAATGTGACCCACAAGGATCATCAAAGTCCAAACCCTGGCCCTTCACAGGACCATCCCCAAGACTCACACCATGTGCCTGAGAGTATCCTCCAAACGCTTTTTGAACTGCATCAGGCTTGGTGCTGTGACCATTTCCCTGGGGAGCCTGTTCCAGTGCCCAACCACCCTCTGGGTGAAAAATCTTTTTCTAATAGCCAACCTAAGCCTCCCCTGACACAACTTCAAGCCATTTCCTCAGGTTCTGTCACTGGTCACACAAAGAAGAGATCAGTGTCTGCTCCCTCACTCCCATGGTGAAGAACTCGCAGACTGCGATAATGTCTTTCCTCCTCCAGACTGAACAAGTCAAGCAACCTCAGCCACTGCTTACACAGTTCACACTTCTGCTTTAGCCCCTTTACTATACTTGTGGCTGTCCTCTGGACATACTCTAATAGCTTAACAACTTTCTTGTATTGTGGTGCCCAGTACACAGTATTTGAGGTGAGGCCACACCAGCACAGAGAAATTGTATTGCAGTAAAGTGTGAAAAAAAATAACTATAAGGCTGCAAAAACGAAATATTGTGAGAAAAAAAAAAAGCATTACAAAAGATCTTTTGACTCAAATTAAAGTACTTGGATAATTCAATGCAACTTAGCTCTTGGCTGTATTAGCTATAATTACAGATGAGAGGAAAAAATCATGAAACTACATCAAGCATTTAGAACACTTGGGTAGAATGTTTGTCAGTGAACATTTCTCAAGGACTCATGGCAGATATATATGACAAAAGGCTATTTGATGATAAAGAGTTCAAATTGAACCTAGGAGGTTAACTAGCCCCAGGCAGGAGGAATATATCTTGATATTACTACAGAAAAATTTCACCCCATGACCAAATCTGTTCAAACCTGGCAGGCAAGCAAAAATGTAGTTAAGCAAGAATGACTATATTTCTGATCCCTTAGATTGCAAGCTGACTTAAGCAGGGACTTTGTTATTTATCTGGTGTATTTTACTCTTGCAGAGCACCATAAATGTCCATAGTTACTGATAGCAATGGTACTTTTTGAACCATGCTGAAGAGAAAATGAGATGTTGAATAGGAAAGATACACAATGGCAGAAAGAACAGTTCAAAAGAAAGAAACAGAACTGATAAATGAAAAAATGAGGGAAAAGATGAAAAAATCACAATGGAGCAAAATAGGAATGGCTACTGCCCCAACAACATTTCATAACATATAAGTCAGCCAGCCATAGTATAACATTCCACAAAGTTACCTTCCCTGATACTGGGGTCTCTATTTGTAAAAGTACAGGGTGCTGGAATGACCACTGTCATGAGAATGAATTAGCTAGGGATTCTGTATGTATTCATCTCTGTAACATAGAAGGAACAGCTTAGTAAACTGTAAGAAAAAAAAAATAGATTTGAAAGGAATATTTATCAAAGCAAATGGATTGATTCAATTTGAACTTATTTTTTCAGAAAATTCTGATTCCAAATGCTATGTACCATATGACAGACAACTCAAACAATCAATGTCTTTACAGCAATATAAATGAATATTACTGAGTTAAGTGTGGCTAATGCAACTCTGCTTAATATTACTACTATTATTCTCTCAGACCTGTAACCCCTACTAAGACATTTGTTTAATATATTAAGGTGACGTACGTTTGAAGCTTTGCTTTCCCGATATGCTTACATCTTTATTTAACCTTGTGTCTGTGATTAATGGAATGTGCTATTTCTGCTTTACTGTAATGGATGGCTACGTTGAAGCAATACACAACTTAGTAATGACATCTCATTCCATAAAAGACATTATAACAAAAATTCATAGGTGAACCAGAGCTGACAAATGAATTTTTACTCTGTATTTTTTATCTCTTTCTCTTTGACATCTCTTTAAAGCCTAAATGGCTTTCCCTGTAAAATCCCACTGGTAGCACTTCTTCTTGAAAGTTCACTTCTAACTACCCCAGGGATTATATTACCCCAAGAAGTGAGGAAAATATGTTGGTACATTCACAGACTGTACACCAAAGTGAGGATTCAAATGTATAACTCCTTCATTTGGAAGCCAATTGTGCACTTCAAAGGACTAAGAAAAGTATGTCATATCCCATGGTTACTAAAATGTTAAAGCATTTTTTATCCTGAAATGAAAGAATTATTGAAATCCTTTTGCCTCCATATATCAAGCATTACAAAAGATAATGTGACTTGCAATTTTTGCAATAGTGGACTAATTAATGTAGTTACATGAATATAGAGAGAATGTTGACAAGACTGAAGACTAAGATGCATCCTGAATTCGCTTATGAATTTATCTGTTGTTTTGTTTATGCTTAGAACAGCAAACATATTTTAGAAAATTTTATTTGTGAATATAAAGTGTATTTTTAATGTCTTAAAAGAAGATACTTCTAAGTCAAACACAAAATGCTTAACTGATCCAAATTATGCAAAAGTGAATACAGCATAGTTGGAATAAGTTTAGGAAAGAATGATCAGAAAGACAAGGTCTTTCTTATACAACTTAAACAAGATTTTTTTTTGTTTTGTTTTGTTTTTGTTTTTTTTTTTGAGTAAGATAGTACTATATAAGAAGATTTTGCATCATGTCTAATCCAGGAAAGAAATAATCTATTGAATTTTAATCTATGCTGCCTAAAAGGTATGACAAACACAATTGGAGAATGATTATTTTACTTTTATATTAGCACAATGGGTTTCAAAGGAAATAATGTGCAGTAGGCTTAATACAAACTAAAACCTTCCAACTCCACACAAGCTGAGACTTTGAGGCTGGATGTGTGGAACCTTTCCTCAGCTGGGAGGGAAGATTGCTCGCGCCTTACAGGAGGTTGGGGGTGTGGGGTGTAATGCCTACCTTGGGGCGTGGACAAGAGTTTGCACAGTGGAGCCGAGCACCTCAACTCAGGCTAAACTTTGCTTATTTGTTTGAGAGCAAAGAATTCCTACCCAGCACAGTGGAGCTTGCAGCCTAAAACCTTTCGAGGGGCTCATGGGCTGTCTAAAACGGAGGTAGTAAGTTATTTGCTCCAAGTAGTTTGCTAAGTAAAGCCTGGGTAAACAGAGACTGAGTCTCCTTTGTTGTTTGCAAACCACCCCTTCACTGTTTTCTGCTGCAGGTAGTCAGTGCCTTGCAGCCCGCTATTGCTAATCAGAAATAGAACTACAAATCATTTTGTGTCCTTGCATGGCTAATCACATAGAATGTATTGAGGTTTTCTCCATGAGGTAGAATAGTGGATGCACGCCTGGACAAGAGGTGGTGACCCACTCGAGTAAACTGAAAAGAATGGTTTTCAATTCCTGTGTGTACCTGCATTTGGGCGACCTGTGGGCAGAAGTGAATTCCTCCTCTAGAGGAAGGGAGAAAAGGCATAACATAGGCTGTTGATAGAAGCAAAAACGTTTTCTCCAACTGCAGACAAATGAAGATTTTGGGTTTAGTAACCACTGAAGTTTTTTGGTAAGTTAGATTGAGTTGGTAGGAATGGTTTGCCCTGTAGCAACAAGTTCAGGCTTTACAACAAAACACCTGTGTGATTGTCAAAGTCAGTTTTGACTGTTAATGCAGACCTGTTTTTTCCCCCTCAGGATTTCCTTTAAACTTAATGTTTTACAAGTGTTGTGTTTGTCATTTTGATTGCACTCAACATCACTCACAAATACAAATGTTATTCTAAAACACTCTGAATGAAAAATTTTTATTATTTATTTTTGTTGTCATTGATTATTATTTATTATTGTTGTCATTAATGCTACAGTTATCAAAATACTACAAAATTACCTCAAGATTTTTGATGAATTTTAGACAGTCTTAACTGTATTCTGAAGGTCACTGTTGCTTGCTTGGAAATTACAAACAATTGTCTTGACATGGTCACAAGCTGTATTGGATGTTCTCTAAGGGATTCTATAAGCTGTCAAGGATTGCAAATATTTTTATGACTTTTAAAGTTGTCACAGAAAAGAGTTGTCCGCCTTTAAATCAAGTTAATTTTATAAGTGTACTCCCATTACTCTCCTCTCCATTCTAACATGCATTGTATTTGACTATCCAATGGCTTCTGTAAGTGTACAGAGTGCTCACTTTTGTTGTTGAGAAGCATGTGATAATGCTCTCTAGATTGTGAAAATTTTAATAGATCCTGTCAGAATACAAACTTGCTTGAATATTATCACAGATCTGTAGAGATTTTTGGATATTTCTGTTGACTTAAAAAAAATTCTTATGTCTATTACAAAGTATTTCAGAAAAACTCAAATGTATTCTGAGCTTCTCTTTCATGACAACTGTCACAGCCTCAGAAATACATATTTTTTCTAGGGCAAAAGCACAGAAACATCAGCTATCCATGGGGAATTAAGGTGGTGCATATACAATGACAACATCAACTTCTGAGTCTTTAGATGTCTTCAGGTTTATTCAAACTTATATTTTGAATAACAGATATTACTAAAGCACAGAATTATAGGGGCTGGAAGTGACCTCTGAAAGTCATGTAGTCTAACCTCCCTACCAAGGCAGGGTCACCTAGAACAGGTTACACAGGAACATGTCCAGAAGGGTTTTGAATGTCTCCAGAGAGGGAGACCCCAGAGAAAGATATTACGTTCTTCATAAAGAATGTTAACAAACATCAGTGTTTTGTAAATTAGGCACTGATACAAGACAAAGTTATAAATAAAAGTTATCACTAATGGCAAGCAGCCTCTTCAGGGCAAAATCTGCCCAAATATTTTTGTTGTGACAGATAATTCCTCACTGGAAGGAAGGAGGTAAGACTTCAAATGTTGCTTTAGATTAGCTTAGTTGGTTAGAGCATGGTGCTAATAATACCAAGAGGATGGGTTCGATCTGTGTAGAGGCCATTCACTTAAAAGCTGGACTTGATCCTTGTGGGTGTTTTACAACTGAGAATATTTTACGGCTCTGTGAAAACTCTTTGGTCAACAGTGATTTAGAGGCATACCCACAAGATACCAGCAGGACATCTTGCAGGGTCTTATTTTAATGATTGCATGCATGTTAAAAAAACTGTTCTTCTCAGTTCTAGAGACTGACCTTTCTAAGTTGTGTCTATGGCAGACACACATGCTGTCAAGTCTTTTCCTACATCTTCCTGTTTTAACTCTGCTGGAGATTAACAATTATTAACTACAAGGCTTTAGAAAAAAAAATAAAATCTGAGTAGTCATTTGTTTGCATATTCTCACTGTTACGGTGAATCCAGCATCTTTTATGTTTTATCTGCTTAACAAATGTCTTCCCAATGCATTTAAGTGTAACAATTCTTGACAACCTTTTAAGAATAAATACCTGAGATTAACCTGTTTGTTCTTCCTAGAGAAATATTCCACTTTCTTCTTTTTTTTTTTTTATTTTAAAATAGTGAACCTACTGTTCAGGCAAAGTTTGAATAATATCTTAGTTCCCTGACTTACTAATTAAAGAAAGACCCAATGCTACACAGAAGTCTTTCAGTTCTACTTCATGAATAAATGAACAATCCCTTTCAGATAATCCCAAACCTTACACTTTGGTATAATGGCTTCAGTGAATATACTATCACTACTGATGGCATACATGATTACAAAGTTTTCTCTCCAAGATACATAAAAGGCAGTTTTGGTTCATGATCTGTCAGGTACTAGTATTTAAAGTCTCTTCCTGTATGTTTGCTTCACGCATGGCTGACTTTGAAGTATTTTTTCTGTATGTTATTGAAAAGCAAATGTTGCTGCAATTATTTTTTTTTTCAGAGTACATAAATCAGATACTGTGTGAGTAAGATAGGCTGTGTTTTCAAGTTAAAATCTTTCATGTGGCATAAACAAATGACAGTGTCACTCCTCCTGCCTGGAAAGACTAGTTTTCAAAAAAACACTGCACCTGTTTTCAACTAGAGAAACACACTCAGACACTTATAAATTGGGGGAAGAACATTCATATGATTCAAGAATGAGATATAACTTCAAATGGTATCTTTGCATCATATATACTACATCTACCAAAAGCATAAAACTTCAATTGATCTTTTCAGTTAAAGGGATACAGCTAAATATGGATATTCAAGAGGGAACACATTTTAGTTAAGTGAAGGAGATAGTAATGTTAAGCTGCTGTTAACAATATCTATTTGCTCTAACTTCCATGAATACACCAGTGACAAAAAGTAAACTATTACGTCACCTACCTGCCAAATGTCCCATTCTGTTCAACACTGGAGTCTGTATAAGTGAAGCTAAATGTTCACAAAATGAAGAATGGCCTAATTCTTAGCCTGAAGTAAAATACATCATGATATACGTCATCATGCTGCCCTGCCTCAAAAAGAAGAAATTAGACCAAATGCAAGCTAAATCCCTAGCAAAAAGTAAAATAAGCAAAAAATACCAAGTCCTTATTATACCAGGACAGCTGTGGTATAGTCTTATTAACATAGGAAGGATTATCTAAGAATATGAGTGATACAAAGGGAGATGTTTATTAGATCAAATGTCACTGAAAAATCCAGAATACTCCAGGACACAGATTTTTCTGACTTGGTTACTGAGGAATTCAAGCAATATACAGAATCTGAGGAGGAGATCTTAAGCTCTCAACATTCACAACGTTCTGCCTTTTTATTGAAACATATTATAATACAGACATTGAAAGGCACTAACATGTCTAATATGACAACATACTGCATACCTATCCCTTAGAGAAACGTGTGGGGTCATTGCTCTCTGATTCACCCTCACCCCATGTGAATCAAGCATTTACACAGGTCAGTAATGTCCCTTGATTAGTTAGTTCCTTTAAGTGAGCTGTTTACTAGATAGATGTGACATTTTTCCTTCTAAACATTTGAGCTCAGTTTTGAGATAGGGGTGTTTGTGTAAACTGACAACCAGTTATGAAGTTTTCTTCTTATAAATGAACCCTAAAAGTTTCTCATTTGTTCCAGTTGCCCAAGGGAAGACAAGAGGCAATAATCTGACATCTAAGGGTGGGGTTTGGTTTTGTTCTTTCTTCCAGAGATGTCTGAGATATGTGATTCAGCTATTTTTATTTGGCTTTGTCATGATGAGTCTATTCTTTCTGTGCCAATCAGACTATGCCATTCAAATAGCAGTCTGTGATGCTGTTGGGCCACCCATTACTGGTTCATCTTTTGCTTGACAATCTGTTTTATTTTACCTTAGTTTGAACTTAATTCAATGCCCCTTCAGTGCTTAATGCCCTGTGGAAGAAATTGTTTATCCCGATTAATAATTGAAAAGAAGAAAAGATTATAAAAAGGGTTCTCAGCTGTGGACACCAGAGATCAGGAGCTTAACACTGGAAGAGGAAGTTTCCAGAAGTCGGTTGTCAAAACAGAAATAATGAAGCAGCAAGGAGTAGGCATAGGAGTGAGCAAAGGTTGAACTATGGAATTGTGAAGGAATGAGAATCTGTACATAGTCATGTAATTTTAAGTGTGGTGATGGGAAATACAAGCTTTACTTTGAACTTCAGAGTCGCTGGGGGATTTCCTGTATAAAGGGGTGACTGTTGCCTAAAATGGCTGCTGTATGCAGCTGCTGAGGGAAAGCAGAAAAACCTGATTTCCCTTTCCTTTGCTTCCAGGGTTGTGTGGTAGCCCCACAGAAATGTATTTCAGCTTCCCTCTTGGCTATGGTCTTTGCCCTTACACTATCACACTCCATGCGTGAGACAGTCATGGACTTTGGATTACCTCCACACAGGTTACTGTTTTCTCCTTCGGTGTGCTGGCTGTCTGGTTTTCTCAGTAGAAAATGTTGCAATTATGGTGGGTGACTTGTTCTTGTAGGGTCAGACAAAGCTTCATCTCATTTTGACCTTTGATGAAATGAATCATGTCATGTATTTCACACGTGCCCTTTCCAGATATGTTATGGCAATCTATCTGACAGAGACATGGAGGAAAGGACAAGACAAAATAATAACTGATGTTATCAACAACAGCAGGAACAGAAGATCAGAATTTTTTTAGTTTTCCCAGCTACATTTTCTGAAACAGTAAACATGTATTGCCTGTATAATGCATAAAAGCTTTTTCTCTCTGGGGTAAGTCAAACCACCAAAGGAAAAAAAAATATTATATGCCAAAATACACCCTATCTCATTTTCTTATCTCCTTTCTGTCTCTGCTATAACTAAGACTGTCAGTGCTTCTGTTTCTGGAAAATTCATCAGACTCCAATAAAGCCGCATAAAGGTTTTTCAACAATTATTTAAGAACATATTGCTGAGTTTAGCCTTTATAGGCACAGCAGCTCTGAAAATTGTGTTTTGTAGGAGCAGAAAAAAGAGCATAAGTATAACCTAAGCATAATTTCACTTTATAGTAAAAATGATCATATATCAGCAAACAATCTGAATTCTTCTGAGCTCTTCTTGAGGAAAGTTGGCCAGTAATTTATCCAATGGCGTGAAAGCTGCTGTGCATTGGGCAATAGGTTTTTCCTTCCTGCTCCATCTTCTCATTGTCTTGGCAATACACCTGGGCACACGGTGGACATAGAAACATTTTATGTTTCTGTCCCTTCTATGTGGAGTTAACTTTTTTATTTTAGATGGATTTTCACTTTTAAGAAACTTTCCTTAGTTTTAGAAAGAACAAGGCTTTTTAGTCCAGTAATCCAAGCGGAAAGAGTAAATTTTCCTTTACAGAAGAAATTGAGGGAGATGAAAGGACACAATTTAAAAGCTGCAATAATGTCACTAGAAGATCTTCTATTGCCTTCATCAGCACCTATTAAAAGCCCTCCTCTCCAGTTTTAAAACCTGTGGTCTTATTTAGTATGTAATAAAACTGATCTCCTGGTGCTGATTGCCTAGTTTGGAAATGTAAAACCATGTAAATGAAATAACTCCATTTCTAGACTTCAGGTTTTGAGAATTTGTTTTTTCTTCAGTATCTTAAAAACAATGTTTTTGTCTTAAGGAACTGACTAAATAATTGATGTTTTTGAGCAGAACTAACATCCAGAGTATAAATGTAACATATAGACTAACAAACAAAAATCTATTCATACAAGCACTGTATGCTGAAAAGAATAATTCTAAAATTGTTTTCTACAAACTTGTCATAATAATATCTGGTAAGAGCATTTTTCATATTTCATTAAGACTCAGTGTTCCCATTCCTAAGCTCAGATTGAACACAGTGTTTCATCTCAAAAGGGTATTATACAACATTTTTTTGCCAGAAACAGGTGATTTATTTGTCTACTGTCGGAAGGAAAGCCAAAGGACAAGCCAAAGAAAAACTCAGTTTTGATTCTAATACCCACCTTTACTAATTAAGGCATAACATTAAAAAGTTTGCTTGGATACAAACTCAGAGGTGAAAAGAATGTTGATTCAAGATTTTGTCTCCACAGAAGCAATTGAGGTTGCATTTTGAATCAATGAAGTTACTCTATTATATGAAACTTCCTTAAATACTTATATGAAGTTCCAACTAGCAATTTTTGTATACCCCAACACAGAAAGGGAGGTGCTTTAAAAAATGACCAAGGTTTCCTAGAAGGAAAGTACCTTAATATATGTAGAAACAAAAATATGAATAATGCAGAAATGTGGGATTAGATTATTATATTTTCCACAGAGTCATAGAATCATTAAGGTTGGAAAAGAACTTCAAAATCATTGAGTCCAACCTTTGACTGAACATCCACATGTCAACTAAAAGAAAAGTGCCGTGTCCAGTTGTTTCTTGAACATGTCCAGGGATGGTGACGTGGTGACTTCCCTGGGCTGCCTGTTCCAGTGCTTGACAACCTTTTCAGTGAAGAAACTCTGTACATTCATAACTAGACACATGAAATACGTAACCAGTGCCAGCACAATCACTTCAATCAAGAAAAATGAAACATTTACAATGTTCAGTGTTTTCCTTTTACAAATGTATAGATTAAGTATCTGCAGAGAGGGATTTTTAATGAACTCCAAGAAGCAGAAGACAGGAAAAAAACTGGTGTTAGCTGTGGAATGAACACTCTGAGAATCTGTCCAAGACACATGCCTCTCTTGTCCTAGACTACAATAGATTTTTGTCAGAACAGAGAATGTTAAATACATTTCTAAAACCAGAAATATAAATCCTGTCAATATGTGAGAGAACTGACATCAGTTCTGTTTCTTTCAAAGTAGGAAATATCATGGGGAATGTGGGACAGAAATAAGCTCTTCTACAAATTGGAAAATGTGAAAGAAGGAGATGTGCAAGAGAGTAATAGGTTTGATGATGTGTTTCTGAGCTTTGAAATTTCAAAAAGGTACACTTATATACTCCAATAATTTTCTAAATAAATATAAGAATACTAATATTTTCATCCATATTCTTCTAAAAAGATATATAATTTATTGAAAAAAATTCTCCATAATATTTAAGACTGTAACTTTTTATGAAACTGTGTGAGAGCAAGAAAATATTTAAATTCCAATATGCTAAACTTTACGTCAAGAAAAAAATATTTGAATTTCAAGTGACTTTGTGACAGATTTGAAATATCTCACTGCAAGTATTTGATATCCTGCATGGAAAAGGCACAGCATCACATCATTAGTATTTTTATAATTTGAGAGTTATTAACAATTTTGTTGATATTCTTACTTAACATCTTTGTCATGGATAAACCCTTTCTTTATGGGAAGCCATCATATTCCTTATGCAAATAGCAACGCTTTTTTCCTGCTAATAACAGAAATCCACCTAACAGAACATGGACTTTTTTGAGTTCAGCACATTAGAACAGGCTGTTTCCACACCTTTAAGATGTCCTTGGAGAACATCAAGCCTCCCTGGATGCCTTTGCCCTTCATGACTGCCTCCCAAAAGACTCTGTCAACCAGGCTTCTGAGCAGGTCAAAGTCTACCCTCTGGAAGTCCAAGGTGGTAATTCTGCTGAGTCCCTCCTTACTTCTCTGAGAATCAGATCTGCTATCATTTCATGACTGCCAAGAGGCCTCCAACTGCCACATCACCCACCAGTCCTTCTCTGTTCCCAAACACCAGGTCCAGTGGTCAGCTGCCCACATTGGCTCCCTCACCAGCTGTGCCAGGCAGTTGTCTGCCACACACTCCAGGAACATCCTGGAGCTTCCTCTCTGCTATGTTGTATTTCCAGCAGACATCTGCTAAGTTGAAGTCCCCCACAAAAACAAGGGTCAGTGATTGTGAGACTTTTCCCAGCTGCTTGTAGAATATTTCATCTGCCTCTTCATCCTGCTTGAGTGCTCAATGACAGACTTCCACCAGGGTACCTGCTTTGTTGGCTTTTCATAAGACCTACCACAGCTGATCATTCTTTAGTTGTCCATGGAAAGCAGCTTTAAAATCAAGATTTAAGTAGATTATGAAATTCAAGGGAAGTTTGAGCTGATACAGAGGCTTTGATATGTACTCTGATATGAAAAAAAAAAAAAACAAACCCAACCAAATGACAACTAAGCCAGCATATGCAATATTCAGTGGCTTTAAAGGAGAAAAAAAGCTTTTGTCAGCTTTGCTTGAGCTGCTGCTAACAAAACAGTCCTGCATTTTTTTATTTTCTTTTTTCTTCTTTTTTTTTTTTTTTTTTTTACTGGCACATCACCTAGAGTATTTTAATATTTTCTCACTTTTTAATCTTTTTCTCACCCAATTTGTGTATCATACTAATTTCAAACCACAATTTTAGCATAAGAAAAGACATATTAACTATAGCCTGATATCTATAGATTTTGTTTATTAACTAAGGCATTGTTTTCATTTGTGTACTTTTAGTGAAGCAGAGCACTAGTATAACATCTTTTCATACGCTTTGCAGAAATTTCAGTCTAGACACCTCCGTAATGCCAAAAGGGTTTTAAATCATCAGCAGTTAATATGAAGGATAATGTGGAATATATAACTTTCCATACTGAGGAAAAGATATTACTTCTCTGTCCACCATAGTAACATGTTAATTTGGAAAATTTTCTGTTTTCTCCACAAACATGACTATAATAAGTAACAATAACAGTAATTGTGATCTTTGATAAGCTAAGGTATAAGGAAGCATAGTTCATAAAAATAGAACTTAAACTTTTAAACAGGCGATTTTATTCTGCACACAGCAATTACTCCTGTTGTCAGCAGGATGAAAATTTACTACCCCAGGAAGTCATAAAGACTCTGATGCATTCTTACACAACACAGTGTGAGCTGCATCTGAATGAGTCTGTCCTTTCCAACAGCTTCACCCTTACCCTCTACTACACCCTAGCAGCTCATGTCTGTGGCATACTATCTGAGGCCTTTGCACAATTCACACGCAAGCTGAGTATCACACCAGCACTATTTATGATTATTTCAAGGTTGGAAGTATTTTCTACCTATTTTAGCCAAGGGGTTTTTTTCATTGTTTCAGGCAATACATTAAGAAGTGCTTTTGACATGACTGGTTTTCTTCAATGTCCAAATAACCAATGGAGCAATTCAATGTTTTATGTGCAAGTTTCATCTTATCCTTCTACCCTTACCATATTTTTGAGGGCCAAAAAGGTGCTGACCCAGCACTGCTTTGCCCAAAACAGCCTGCAACACTCCTGGTGAACACGAATCCACATCTCCTGGCTGTGTTCCAGAGAACTAAAGCATCTAAGACCCTCCCTCAGCCAAAGAGGTAACACTGAAAAGCAGCAAAGACAAAAAAAAAAGGCAGAAATTGCTTCTCTCCACACCTCCCCCCCCACTGCCCCCCAACTTGGCAAAAGGTGGGTTTTGGTGGTATATTTTCTTTGCTTCTAAAAGTAATCTTAACTTTTTCAACCTTATTTCTTCTCTTTGCATCTCTTAGCAATTAATAAAAGCAGTTCTTGGTATCAACAGAAAACTTCTGTGAGTTTTAATTTTTCTCAGGGAAAATACTCAAATCTGAAGTTCTTTCTGCACATTTAAGCAGACTGTAACACTGAGTCACCACTAAGTGTGATGGGGCCCTGCTCTTCTGGACATGGCTGAACACCTGTCTTCCCGTGGGAAGCAGTGAATTAATTCCTTGTTTTGCTTTACATGTGTGTGTGGCTTTTGTTTTACCTATAAAACTGTCTTTATCGCAACCTGTGAGATTTCTCACTTTTACCCTTCCAACTCTCTTCCCCCATTCCACTTGGGGGAATTGAGTGAGGGGCTGTGTGGGGCTTAGTTGCTGGCTGGAGTTAAACCACAACACGAAGTGACAATAAAAGTTAGCTAACCCCCAGATGTAACAACATAATGAGAGCTGCAGGATGTTGATATAACATCATAATGTTGAAGATTTGCTGCAAATTATGACTTCAACTCTTCACTGCATTACTTGCTGAACTGCTAGTGACCAATTTGGACCAGATTTCCAAAGTATCTTTATTAACTATGGATATCATGTCAGCTTACTTGGGTATTTCCTGTCAGAGATTCTAGGTTTTAGTACTTTTGGCTTAGTCTGGAAAGTCTGTGCACATGTGAGCCAGCACTTAAAAAACCAGATTGTTCCTGTTCCCAGTCCAGTATCCGTTCTGTATCACCTTTCTGAAACTTAATGCACATAGGGAAGTTAAACTGAACAGAATCACAGAATATCCTCAGTTGGAAAGGACCCATGAGGATCATTGAAGTCCAACTTCTAGTCCTGCACAGGACCACTTCAAGAATCACACCATGTGCCTGAGAGCATTGTACAAATTCTTCTTGAACTCTATTTGTTCTGTGACCATTTCCCTGGGGGAGCCTGTTCCAGTGCCCAACTGAAAACTTAAATTACATTTCAAAGTACTCACACAGATGTACAGAAAGTGATACTGTGAACCTGAAGTGTCAGATGGATGTACATATAGAACATTCTTAAGATTCCTTTCTGTTCTGAAAGACAGAACAACAGAGACTAGTGATTGATCTTTTTGGATTACTTATATAGAGAAATTTACTTAAAGGTTCCAAGAGATCAAGTCAGAGTATTCAAAGGAAATTACAGATGAAGCAAATAGTAACTCACGTTTTTTTTCTGGCCTTTTACTAAAGAAATGTATGATTATTCACTGAGCTTCTCTTCTGCTCACCATTTCTTATAAATCTTGTTTATTGTTTTTCTTTTTTTAATCAATACAGCACAAGGTAACACAAGTTCACTAAAAATAACAAGAAAAAAAGAAATTTCTTTTGCAGATACCATTTTTTTTTAAATCAGTAGTGCCATACAAAATGAGTGATAATATAGTAGTATTTGGAATTAAATTCTTGTTTCATCAAAATTTCATGAATATGGATCCATGAAGGTGGATCCTGAAGATGGCCTACATTATGCCAGCCACAGGGCTTCCTAAAGCTCTCAGATTAGTTGCCTTTTGAATTAATTTCAGGATATGTGCCTTCTACTAGAATCTAAATGATCAGGTTGGCAAAGTTTTACAAAAATATGTGGGAGTGTGAGGTGCAGGTTCTGCCTCATTAGAGATATTTCTACTTGATGTACGTGAAGCAAAAAACCACTGAAATCCCACTTCCTATGGAACTTTTCCACTTTTTCACAGATAGTACTCATTCACACAGGAATACATTTGCTGTCTTTCTCTGTCCTCTATGCTCTGGTTTCTGGAACATTATGAATGTTTTTTCTGTTTATACCTTCAATTATTAGGTGGGTTTTTTTGATTGTTTGTTTGTTTGTTTTGATTTGTTTTGGTTTTTTAAATTTTATGTTTTATTTAAATCTATTCACAGTGTATCACACAATCAACATCCTTTTTCTGACTGCATATCATGTTTACAGTATTCTTCCTAAATGTTGGTAATAGTGACCTCCATGAAGTTTCCCATGTTATCAGATCGATTCTGAAAAATCTAAGATAATATGACTATCACTAATTATCATCTTATATTAAGGGTTTTTTTCTCAGCCTCCCAATATTAAATCCAGGTTTTGAAATTTAGTACCCACTGAAGGCATTACAACCTCAATCATGTAAGCTTTAAAAACGCGTGGTACATTCTTAGTTAAACATGATTACAGATGATACATCAACCTTTTAGCCTCTAAACAATAACATTCAATTTCTTTGCTGAACAAAGAAAGCTATAAAATAGTGAAAAAGCTTTTAAAAAGTTAAAGCTCATATTTGAGCACTAGACTATCTCAGATTTCCTGAGGTTTGCATATCTAAAAAATTTAGTAAAAAACATTTGTAGCATTTCTAGGGGGTACAGCAACTGAATATTTTCATTCTGTAACAAACCAGGAGACCTCATTAGCTATGGCAATTTACATACACTACATCTAGCCCATTCAGACTTCAAAAGAAAGTATTGGTATGTATTTATATTCAAATATCAAAGTTAACATCAAGAATGTATTTTCTAGATCAGAGAGGGGACATGAGTATGAGAAATACTACGCATTGTGACCAGGCAGTTATTGGTTTTACTCTTGTGCAACTGTGTGTAAAGAAAGTATTGAGAGCTGTGTTTAAAAGGTGGTAAAGACATTGTGCTAACCCAATTTCCATTTCTTTGTCAGCAGCAAAATTTTAGACAATTCATTGGAAAAATAATTTCTATGTCCTTTACTAGTACAGGTTTTTATGTTCTTGCAGTTTTCATCCTTTTGTAGAACACAGACTGTGTCTAAAATAGTTCTATTTTTACTGGACTTGTGGTTAAAAGTAGATTTATTTTGATGGTTTGGTTTTTTTGTTTGTTTGGTTTTTTTTTTTTTTTGTTTTTAGTTTTTTTTTTTTTTGGTTGGTTGGTATTTTTCCTTGTTTTTTTTGTTTATTTTTGGTTCTGTTGAGGTTTGGTTTGTTTGTTTTTTTCCCCGTGTTTGTGATGCCAATGATTTCTTAAGGAAATTCATTCACTCTAGAGGTTTCTTTGTTCTTACCTTGGAAAATTCTGAGGAGCACATGACTGCAAATAATGGTTCTATTTCCTGCTGCATTGTTTCTTCTGGAATTGAGATGCAGAGAATTCAAAGTCTATATTTTCATGGCTCACAGGAAATCACTTTACAACTGGACAGAGAAATTAAACCTTTATGTTTTTATATAATCAGAAAGTAGTATCAAAATATATAAATAGAAAATATGTAAGTTACTTAAATGTACGTACATGGGCATATATACATATATATAATAATCTGTGACAATGATATTTTTACTATGGAAAATTTTCAGATTTAGTGAAATAATTATTTTATACACTCAAACCCATGTATCTATGCAAATTAGGAAAATTTAAATAACTTACTGTTGTAAGCTTTGGCCTCATCAAATGTCTTAGTAATTACCAAACATTTAAAGTATTAAAAGTTATAGGGTTTTTTATTGTTCCATTATATTTGTTCTCATTTTCATAAAGATACAAGGAATGTCCATTTCATAAATTCTTTTGCAAAGTATAACAAATTATTTTTATCACAGAAAGTCATATTTTCTTCCTGTAATCTTTTTAGTTTCATTACTATTATCTAAACAATCAGGTTTTCTAAACATATGGTTGCAGGAAACTAGTAAATTAATACACAAATTCCCATATTATTAAAAAATCCTCAATAGTTTGAGGAAATACCTCACCTGTGAAAGCCAGCCTTCTTAAACAAACACATAGATAACAACCCTGAAAAGATATATGTTCAACCCTGTAGAAAGATATATTAACAGATTATTCTACTTGCACAACTTTACAGCTCTGCAAATCATATCACTATGGAGTAGTGAATAATTTCACAATAGTACTGAATTTCATTGGTTTTACAGAACCTTCATTACTGGATTATGGGCCCATTAAAACCATCAGCACATCATTCTTGAATAATCACCATAATGATGAGCCACTACCCTGAAACATAATGATGTGTATATGCCCTGCAGCAATAATAGAATAACAAATTAAGGTATACTAATATAACAAAGTACTAAGTGGAGTTGACAACAATCAGTAAAAAGACTGGCATGCCTGTTTAGTATTCCCTAAAGCAAAGAGAACAGTCAGTGAAGAACTTGTTTTAAATATGCCGTATCTAAGGGAAGATATGAGGAAGAAAATACGGTTCCAAAATCTTTAATGTCCAGCCAGGGAAGTACAACAAAGTTGTGCCTGTATGTTTGTATAATGAATTGGTTTATTCCATACTTTCTAAATTTTCTCCATTTGTTAGTAGAAATAACTGGGACACTCACAGAATAGTTTCACCAAAAATTCTGAAAACAGAAATTCTGTATTTTCTAGGAGAACAGATACTACAGAGCCACTAGTACTGCACATTTTTATATGTCTTCCAAAACACCTTCAATTTTAAGCTGAAAAGACTCCCTTGTGGGAATGAGAGAGTGCCTCATTTTCAGTGCTCTATCAGTTCTTGCAATTTCTTTCAAAAGTGCCAACAGGGATGCCAATTAATTGGAGCTAAGATAGATTTTGTGATGCGCCTTGAGATCATTATTGTATTTCATACAGGTCACTGACCCACTGTTGGCTAGGAATACATTACTGATCAAGAAACTGTTATGATTCATCTACTGAGTTCTCTCTTTTTTTTTTTTTTTTTTTAAGGGAATTAATAATTTTTCCATCTTTTCAGATAAAAATTGGATTCTACTCTGAAATATACGCTTTAGCTGAAGTGCAAGTTCCTGAATTCAGTTGAGGGGCAATTGGGTGAAATATAATGACCTATGGGAAGTGATCCAACTTTATAATCAGATTGACCCTTGAGGCCCTCAGGTCTGTCAGTCTATGAAGTTCAGCTGAAGTATTCATGATTTTTGAATCTGCACCATTGTACACAGTGATAAGCTTCTTCTTAAAGAGCTCTGCTCTCAGTTCTGGAAAAAAAAAGAAAAAGATATTCCAAAACAACTATTTATTACTCAGGCTGTATTGATAGAAATGTAATTGCTGACTGCTTGCCGCTATAACAAATTGGAATCCACTCACTCATTATCCTTGAATACAGTGCACTAACTCAGAGTTATTTCAGACTTTCATTCATGTATATGCCGTCCACTTTCCTGGCTGTAATATATTTCAGGACACAGTGGAGGGGGAATTATTTTGTAGTTTGGTGGGACTGCTGCATTGACTATGTGGAGGCTGAAGTACCTTTAGGACTTTTAAATCCATAGGTGTGGCTTCCTGATGAAGGCTCTCCACTTAGTGAAAAGTTTTTGATTTTGTCCTGTGAAACTATCAGCAAAAGAATGAAGGCACTAAATAATGCCCATTTTCTTTGAGATAAATTTGCACTTGGCTGCAGTCTACTTGCCCTCTATCATTTTTGGGTAGAAAGGGCATTAAAGAAAAAGGGGCTGCACGGAGCAGGTTGAGGGTAGGATGCTGTAGCTGACACCACACTTAAAAATTGTATGTCTGTGAGTAGAGTGAGTATAATGCATAAGGTTCCAAAACTCTTAGTTAAGGAAAGTGCTTCAGTTTCCATTTTTGGAGATGGAAACTTTTACTCTAGAAAGTCCAGTTCCTTCTTGCTGTAAACATTTGCCAATGAACTTTTTGACAGCATATTTTATTTCATCTGCTCAGATGATGTGGCTGCTGACTACAGCATACAAAATAAAGATGTAACAGATGGAGAGGATACACTAAAACTTCACTGTTTTGCATCTATAAGGCAGTAATACTCCATCTGGGACTTTGTCTGCCTTTGTGCTTCATTGAACACCTCACCAGGCTACAGCAGGCCTTCCAGCTTTTCTGCTTCACAGATAGACTGTTCCAAACTTCTAAACACCTAGACAAAACTTTTTAAACAACTTTTTCCTTGAATGCATTTAATCACCATGGGAATAGTTCAATATTCTTATATTCACATTTTCAAGCTATACTAAGGAAAATGTTGATGTTTCAACTCAAGCAGATTAGAGATGCATGCGTAATAAGGAACTTAGATGTTTCATGAAAAAATAAGAAACAACTTACTGATGAGAAAAATGGATTTATTGTTTTTTTTCTTAGCTACACATAATTCTGGGAAACTTAGTTATTAAAGTGGTTAATCCCTGCAGGAATAACTGTCTGTAACTCCCTTTTGGCTGAAATATGTAAGTGGTAGGTAATGAAAAATACAAACATTCCTCAAACGTTTTTAAGCTTTGTTCTTGTTGCTGTTGACAGCTTTGTATTATTATTATTATTATTATTATTAATTATTTCTTGAATTAGTGTGAATAATTTGTCGGTCATAATACTCATGCCACTTAATAGGCACATTTGATATAGTAGTGCAAATTAAACCTACACTGCTTAGAGATACCACTGCAGTGTCTATGTACAGTGGCAGCAGATGGCTGTTATCCAGTGAAAAATAATGCATTTATTAAATCAGCTCTTAAATACAGCAGTCTCATGGGAACCAAACTTCTACAGAAAGAATATGGAACAATAAGTATTTCCTCTCCATTAATTTGATTCATTGCATTGTTTATTTGTTACCAAAATATATTACAAAATGTAAATGAAAAGTAATACTTGTCCATGTGTAGTAACTCTAGCACAAGATATACTGGACATATTTGTGCAAAGAGCATGAAACTAAATCCAAAAATGCATTTAATTAAAAAAGATTATTCAGACTCAGCAACATAGAAAATCAAATTATATCTAGTTGAATTCTGGGACAATACCAGGTCACTTAAGTCCTAAGCTGAATTCCAAATACACAGTTTTCTGCCTCATCAATCACAGTAAGGGAGGGGTGTTGCAGGGTAGACAGCAGCACTTGCTCTGCTCGGCAAATGACTGACTCTAACAAAGGCTACTGCTTTCAGCATGTGCAGTTGTAGGGGTGGGATGGGAAAGGAACAAATGGAGATACCCTCTTTATGGAAGGTATTTTTGGAAAGCCACTGTCCCAAATTCACTCAAAAAATCTTCGGCTTAAGCTCTTTCTCTGTACGTCACCTGACTTCCATCCTGAGGAGTCTGAAATACCTAAGGGGGAAAAGAGGGAATCCTGAACACATTGACAGCACTGCAACTCTTCCAGAAAGAATTTTAGGTTTTTATGTGTTAGAATTTGGCTGGCCCACAATGGACTCTCTCCCTTTGCACAAACGGAGGTATCTAGTGGAATAATTGCATCTAAGGGATATGTCAGGCAAAATGGAGCGAGAGAGCTCTCTTGCATTACATGGATGCGGTGCCTCCAGCTATTAACATTTTGGAAACTTTGTCTGGCAGCCTCCCAAGATGATTCTGCTCCAAGCGAGTAATACAGTTTAAAGTGAGATATAGAAATAAGAAGTTGAACACATGAATGTACTTGATCAAGAATGATAACTTCTCTTTTCAATGTTAACTAGCAAGTGAATAACCACTGAGGTACTTGCACAACACCCCAAACCAACCAGAGTTTTAAGACAGTTCTGCCTATATTCATCCTTTTATGTGAGCTTTCCAACAAGACCAAACAGCTTTTACAGACCTCTTTTTATTAGAACTTACACCTTAAAGAGAAACTTTTTTAAAAATGATAAAAAATTAGAATGTAAATAGGAAAATGAGGGAACTTGGATCTTATTGCCTTTGCCAGCCATGTTCTTAAGTAGCAAGTAACCTTAAATAAGCCCTTCATTTCAGGTTGTTTTCATCCAGGAACCTTTACTGCCTTCTTGGGTTGTAACAAACCCTGCAGGGATATCTTTGGATTTACTCTCAAGCTCTGATGGTCTCCACAGGTACCTCTGCCCACCTTAACCTGCACTCTGAAATATTATCCCCTGAATATTTTCAGCTGTTCCCACAAAGAAGTCAATCCTTTCAGCCTTCTTTTAGAGAGCTGTGTCTGACAAAGCATGCAGCAATCAGGACAGGACAATCTGAAGACTTCCTGCTTTCCAGATTCATCCTGAGAAAGAAACATAATGTATAAAGTAATAAGAAACACATGAAAGCTGCTGCAGAGTGAGAAATCATCAGTTCTAAAGGAAAATTTGCAACTTTTCTGATGAGTACTGTAATTAGTCACTACAGTAATAGATAAAAGGCTTCTGCACTTTCAAAGAAATTTTATTCACTAGTTTCCAAAGCAGCAAGAAGGATCTCCTTTGCAATCTGATACTTGGGCCCTATTCAGCCCTTGGAGTAAGGGTCTGTCATGTGCTCTGGGGTAAACTAGTACCTTCACTGTTTTCTTGATGTTCATTGGCAGTTCACAGAGACGTGTTTGTGTGGCCATCTATGGTGGTTTGACTGTGGCTGAATGCCAGGTGCCCAGCAAAGTCACTCACTCAATCACTCCCCTTCTCAAACTGGACAGGGGAAAGAAAATATAATGAAAGGCTCATGAGTTGAGATAAGGAGTGGGAGAGATCACTCACAGTTTACTGTCACAGGCAAAACACACTAGAGCTGGGGAAATTAGTTTTTACTACCAATTTACTACCAATCAAAATTGGAGCAGGATAATGAGGAGTAAAACAAAAGTTAAAAACACATTCTCCTCACCCCTCCCTTCTTCCTGGGCCTAACTTTATTCCTGATTCCCTACCTCTTCCCCCCACCAGCAGTGCCAGGAGATGGGAATGGGGGTTATGGTCAGTTCATCACATGTTGTTTCTGCTGCTGCTTCATCCTCAGGGAGAGGTGTCTTTTGCTTGCTCCTACGTGGGTTCCCTCCTGTGGGAAACAGTCCTCTACAGACTACTTGAAAGTGAGTCCTTCCTACAGGATGCAGTTCTTCAGGAAGAAATTCTTGAAGAACTGTACCCCAGGGCAAAGGGAATGACACTGGAGGTAGAAAATAGTTAAGACTGGGAAGAAGGGAGGGATTTGGTTTAAGGTGTTTTTAAGATTTGTTTTAATTTTTGATTGTCCTGCTCTGTTTTTGATTTGTAGAAAATGCAACTAATTTTTCCAAGTCAAGTCTGTTTTGCCTGGGATGGTAATCAGTGAGTGATCTCTCCCCACCCTTGAGTCATGAGCCTTTCCTTACGAGTCTTTTCCTGTCCAGTTTGAGGACGAGAGAGAAAGAACAGCTTTGGTGGGCAACTGCTTTCCAGCCAGGGTCAAACCACTACAACATCCAACATGTTCTTTCAAATGCTTACGAATGATACTGTTCTTATAATGGAATTCTTAAATTGCAGAGGAAGTTTTCACTTAGCTATTGCCACTGTTCAGTTAGCTGCCACATGTGAAAGGGATGGATATGATGCCTAAGAATTTTTATGTATTTTATGTATTTTTAGTGTGGATTTTAGAGCTGTAAAAGTAAGGGATTTCTTGC
>JAWWEW010000131.1:43863314-43874904 GCA_035583185.1 Anabacerthia variegaticeps
TGCAACTTTACGGGGCTCTGGGTCCTTCGTGCCTGGAGGACCAGCAGGGGACCCCATCAATAAAGGTATTCTCTTTCCTATCTCTAATAACTTTGTGCAGGTTGTCTGTTTTACAGGGTTTTTCAGGCATCAGATAAGCCCTGTGAACACAACTACAGGTTTGACCTTTGAAGAGGCAGAAAGTGAAGATGCATGGAAGCTGGATGACAACAGTCAACACATGACTGCATGTTAGTTAATTAAAAAAAAAAAAAAAAAAGAAGAAGCATGCTCCAAAAGAGAAATAAATCAAGTAACTCCTAGATTCCAGTGTTTATGTAAAAATCAAAACTTTAAAACATCCTTTGCAAGTTATTTTAGAGATGTTTTTTCAACAGAAAAGACTCATGGAGTTGAATGCAATAGTCTCTGATTTAGATCTATTATGGGACAGTCTTGGAAATACTTCCTTCCATTCTTTTTCTAGCACGGAAGACTACAATAGTTCCCCAGCCAATTATTTTTTGGTTTGAGCCCTTGTTTACAGAGTATCAACTGTTGTCTTTGCATCTAATAAAAATGTAGTGTGATAATGCCATAAGTGCTGATACTGTAGGCATCAGATTTTTATCATACTGAAAGTTGGCCAACCTTTTTGCTTTGTGCAAGAGCAGGTTTTAAGAATTCTACTAGCATCACTACAGAGTGATCTCTTACATTTTCTATCTAATTTTGCTTGCATTTATGCAAATTTACTAGTATGCCAGATCTTACTATTTATGTTTCACATCAGCTTGTCCTCATGCATTAGAACACTGTACTGCATGAATCAACTAAGAAGTTCTCTCCCTTCTTCCCTCCTTCCCCCCATCATCCCCACCTTCTAAATAGCTTATATGTATGGAAATTTCTTTTCCAGTTTGGAGTTCATCTAATCCAAATTCTCCCTAATTTTTCACTATTGCAAACAATCCCAACCCCTATCTTCTGCATACTGTGACAAATACATAGGATGTACAATCTCTAGTAATGCTTGTCTACTTTTCACATCTCTGTTTAGTGTTTGAAAGGTCTAAAAAATTTCATCAGTCTCCTCAAGGAAAGCTAATTTCACTCTTATCTGCTCTTCTGGGGACTATCATCTACTGGCTGGATCTCATATACTACCAAAGAAATCCAGAACCTGTGTCTGTTAAAGTCATCAGAAGGCACCACTGGAATTGAACTCTTTTTTAATCCAGTACAGATTGTGTAGCTTTATTCTCTAGAAAAAGAGTTGGTTTTTGTCCTAGCACTTAACACTTTTTCAGCTTTGCAATTTGTTATTCTTTCACCTACTATTGCTGACCACCTGTAGTATTGTGGGTCCCTTCTTACTCAGAATATTCCATGATTCTATCACTTGGTTCTTTATCAAAGCCAATATATCTGCTGCTCATTATTAAGATTAGCGTTCTCTAGGGTTTTTCACCTCCTTGTAATACACCTCAAAGTTTCTGTGTTCTTTCAATTTCTCTCCCATTTATCTGCCATTTGACTTTCAGAGATTCACTGGCATTTATTGTGTGAAATTTGTCATATTTCCTTTTTATCTTCTTATCATGATTCTAAGTATCATTTATTAGGAAACATTTAAACAGACAAGTAGGATCAGGAATCATACTATTAGGATAGTGACTCTCATTTGCACTTGGATACTTTCAAATTTTGTTTGAAGAAAGAAACTTTAATCATTCCTCACCTTTAGCAATAATTTCCTCATTCTTTATTTATTGCTGGTCCCTTATGTTTTCCTTTGAACCTTTCAAATACTTTGGTCTCATAAAGCTTCATGTCCAGTCTAATTTGTCTTCCTTGTCCATTAACATACTATTCTTCAGGATGACTTTTTGAGCAAAGCTAGAAATTTGCAGAATCTTAAATTTGTCTATCTAAATTCAGATCTCATTGCTGCTTGCTTAATATTGTTTTGTTTTCTTTCTGGAACACTGCATTTTTCTCTCTTCACTACGAATTCTTTTCTCTACATTGGGCTGACAGGTTTGACAAACTAAGGAAAGCTGCAGATAGCAAAGGAATGCATAGAGCAATGATAAGTGAATTAAGAAAGATAAGCTGCTATGAGTGTATGTGTGATTATTAGGATTATAGTTAACAAGCAGAGAAAACTCCAGGGAACATAATGAAGTAAGAAGAGTTGTGAAAATCACCTTGCTAGTATTAAATGAGGGAAATGTTTATAACCCTCACCTGTCCAATATGAATCTGCAACAATGTAATTGATAGATTACATCAAGGTATAAAATTCATAAATTTCAAGACAATATCTACTAATATTATTATATCCAATACCAGCTAATAATTGCCAAACAGTTAAAAAAACCCCAAAGCTAGTAAAATTCTGCAGAAACCCATATCAATAGCTACTCAATCCTTTATCCTCTTTGTAATGGTTATATAATGTGTGTAATACTATGTGGAGTTGTTATCTTTGTTGTTATATAAAGGTTGTTTTGCTTGCTTTCAGCGGTAACAAGTTGGAAAACAGAATAAGAATGTGGGGAGTATTTTTAATAAAATAAATAAATAGCCAGCACTATTCTTATGCTTAAATTTTATCCATCTCTATGAATAAGTTTGACTTAATCAGTGGAGGATCACGTTTGAATATGTGGGTGTTTCTAAATTTCATAAACTCTCTCTATCTCATACCTTACTGCACCCATACTTAAATTTCTTGCAGATTCAAAGATATCAAGAAAGGACTCCACAGTACCATTTGTGCTGAAATCTTCAGCAAAATCAGTTGAGTGCAGATCTCCCCTTGAACACAATGCCAATTCCTGCTTAAATGTCCTTATGACTCATCTATACAAGTTCTCCAAGGTGGCTAGGGTTTCTTGAATAGAAGGGTACGTTTTTATACTTGTAGACCACAAGGGTTGATAATATTTGTAATCAGTTTATTTAGAAGATTTAAGAGAAACTATAAAGAGATAATCAGCTTAAAATTATTAAATTTTAGCATGTCAACATTTCAATTAGAGTAGGTAAAATAGCTCATATATCTCATTGGAAAAAAAACAAACAAAAAACAAACCAAATCCTTCAATATCTTTTGCATTTAAACCTGACCTTCTGTATAAACAGGTGTTTGGTTTTCAAGAGTTCTAGCTAGAAATTGCCTATATTCTTTGAATTCCAGACAAACTAAGTACCATGATAATTTTACACTGTATCTTGTGAAAGACACAGGAGAAATCTGACACCTTTCTCAAGGACCTAGGTCCCTTTTAAAAAGAATGAAAAACTCTTGCCCTCGTGTACTGCCCCAATGCAACAGCCTGACAAATAATTTTGCTCAAACTTCTCAGTATTTACATGTGCATGGACATTCTTTTGCTTCTTATTAAGAGTGACTAGTTCAGAACCCTTTGGGCTGTCAGGTACAACACTGTAAAACAGCTTAAAAGAGTGATTAAAACAAAATAAATGTGTTTTCTGTGAGAAGAGAGTTCTACTATCTGCTTCTGATTCAACAGGCTACAAGGAGTGACATAATTGCACCCTAAGGGAAAAGGAAGAAGGAAAACCTGATGACTGTCTTAGCTTCATTTCAAATACATTCTGCATTAGTATTGCACAGCTGTTGAATCCAAGTGTTAGACACCTGAAAAACTGGTTCTTTCAAACTCTATGAACTTTGATGCTCAATTTTCAGGATTTCAGTTACATCGTATTCTATTCAATGCTTAGAAATTCATATATCTCTGTCACACTATGTTCAGTACTGTATGAAATTAAAGCTCAATATATGGATGCCTGCTGGATAGCTCTGCACTAAGCCACAAGGATATGTCATCTTTCACTCTTACAGTTTATTTAACCGTATTTCTCCAATTGTTCAATTCATTACTAGTAAAAAGAAACTGTTTGAATCTGCAGATTTTCTCAGCCACCCCGTAAAAACATCAACTCCACCATCTTTCCTGACTTCAGAAAAGGTCTGGTTTTGAAATTGTTTAAATCAGGATTTATTCTCTATTTAGAGAGTTTTCTGTAACTGGATCCTCTCTATCCTTCATGTATGAGATTCTTGTACAATTCCCTGTGCCTGGATGTCCTATTTTTTCTGACCATCATATCATGCTATTAAGTGGATGTTTTCTTTCATATAAATGGTACTAGTACTGGGGAATCAGCTAAATGCAGAATTTCGATATTCTTCGATTTCTCTTCTCAAGATTTTTTCTCTCCCCTGGAGGTTAAAATGCTTTCCACTCAAACCCTGCTTTCACACAGTTCCTCTTGGGCTGGTCAAAGATCTTTGGCATTAGTAGAGGAGGAGAAATAGATCCCTTTATTTGCCACTATGCAGAACACTACTCTTTGAAAAGGATCAGTTTCTGTTACATACTTCATTGAAGTTTTAAGTTTCATGAACACAATGCATGTGTTTCACTGCATTGAAATCAGAATCAGAGGTAAAAAAATAAACTTATTTATTGGCAAAATTTCATGACTGCTTTGGATGCTTAAATAAGCTCCTCTGGCAATGCAAAACAAATATACTGAAGAAATAATGCACTATATTATTAATATTAAAAAAAAATATAAAAGGTATGTTGAAATCCACCATTCCTTTCCTGAAAGCTGTTGTAAACTTTAACTGGTGGCTATATGCTAGAAAGGCAGAACATCTGTGAGAAAAATTGTCTTAGGCTTAACAGAAGGCTGTTAAAATAGAAATAGTTACTATATCATCTCAGTTTCCAGAACACTTACTAATTCCCCACTGAAAATTCAGAAAAAAAAGAATGCATTTCCTCATAAAAATAAAAGCTAACATTGAGTTTCCTGTTACCTGAGCAATGAATCCAGGTTTTAGTTGCGAATAAAAAAACCTTCAAGTTTTCAACAAAAGAATCCTAACAACAGATGGGAAGTTTGTCTCTGTGAGAAAGTCAGATTGCAGACCTCTAGCCTAGCATCCTGGCAAAGCACTTCCTCTATAAGTTTAATCCTAAATAGTCATAAAAGCTGGACAAGAGATTTTACTTGTCACACAGGAATAAACTTCTTCAGTATTTCCTTACTGTCACAATTCCACTGTTATTTGCTGCAGTCAATTCTTTTTTTGCCCTTTCTATTCACTTTCAGGCCTGCTAGTGTGCAAAGAGAAATGGTATATTGGAAAAAGAGAATTTTTTTTAGAAGCTGATGAAAGCTACTTAAAGCCAAGTAATATACATATTACACAGACTGAAACTTTCAGAGCAAGGTAGAATATAACTAACAATAATCCAGGGGCAAATTACTATTGAACAAAGTGGCACTTTTTAAAAATCAGTGGGGTGCCACATCAAAAAAAGCTTGTATAACTAGTGGTGAAACTAAGAAAAATATTTCAGTCTTGACTCCAATGTCATTATAAAAACAAATATTGAAAAAGAAATAGAGAGCAAGGCCTGGAAGATATCTATCTGGTAGCTGAACATGATTAGATAAGATGTAGCCTGAGGATCACCAGAGTCTATCAAACTTGATTTTCAGATTTTTTCCCCCTGATTTTTCATCTCAGCTAATTATGCCAGTGGAATTCTGTGCTATACCAGACATTAAAGAAGCCACACAGACGATATATTTTCACTGAGAGGTATATTTTCAAATATCCAGTAAGGTTTAAACTGTCGGGAGTTTCTCCTGTGATTCAAATAATGACAACACATGTCCTAGGTGTGGTTTCATCACACTGCATCATCTCTTACAGTGGATATATTAATAAGGTCTCTAATCTTAACATGGCCAAGAATATTCATTTTCTGAGAAGGGGAAAAAAAAGCACACATGAATATTTCAGAATTCTTTGAATGTACAAGTTTGATGATTCCTGTGAGTATAATTTAGGCACACTTTAGTTGTCTTGTCAAAAACTTGAGACTTCAATCAAGAGTCTGAGAAATGAAGTAAACATGAATAGAAAGGACAAGTATTGTTATGGATAAAAATCTACCTAGAGAATAAGAGAGAAGAAATGTTTTATTGTGAGAAATGATTAATAGCTGTCTTTTATATAAGAACTGTCCCTGGAAATCAAGAGAGAAATGAGGCACTAAATTTGTGAAAGATACTAAATTACTTAGGCTAATCAGGACCAGAAAGAGCTGTGAAGAGCTCTGGAAAGCTATAACCAAACACAATGGGCAACTTGACAAGCGGACAACATGTGATATTACCAAAAGCTAAGTAGAGTGCATAAGAAAGAGAAATACAAATCTTTCTTCTCAAGAATGCCAGTCATAAAAAAAAGTGTTGGGAGTATGAAATCGGAAACAAGTCCACAAGTCAATATTGCAATCTTACCCATTGGTTACTGTGCTTTCAAAAAGGTGCTTCAAAATGAAATAAGCTCAGGCAAAATACTGAAGGTATAGAGGGAAATGCCATAGGAAAAGGGCTGAAGAGGTTAGGATTACTTGATTTAGAAAATAAATAAGAGAGAATATGATCAAACCCTACAGTATAATCAATGGTAGGCAAGATGGAGTCAGCATACTTATCTGCTTGTTTCATAACATGAGAACATGTTGACATTCAGCTCAGGTCAAAGGCAGAAATCTGGAAGACTCCCTGCCCTTTTTCACATACAGTGCAGTTAAACTATGAGACTTCTACTTTCAAGAGTTTATTTGTCTAAATTTAGTGAGATTCAAAGAGGAATTGAGTATTTGCATGATGATCAAGATAGAGTACTCCCAATTAGTGAAAAATAAAACTTTAGATGTTAAATTCTGCTTTTTATGGGTTTGATGCTCAGAAATCAGTCTCTAAAAATTACAAAGGAGTGGGTGATCTATGTAAGGGGGCAGCTAATGCCATACATATGTCAGCTGCAGAATGCTTGACTCAGTCCCTCAAGCTTCTTATTTCTGCTCTTTCTAAACAAAAACTACTCCATAAAATGTCCACTAGGCTAACCCAGAAAGGCATTTAACTTCCTTCCGTGTTTCTGTAGAGTTTAAATGAATATGCAAATTCTAATGTGCAATTACTTTAGTTTTTTCCAACATTGCATTATAACTCAAATCAGAATGCAACTAAAAGTGAATTCAAAAACAAATAAGAAATGAAGGTAGTTACAAATGCAATCTGAAGTACATGAGCAACCACTTTATTTAGCTAGCAAAAATCTAACGGATGCCTGAACAAGCTTCCCAAAGGAATAAACAAGCAATTAAAAAGTCAAAATCACAAAAATGTCAGTGGTTATTTTGGCTCTCTTCCGCATCAAGAGCACTCATTAAATAAACATGAGCCTTCTTTTTATATTTCTGTGGTTGCCTTTTCCTTGAGTGCTTTTTGTTCCTTTGGTTTGGTGGGTTTTTTTTGTTTTGTTTTTTTTTTATTTTGGGAGGGAGGAGGGTACTGTTGTTTTATTTGGTATCGCTTTCTTCTACATTTTATATTATAGCCTTGATACAGGGAACATAAGTTGTAAATTAGTATTACCAGATGCTGGCATTACAGTTGTGTGAAAATTGTCCCAGGCCAGAAAAGCTTATAAAAATTGGCTTATTGTGAATCAAAGATTTTTTAATTTTTTTTTTTTTTTTTTTTAAGATAGTGCAACAATAACAGTAGGATAAGAATATCAGCTTAGATTCTGAAAAGAACTTTGGTGCTTGTTTTATGAATTTCACAAGGTATCAAGTTCTCAGTGTTGGTCTTTGTCAGTTTCCCCATTAATTCTACGTCCACTAAATTCTTTCTTCTAGAGTTGATCCATTAAATAATAGGAACAACAACATGTGTTTTTGTTTACACATATTATGGCATTATATAATGTATTAGTCTTCTTTATACAGTTAAAAAATGTTAAGGTAAAAATGAACCATTGAGGAATAAGGTTATTCATAGTTACATTAAAAAACCAGTTATTTACTTCATTTGGGTTTTAGGAAAAATTTGTAATTGATAAAGGTCTACCTGCATCATTATATAAACTGATGATGGATTTTGGAGAAATTCCTGCTATAATTATTCACAACAATGTTCCTTCCATCTTTCTTCCAAACGCCGGGTGCCAACTATTAGCAAAAAGGGAATATTGAAATGTATGAATTGCTAGATTTTGTTAGCTATAGCAGTAATAATATTCCCTGTCATGAAATATTTGAAAATATTAATTTTACTAGAAAATCACTGGATTATTCAATGTATAATCACATTGAATTTTTTTTTTTCTGAAATCATAAAACTTTTTAGTCATTAATTATAACATCTGGAGTACTTTTAAGCAGTCCATAAAATTCTGTGATTCTTAAAGCAGGGCACCTGATCCCATTCAGGGTTCTGCTAAATATTTGGTGGGCAATTTGTATTGGTGGTCTTCTTTTTAAAAAGATCCTGTAACTCAGCAATGTTATATCATTCTGAGAATGTTGCCTCCTCACTTTCTCTTTTTAGTTTCATTAACTCGTGGCAGTAGCCAAACTTATTCACAAATGAAAATGAGGAAAAAAAGACCTTGATGAGGTTCATTATCTCTGAAAGTGATAATTATGTTATGATCAGAGGACAAGATGTTGATGCGGCAATTTTAGATAGGTGGAGCCTCAAGCATAAAATGATATACTCAGTAACAAATGTCCATGGTGATAGCCTGGAACAAAACGGAGCATGAATAGTAGCTTTTCTGTAAAGAAAAAAATGTAGTGGAAGTGGCCTGGTGGAGGCATAATGAACAAAAAAAGAGCACATAAGACAGGTTGGAAAGATTGTTGCTTTCTGTTTGTAATGTCACTGGAATTTAAAAGAAAGCTCAAGGGCTGTCAGAACTAGATATCCATTTTAAAAATGGTCAATGCAAATGGGATTAGCTGCAACAAGCTCAGAGTACTTTATGATCCCTGAAAATTATATAGATTTCAGTCTCAGAAACAAGAGAGTACAGAAAAAAAATTACTTTAGCTAATTCTACCTTTGCTTGGGACACTGTACTGATATTATACCAAGAGTGGTTAAATAGTTAAAAACAGCAATATGGTAATACTCCTGAGTCAGAAAGTTGTGATCAACCTGCCTCATCTTCTTCATAGTCCTGTAGAAATGTCACTGCTGTTAAGGAGAGCAGCTAGAGTGATTAGTTAAATCCCACTGAAGACATTTGGGCCTACCTTCACCTTGACCAAACTTGTTGTCTGGGCTCCCTCGATAATTAATGGAGAAAAGTAAACATCTTTGGAGGACAATTAACATCACCAGTTTTAGTCTCTATCTTTGGAGAGGGTTAATCAGTGTGTGGAACCGTATTACAATCTAACTACTATAAAATCAGCTTAGATGTCTGGTTTAGATAGCACAGATTTTTTAATACTTATGAATTAATTTATGTCATTTTCAAACTTGAACTTGAGCACATGGTTTGAATGAAGTTGTTTTACCCATATAATCAAAGCCAAATATATTTTAAGGATTTTGCTGAGCTTTGAGAAGTGAAATGAGCCATGTTCATTTGTAGGATAACACCACAACCTTCAGTGAGAATTCCATGCAGATAATACAGCTAAATATTACATGGAATAGAAAGAAGCACTAAATAAAAATCTAAATTGATTAATTCAGGGGAAACTTACCAATATCTTTTATCTCAGCACAGCCTTTCCTTTCATTCCCAGAACCATTTTACAGACTGTGGGTATCTTCCCTGCAAACCAACTTATTCCCAGTGGACTTTCAAAAGGTTTGATCACTTAGACTCATTTCAGATGTAAACCTGTTGAAGACAAAAAAATGAAGGGTCGAGTCTGGGTTTAGATTAGACAGACTGACATTCTGAGGGCAATTCTGACCTGTATTTTTTAAAGGAATTTGGACAGAAAGAGCCAAGAGTAAATGCATTAAAGAAATATATTAATGAGTAACCCTGAATCAGTTAATTCACAAACTATGTAAACAAGATCTAAAGTATTTTGTGAGAAGTACAGTTTGATTTCAATGTCAGTTCTCTTCCTTTGGAGTTTACTTCTGTCCTTATGGCATGTATTCAGATATTGAATAGGAATCTGTAAGCCATATAAATTAGACTTTTCTTTGAAAAATTTGACACAGAAAACATAAATATAAAAGCATTACTTGCCTTTTGCTTTATTTAGTTTATTTCATTGTCTACTATAGAAATAAATGGTAGAAGAATAAAAATACATTGTATTTCACTTGTTCATTGTCAGAATGTCTGTGTTTTTTAGGGGAGCTTTTTTACTTTCATTGTTTTGAAATCTAGTAACTGGGAGCCTAAAATATATGGTGTAATTATTCTCTCTGCAAAAATTTGAGCAGTTAGGGGTGTTTTTCCATCCTACTGTATTCAACTTCTCTCTCTTACTGCTCTTTTTAAAGAGTTTTTTCTTAAGATATGTTTTTTAAATGTGTCTTTGTACTTTAGGGGTTGAATGTATATTTTTGAAAATACCATGTATTTTAGAAAGATGATATCCACATTTTGTTAAAGGATCTCTGCTTTCTTGGTTATATTTTAACTTCAAATCTGGTTTTGCTAGTGCAGTATTCTTCAAATTGGCAACCAGCACTGTTTTAGGAGTGCCTGACTGTCTCTACTATGTAAAATGTTGTCCTACAATACAAATTTAAAACCAGATTTTGGTCACTGTAGTGAAAACAGGGAGACTTCATGAATTTTTTTTTTTACCAGCTCATTTTTCATCCATGGATTGAAGTGTCTGCAAATAGTAAGTTAGTAAGAATAAAATAGTTATATAACTGCTACTGTTAACTACCTTGTAGTTCCATATTTTTGTGAGATGTAAAAAACATGCATATTTAACTGATCTTTTGCATGAAGGCACAACACATGCTATGTAATGCTTATGACCTATCACATTGGAACATGAATTCTGTCCAGGGATACTATCTTTTAACAACAAAAATTGAAAACAAGAAAGAGTGGATGTTTGAGCTTACTCACATAATGGTTGCCAATATCTAGTGGATAATTCTTCAGGATCCTAATGAAACAATGAATAATGGTTTGAACCTTAACAGTTTGACAACATAGACAGAAAACAGGTTCACCTGGGGAAAACTGGGAGAAAAAGCATGTGGCAATATATGAGGAGACTATACTAGAGAAAAAACTTCAGCTGAGGAGCTCAGTCTGTTCTTTCCATATGCCGTGTTATGTCTGAAAGGAGTAGAATACTCCATGTCTTGTGTCAAAGCAAATAGCAGTAATATTTGATGTGTAATTCCAAATTGTCACTACTTTCCCTAGATAGTAAGCATATTTCTAATGTTAATCTTTCTTAAGGGGCTAGTGCCCACTATAAAGTACTTGTTAGGTTCCTTTATTATTACCTTAATAATTTACATAATAATGCTCGATTAGATTCCTTCTAATCCATATATAATCTGTATAAATGAACATGGGATATGAATAGTCTTTTTTAAGCAAAAGACAATAATAGATTATTTGGTAAAAATGAAAGTCTTTTTTCTTTGTCTTTTTGTTGTTGGTTTTTTTTTTCCTCTCTAAGAAGTCCCTGTAAATAGAACTTAGTTGCAGAGAGAGGAATGCTGCTGAATGGCAAGATCG
>JAWWEW010000131.1:43875004-43908893 GCA_035583185.1 Anabacerthia variegaticeps
AAACATCTCTCTCTCCCCCCCCCACCACCCCCATAAGATTATAAATCAATTGATAAAAAGTAATTATCAGTGAGGCATTTGTCTTGTTTCTGCATGACATTTTGATTAAGAAAGTAGAATGATACAAAATCAACATGACATGCATTGACTGGTTTGAAGCTGACTAACCAGCAGTCAAAACATAACAGTAATTGTCACCAAGGGGGTCGATTCCAGCTGGGTCTCACAAAGATTGGTTCTTGGTCTCATTCTGTTTAACATTATAGGTAATTGGAAAAAAACCCATAAAATCAGTACTGACAAGGTTGGCAGATGACATAAAGAATGAAATTGATAGAAAATGGGTATGACAGGTCACAGAAAACAGTATGTGCTTTAGTATAACCAAATGAAACATTACACATATGGAAAAATAAATTATGTACCTCAAAATTATAGAAGACTGTCTATGGAACCTACCATCTACAGGTGAGAACCTCTGGGTAAGAATCAAGAGGCAAACAAATAATGTGGATATCATTGTGGAAGTCTGCTGTAGACCTCCCAGGGAGGACAATGACACTGATGAGTTATTCTTTGAGGAAGTAAGGAACACTTCCAAATCAACTGTCCTTGACCTTATGGGGGACTTCAGCTTGCCCAGAATTTACTGTGGGTATCACATAGATGGTTCAGCCTGGGCCAGAAGATCCTAAATCCCGGATGACAACTTTGTGGAACAGATCCTAAGTGAGCCAACTTGGAAAGGTGCCCTCCTTGATCTGCTGCTTGTCAACAGAGAGGGTCTTGTGAGCCAAGTGGAGATTGTGACCATGTTGGCCACAGTGACCACAAAGTGATCAAGTTTAAAATCTCTGCTGACAGGAGAAAAAGTGCCAGCAAAACCTCAACTCTGGACATGATGAGAGCAGACTTCAGGCTGCTCAGGGAATTGGTAAGTAAGGTCCCTGGGAAAATGTTTCTGCAGGTGCTGGGATCCATCAGTGCTGGTCACTTCTCAAACATCACCTCCTAAGGGCATAGGAGTAGCAATTCCCAAAAGCTGGAAGACAAGCAGGTGAAGCAGAAGGCTAGCTTGGCTGAGTGGGGATCTTCTCTCAGAAATAAGGCAAAAAACAAAGGTTTATGCCCAGTGGAAGCAAGGTCGGATGACACGGGAAGAATACAGAGAAGCTGCTTGATGCTATAGGGAGAAAATTCATGGGGCCAAAGCTCAACTGGAGTTGAAGCTGGAGAGGAATGTAGGAGACAATAAAAATGATTTTTTTTCAAATACATTAATGACAATAGGCAGTATGGAAATGTTGGCCCACAGTGATGGGATGGTCACCTCACAAACAGGGACAGAGACAGGCAGAGGTGTTTAATACTTTATTTGTCTTCAACATGGATGACAGATGAAGGAGGTCTCAGTGCCCTGAGCTGGAGGGCCATGACTGAAAGTATAATCAACTTCCCATTGACCCTGAAATTGTTCAGGATCCGCTGCTTCAGCTGCGTCCCTACAAACCTGTGAGGATTCATCGAAGAATCCTCAAAGAGCCGGCTGATGTCATTGTAAAACCTCTCTCGGTGATTTTTGTGTGGTCTTGGAAATGCAGGGAGGTCCCAGCTGACTGGAAGCTGGTGAAAGTTGTCACGATTTTCAGGAAGGGCAAGAAGGACTACTCTGGAAACTGCAGGCCTGTCAGTCTTACTGCAGTGTCTGGTAAAGTTATCGAGATTATTCTGGGAAGTATTGAAAAACACCTGAAAGACAACACAGTCATTGGTCACAGCTTCATAAGAAGTCCTGCTTATTAAACTTGATTTCCTTTTATGACAAGGTGACCCACTAAGTTTATCAGTTTATATTCAGTTGATATAAACTTTTTGGATTTCAATAAAGTTTTTGATACTGTCCCTCACAGGATTCTTCTGGATAAACACATCATGTGGTGGGTGAGCAATTGGCTCATGGGTCAAGCACAGAGGGTGATAGTGAATGGGGTGACATCAGACTGGTGACCTGTCACTAATGGGGTTCCAGAGGGCTCCATCTTGGGCCCTCTGCTCTTCTACATCCTCCTAAATGATTTGGACACAGGACCGAATGGAATGCTAAGCAAGTTTGCACATGACAGAAAACTGGAAGGAGCTGTTGACTCCCTGGAAGGTAGGGAGACCCTGCAGAGAGACCTTGACAAATTAGAGGTCTGGGCAATCACCAATCACATGAAGTTCAAGAAGAGAAAGTACTGGATTCTGCATCCAGATGGGACAAGCCTGGATATTCATACAGGCTGGGGAATGAGATGCTGCAAAGCAGCGCACGGAAAGGGACCTGGGGGTCCTGGTCAATGGCAAGTTGAATGTGAGTCAGTAGTGCCCTGGCAGCCATACTAGATGCTAGGTACATCTATATTTCTTTTACTGGTAATAATCCTAACATATTAAACAATTTACAGATTCTTGATGTAAATTACAGACTATTATGCATAGGAAACGTGTTCCAGTACCAAGCTAGCAGTAAATGCATAGTATTTATGCAGCATTTTTCTTGTGTGTTTATTTTATCTCTTTCATTCAAAAGATGGTGCCCTCTGTTTTCCTCCCTACTGACATTTTCTCCACTAATCCAGACAAAGTCTCTTTACCTTTGGGACTTAAGGGTTAATCTTTTCCTTTTCTTCCTGGCCTGTATATTTGCTCTAGGTGTTATCAAAAGGATTTGGAATGAAGTGTGAAAATTAAGTCAAAGCACAAGGGCATATTGTCTGATAAGGTAAGATGAAAAATAGAATTTATAGAACAGCTAAATTTATATTTTCCTATATTTAGATAGAGGAGTCAGAACAAGACAGTTAATCTGTGATAATATTCTAACAGAAAATACATATTTAGTCAGTGTCAGTGACTAGAAGATACCAAATCTCCTGGCTTTCAAAGGAGAAAATTAAAACTTACAAAAAAGTTAGGATAAGGTAAAGAAAAGGAAACAAAGAGAAGGAAGGCAAACAGACATTTTATGGAAAGATATTTTTCAAACTATTTAATGTGCAATGATTTGGCAATGCTAGCTACCTCAGTACAGGACAAATTAACTGGACAAAATAGAAGAAGAATTAATCATAAGTAATCAAGGACAAGAATCACTTTATTATGTAAAATATCAGAGATCTGATCCTATTACCTTACATCTTGCCTAGTCTTTCTCTAATGAGCAATACAAGGCAGATATAAAATGCCATTCTGCTGTGTGAGGCAATTTGTGTGCTATATATGATCTTTGCACTCTTCTGAGACTGAACAAAGTACAGGGCAGGAAAGACTTGGTGGAGAGACATGGAAGAGGAAATATGGGTGCCTGCTAAAAAAGCTTCCTGAGTCAGTGTGAAGTCCACAAATACTCTGTCCACATCAATCCTCCATGTATCTTTGGTTTTGCTGTTTGTTTAGTCATCCAGATAAAAATTATAAAAGACATCCTTTCATAATTCTGTCTGAAATAAGTGATGAAGTGTTGAGCCCAAGAGTTACCTCACCTCCTCAAATTTTTGTCAGCTGCTCAGTCCAAGGGGAATAAGAAATATTACTAGTCTCAAGGAGGACTACAGTTGATGGGCAGTGTATGAAATATGAAGATGTTAAACTGATTACAGCAACAATAAAGAAGGTAAAATCACTTTGCTAGACAATCAATAGTGTCATATTCTACTACTTTGAGGTTACCCTGTATTTTCCCACTAAAATTAAAGATATATTAATGAAACTGGGGGAGAAAAACCCCAACAAACAAACAAACAAAAAAGACCCAAACAAAACCCCCAACCAACCAGAAAAAAACAACCAACCAAGCAAACAACCAACCAAAAAAAAAAAAAACAACCAAACCCCAAAACAACAGTAACTTGAACTTAGGCAAAAAAGTAAAAATACCACAATGATTTGAACTACTTAGGTTAATATTCTGTTACAATTGTTCTGATATGTAGCATTTTTGTGTTATATGTGTTTATATTCTCAGATAAAGCAATCATTCTAAAAACACTGCGATGTTACTTGCTGTCAGTCATGTCACTATCTTTGTTGGTCTAAACTTTTCTACAAGTTTTTTTATAGCTTTTTAGATAAAAGATATGTCCTGTTACATTATCCAGCATGGTCCTCTGAAACAGATTTTTATTATCTGATTGTTTCCTCTAAATTTCAGCATTAGTTACTCTATCTTATGATGTGCTTCTATCAACCTCCACTCATCAACTTTTAATAACTTTAGCTCTCTTGCTGTGTTTCCTTCTGGTCTGAAGTATATTAAACAACTTTTCAGTTATGGAAACTTTCAGCACAGCTAGTTTTTAATAATTGTGATTTGTTGCAGGAAGCACAAAAGACTGGAATCTCAGCAGGATTAAATACATTCAGCTTTCCATAGTTCTATGAAATTAAATGGCAGTGTGCCAGTCTATATTCTTTGAGCTTCTACACATAAATATGGATACAAATTACTTTTTTTTTTTCAGAGAATTTTTGAGGCTTTTCTACATATTGCCACCCGTTTTTTGTTTTGTTTCATATTTTTCCCCCTGGGGAAAATAAACTCTTCCACATACTGCTCTAAGGGTTTGCTGTTGTGACAATGGGGAAAAAAAGGAGTGCATTCCTCTTGGCAGGCAATAGAATAAAAACAAAGTCGATCTATAATTCAGAACTACAGTGTATCAAATAAAAACAAAATCATAATAAAATAATAATGATGTGACTCATGGACCAGAAACTGATTGTTCGAAAAAATGTAATAATACAGTTAAGAATGTAATTCATTAGTAGTATGAAATACAAGAATTTCCCAGCAGGAGCTGAAAAAGTCTCAGAGTAATTTCTTCATTAGGGCTTAATAGAAATTGAACATGAATTCATGCATAATTAATGTTGAATTAGCAGCAAAGATGAGACATAGCATCCATAGCACCCTCACAAATGATGAGGGTACTTTTCTTAAGAACAGCAAAGTCTGGCCAAGAGAATTCCACCTTCAGGATACTCGCCTTTTACAGAAGCATATAAGGAGGTAAATGTGGTATTCAGTGTGCTTAATAACAGGTAAGTTCCCAATGGTCAATGTCTAAATTAAAAAAGTATTCTAGATAAGCTACTGTTCCAGTTTTTATCATTGTTACTATAATCAGTGAGCAGTACAAATTTTTTGACGCCTTGTGCAGCTGAGGATGACTATCAGATGTTAATCAGCACTATTTTTTATAAGTTGCAAAATGGCAATTTCTACTTTTTCAAGGGCATAGGGTTATAACTGAATTTTGTGGATACAGGGTAAGAGCTTGGTCTCTTCTCTCTTCCTCACTGAACTTCCTGGCCTTCCCAAAGTGATGTCAGCAAAACTTTAATGCCATGCTCTATCACTCAGTTGAATCCTATCTCTTTTATCTAGACTATAATCATTCCTTGCATTAAAACTTCATGCTACATTAAAAAGAAATGTCTGAGTTACAAAACAAACATTCAAGGCATAAGCAATTAAATAGATGATGGATTAATTAACTAAGTTGCTGGTTAATTTCAATAAAGCAGAGTTTAGCTTTAAAGGGATTGAATTTACAAAGCTGCAGGCACACAACTTGCTCAAGTATTCACGGTGTTTGATGTATGAAACACTGACAAGTATAGAATAGGAAATGTGAAAATTGCAGTTTACATACTTTTCAGGTGCAAAGAAAAAAGCAAGACAGATGTTCCCATTTCCTTACAAAAAGCAGAGAGGTTGGAGAGTGATGTAAAAGTACCCTTTTTGTGGTGTCAATTTAAATTAGTCCAAAATGCAGACACTGCTGTGGTTAAGTTTGGTATAAAGTAAATCAACATTCATAAGCCTGAATATAAATCCTACAAACAAACATTGCAGTATCTAAAGACAGTTCCTGGAATGGAGGGGACAGTCCAAATGAAATAAAAAAGCTAACATTTCTTTGGTAGGAGATGCAACTCTCTCAAAAACGGTAGCCATTTTACCATTCCCACGATGGCTCCAGTGCTGTGTGAGTGGTACCTCATAGCCTGATTTCAGAGGTGGGAAGGAAATATGGATTTTTTTCATTGAGAGGTATGTATGTGTAGTGTGCATCTCACCCAGAGGTACCTCAGAAATGCCTCCCTTTTTTAGTTTGAAGCATCCTATTCACCCTTTTGAATGGAAATAAACGAAAATTGTATGGGCTGTGTTTTCCTTACTATAAGTGAATGTAAGCATAGAAATAGTTAGAAACTAGAAATCCTTTATTATTCTGTTGATACTTACAATACTAATTATCAGTGTTGCCCATGGAAACCAAATGGTAAATTGATTACTCTAACCATGACTTATTACCACTGCTAGTTCTTGCTATTAATGCTCTTAAAGGTCTCTGCAATACATATGGACATTTTTTTTTCATTCTTAAAATGTCTCTTATTCACCCACATCCTTTTGTACCTTACATCTATATCCCAAAAGCAAAACAAAGTCTAGTAATTGTGGTTCTGAGGCTTTTCATTACTATTATGCCAAGATACTATTAAAACAGAAATTTAAGAATAATTTGATCTAATCATCAACACCCATTTTTCCAGAACAATAAATGAAAGGAACAAGAACATAATAATTAAAATATTAATTTAAGCTTAGGCAATATAAATGTTTAAGCAAATACAAACTTATTAAGGTGGAGGTTTTTTCCTAGCCATACCACAACCCTACTACTGTGTCCCTTTTAAAAAAGTTACTAATATAATATATTCATTTCTTTTCACTGAAGAACATCATGTTCACAAAGGTAAATACTGTAGCTTAACTTGCTGGCTGCTTTGTATCTGTTCTTGGAAATGCTGGAAAGATGGAAAGAGCTTACTAGCTTATTTCCCTCCTTTTTTTTTTTTTTTTAATAGTGATCAAAAAGATAATGTAAATTTATTCCTCCTGAAGAAAGCAAGTAGTATATTTAAACATACCATAAACATTATCCATACAGCAGCTGTTTATCTCTTATAATGCTGGCCATTTTTGTCCTTTTTTTCTTTATTCCTTGCCTTTACTACTAATAATTTAGCATTTAATGGATAAAAAGATGAAAGTAGGGGCAGGGCCAAAATGAAAAGGATGATAGAATTTGTGCATCAGCTGTGTGAACCATCTCTCCTAACACTATTTCATTCTCTTCTGATTGCATCCCTTTTCCTACCTTTTTGAAGACATGGGTTTTAGTCAAAACACAACATCTGAAAAACTGAATGTGTTTGAAAAACGGTGGAAATGCATTGATCAGAACATGAAAAAAAATCGGCCCCTGAAATCACAGAAGAAAATGAATACTGATAGAAAAAGAGCCACCACCAAGAAAGTGTTAAAGAGCTCTTACACTAGTGTTGCTTCAGATTACAGGCATAACTTGTATATTATCTGCTAGAAAAACTTTGTCAGTCTCATGTGATGTCTATGACAGTGTGTTTTATGGTTTTACGGAACAGTTAGAAGGGACATTGTTATAAAGACACGAAGAAGACTACAGAAATTGTGTTCAAATACCAGATACTTAATTTAAATGTTGACTGTCACTTCATGAAGAGAGGCAAAGTTCAGTGAGATAAAGGTACAAAAACTCCTCAAATTTCTTCTTTTAAATGCAACAGACTTACAGTCTGCACAGTACTTCTGAAAAGACCTGGAAGACAAAGAACCTTGATCTGTGTATCAACTAAGAGCTGGGGTTTAGTATTTAAGCTAACATCATTGTACCACAAACTGCTTTGATGTCCTGGCTAGCATTGCCTGCCACCCTTTCTGGCACAATTTGGAATACTCAGCTACGGGAGAGCTAAAATGGTAGGCTAGTCTGGAGGAAGCCACATTACTGCCCATGGTACACTTTACTTGGATTGAAAAAATGGCTCCAGCATTCAGGGTTGGTATTTTTCATAAGCACTAGACTAATTTACAAGACTGCTAGATATATAAGCAAACTTGTCTGAAAATAATTTTCTTTTTCCTGGAATAAATCTCTATTCTGTTGACACTGCAACCTAGGGGAATATTGTATACATCAGCATTTTTAATGTACGCTAGTCTGCTCATAAAACCGTTCCTGCCTGAGCTTACTTACTGTCACATTTTAATGCCCTAGTGACTGAAACAAAAGAAAATGTGATATGAACCTTTTTCAAAACTATATTTGGGAAACAACCAATGTCATTTACAATCCAATGAAAATGCAACTGTTTAATACACAGTACCTTCTGCTCTGCTCCAATCTCTCTCCCTGAATATAATATCCCAAGCATATAAGCATATCCTTTATTTATTCTAAGCACATACAGCCAAATCAGATTCCTGACTTCTTCTCCACTTCCATGGTTTGAAATGAGATCTAGATGTCATTAAACTCTTACAATTTGTTGTCTATCCTATTAAAATATAACGTTTTCATATGATGCCATAGATTCAAGACCCAGTCAAAATTCTGGTCATTTTATCAGTTCAATACAATAAGATATTTGTTTTCAGAATCATCTGCCTTCTAGGTGTCAGCTTTAACACTGATTTAAACACAGCTATAATTCCTGAAATATAGATGAATGAAAAAAAAATCTGATCTTGTTCCTTCCACCTCCTGGCTTGCCTTGTTATTCCTGGCTCAGTTCTCTGTGGACTTTTTCCATATATTCCCTTAGCTTATACTGCTAAGGTGTTTAAAATGCTTCCTACTTAAGTCTTCAACTCTGTTCATAATCAAACAGCACTTTTGGTTCATGGTGTTGAAATACTTACACAATCTCCCTCTTTGAGTAATATTTGGGTAAATTTCTCCCTAAATTATGAACCAGTTCACTAATTAGAAAAGAAACTGTGCAAAACATAGCTTTTGATCTGAATATAAGCAAGAAGACACCAGGGACTAGACTGCAAAGGCCAACACTAGACTGTCTAAAATGTAGATTTAAAGTTTCAAGCAGACACTAGGAATGGGATTCAGGATAATCATAGAATTGAGAGAAGGATGCTTAAATCAACTTCTAGAAAATGATAGGGAGATGGAAATATAGCTCCTTTCTCAGAGGTCTAACCAAAGGCAGCAGTGAGGAAGAGTTGTGAAACCGGAATTCGGGGTCAGAAATCTCTGCTGCTCTGAGTGATGGGTTAAGACACTACTGGCATAATGGCTGCAACCTATTAGGAGGGGCAGGATTTCAATCCTTTTGTATCTGAGTCTTTCTTCACCTCTACAGCCAGGCATATAGGTGGCTGCAGAACACCTCATGGTTATGATAAGAGATTCGTCTCCCTGCTTTTAGGATATTGTCCAATAGGACTTTTATATAAAATGTATCAATATGTAACTGTGATCCATCAAGTCTGTGCATCCCTTGTGCCTTGTCCAAAAATCAGGTTTTATTGCAGCAAAAAGTAAGCATTTAGTTGAGTGGCAAAGAATAAATAATGAAATAACAATTATTTTACTCTGAGATAGTGTAGATAATGGTTAGATAATGGATAAACTGAGGACCTTTTTCCACAAGAGTAATTTATTTTATCCCAAGGGGGGATATGATTGATTCAATGCAGTGAGTTCCTTCTTAGCAATGTGTTTAGATAGTTAAATTTTCAGCACAAATCTAGAAATGGCTCATATTCAGAGTACTCTATACTTAAAAGTTTTTTTTAAAAAAGCCTTTCAAAATGGACACAGCACAAAAACTACAGAGGTCAGTAGAAATCTAGAAAAAATGAGACTGTGGGGTAAGGGCATGGAAATCATTCAAACAACCTGCTGGGCATTCAGAATAGCCCCCTTGCTGTTCCCATATTACTACTTCATGAAATGACCCATTTTAAAAGCAATTAGGTTATTGTCTTGTTACTCTTACAAGGAATTTTCCAATTTGTAAGTAAATCTGTTCATTATGCTTTGTACTCACTTGTTCTTGTATTGATAATTACCCTTTACCTTAAGGAGCTTCCTGCCCCCACCCCAGTTTTTCTCTTTATTTATAGACAGTTTTCTCCCATAGCCTGCATTTGCTTTACTGAAACAACTCATGCTATTTTAACCTTCCCTATTAAAAGTTGTACTCCACTTATTAGCCAACACATAAGGAAATATTTCTCAATATTGACTTTCCATGACCCCCAGCAGAACAATTCACAAACTGTAGAGGTTGTTTGTGGAAATATCCAAGTTACTCCTTACATTCACACTCTCTTAGAATTAGCAGAGCCCTGAAATTTTCAGAATAGGTGGTATCTCAGAACTAAAGTGGTACTGTGATAAAAATGCATACCTATTGGCTTTATTTAATAGACAAGGACAGCTTTCATGGATCTTTATGGTTGCAATAAGAAATTACATTCTTGTTTCCAAAACTAATTGTCATCTTGCCCCTGCCTCCCTTGAATACATATTTCAGAGTAGCTTTGAATTGCTTCTGGTTCCTAGCCAACAGAATGGATTTTACAATTCATGACTGAAAAAAGAATGACATTGAATTTAACCTTCTAAATGTAATCCTTTTACGTCTTGATGGCTTTTAATACAGCCATCTTGGTTTTAATGGCAGCTGTTTCCTCAGATTTACAGCTCAATTTTCACAAATACATGAAATACTTATCGTAGGTCTCAAATGACACGTGTTCAGGAATGTTACAATAATGAATAAAGGCATTTTTATAGTGTCACTAAACATATAATCAAGCATTCAAGAGTCTTGCTCCGAAGTGCCACATTATGGTTTTCTCCTTCTGGAATTAACTGTATTAGATGGTTTGTAGAACCTGATTATTTGTCCTTTGTGGAACATTCACTTTTACGAATTGTCAAATAAAAGCTGCTAAAAGAAAAATCTTGCAAAGAGCATTTATAGAGATAGGCACATCTGCAGCATTAACTATGTATTGGGAATGGCTATTTATCTGCTACAGATTTAGGGGAAGGATAAGTTTCAGAAGACATTAGCATGTTAAAACTAAAAATTAATGAGAGTTTTCATGCCTGGTTTCTGTCGTGTAAACTATTTTCTAAAGAACACAGAGACCTGAGATGTTGTGAATCTGATGAGAGAGTCTTAAATATTCTTAAATAATACTCACCATTCCATACAAGAGTGGAAAACATCTTGAAACAAAGTATAGCAATTTTGTGTGAGAGGGATAGGAAAAAACAGCACATAGGACTAACTCCTATCAGCTGCTGTGGTCTTCCACAAGGAATTGCCATGTCCATGGCAAAGGGGAGAGAAATGAAACAGCTGGACAAGGCATGAGGAAAAGGGTGTGGCATGCATCAGGATCAAAAATGTCTTCCTTCAGCTCTGCTTTTATCAGTTACTGCTCTTACACTCTGTTTAGTTGTGACTATTTCTCTTGAGCTGTGATTTGCTTCTGCCTTTACATAATATAAACTTGACCCCATATAATGACCAGCATATGAAGGATGTTTCTTATCTGCCAAGAAATCAAGCCTCCAAGTTCTTTCTTTTTTTTTCCTTTTTTTTTTTTTTAATTGCTAAAAGCCAGTTGCAATCTCTTCTCTTATTTTGAATTGCATATGCTAAATATTGTATGGCTAGTATATTTGATTATTCTATTAAATAATTATCATTCTATTAAATTATTACTGTTGAGTTTTTTCTATAATTTAATAAATTTTTGCTCTGTTATTTCTCTAGTCTTCACTCTTTGATTTTATTAGTTATGTTAAACTGCTTTTAAATTCACACATGGGTTTATAATAAATAATCATGAGACACAGCTAAATGAAAAATGTGTGTAACACAGTAGTACACACAGACAACTATGTACAAGTATTTATGATATATGTCCTTGGGAGAATATGTCCTTTCCCCTTAGTGTACACTATGTTTTTCTATACTGAAAAGCATTGTGCTTCCCACAAGTGGTAAGCAAATAGGCTTATATTTGTGTACCAAATTAGGTTTGCTTTTAAACCTGAAAATGGCCAGTAAATTTCAGGCATTTTTGGAATAAGTCTACTTTTGTTATTTTGACATTCCTCAAAAATTTACATAGAATATGTTACAACATCCAAAATCCCCAGCATTTTGGTATCTAGAGACCTCAGCAAAGAATAATCAGTTGACTGAAAGTGCTGCAATGAACTACATGTTCAGAAGAAAATGTTCTGGTCCCATCATTGCATTTTGTTTCTCCTGATGCATGCACACATTATAACAATGAGGACTGTGTATGAAACACAGAATCAATTTTTTTCTGAAAATAGATTATTTTTATCGAGAGATAATGTCTTAAATTGCTATACTAAAGGTGCAATACATTTTATTTATGCCAATGTCAATTACATGGCAAAAGTCCAATTGTTATATGAATATTCCAACATAAGGACAAAAGATGTCAAAAATAAACTGGTAATAATTTACATTCAGTTGAGGGTAGACTAAATCTAAACATGTAAAGGAAATAGAGAATTCTTCTGGTGCAATGTGCTTTCTCCTTCCTAACATTAGATCCTCTGATGCTAGAATTTCATTGTAGTGGCCAACATCAGACATGAGTTTTTTTGTGCTATATCCTGATATTTCTTTGCAAGAATATTGAAAACCTAACCACTGCATTTTTATTTTATGGAGCTATGGCTTTATTAATGTAATCATTGTAGTGGCGGGTATTACCATTTGTGATGCTGTTCATTGGTTTGATGTTCAAATAGAAGCTCTTGGGAACTTTAATGTTCTCATTCCTTCATGAATAAGAAACTGGAATGAAGGTGGAAAAAAAGATCAGCTAAACACGCCAGTGTTTCCTCCATGTTCTCACACAGCTGTCATACTAGCACCATGTAGCCAAAACTTTGAGGTAAGCCAAAACTCCTAATAGAAATTTTTTAAGAAATCATAATGTTTTGGTCCAGGTTCTTGTCCAGATTTTAGTACCAAACAGAAGAAACAACTTTAACACTTCTAAATGAGACAGAGAAGTTGCATCAAGTGCCTTTCTGTGTTCCGTGTCTTGAAAGTCTTTATTGAGAACTAAAATACCTCTGGGATCCCCATAATCCGCTGTGAATGCCACAAACAGCCCTTTATCTGAGGAAAACAGGGCAAAACTATAATGACTTTTTAGAAGAATAGTTCTATCAAAGTAATAGCTGGAAGAGACTCAAACTTCTATGGCTTCAGTACAAGTTTTGTGTGAACCTTAAAAATAAATGTCCCTTTTTCAGAAAAGGTTGTTGATATACATGTCTATATACTATCCAAAACAGTCTAAATGTCTGATCCAATAAAAAATAAAATGCTAGCTGTCCTTCATATGTAATCAGGTTATATTAATATTTCTAATACCTACTATATTTAGTCATAGACATCCGGATGATAGCTGTATTTGAAATTCATATATGTACACGATTAGGCAAAATTAATTTGACTGAGTTCTCGAATTTTGTAATGTCACTTAGAGTAATGAGACATTTTTATTTGTCACTTTACAGCACAAAACATCATATAATTGAAGCACATAGAACATGCTAGAAATGCAGGATTTGTATAGAGAACTTGTACATGGGAGTTTTTAGGGTTTGCAACCTTATAATGCTACTATATTTTATAAACAACAGTGAGAACCATAACTACCTAAGTGTAGCACTGAAACAGAACATATATCAGTCTCTGTGGAAATGTGAAAAGCTATAGTATCTCCTCCGTATCAGTTAACCTAAATGAAAATAATTTGTATAAAATTTCTGATCCCTTTACTGCACAAAACCAATAAAATTAGTTATCTGGCACCTCTTTCTAATTTTCAGACTGAGAGGACTAACAAAACTAATTAGTAATTCTGAAAGTTCTGTATTTATATGTCAAAAATATTTCCCCGGAGCTGTAGATTCAGTGACTGGTGAAACTAATATAATTTGTCCTAGATGGGCCTTTTAATTTTTTTTAATTCAGAAGCAGTTGAAAGCTCTTTAGTAAGGAGAAAAGTTGGACCTTAATGAAATTATAGACTACTTTTTAAAGAAAGGCTAAGAGTTATGGAAGAAGATATATAATCCATGGTCAGTTTTTAATGTAATAAAAGCAATTGGTTTCTCCGACTTGAAAGAAATAGCATGTTCTGTGCTCAGTAATGTTAATCCTGGCAGTTGCTCCTGGCTATGTACCTCATATAATTTTGAAAGGTACAAAGACATGAAAAACTTCTTACATGAAACAGAACTCATGGATATTAAGGTGACAGAGGGTGAAGTGAAGACTGTAGGCTTTGAAGAAAGCAAGGAAATTTTCAAAGCAACTAGCTTTATATTCTTTTTCTAGAGCTACTCTGTCAAAGATACTTAGCTCAGCTGTCATTTCTTTCTTACTACAGCCATATGTTTCACAATGTAAATAGGCAGATCCATCTGTGTTATTGGTGGTGAATAGCAGTGGTTAACTGCACACTCTGCATACCAAGCATTCTGTTGTACACAAACCCAATTTTCATTTTAAAAAGTCCAACAACTAAATCTGCCAGCTACAAGTCATAGACATTTTCAGGTTTCTGACCAGGAACAGAGAAGAGCATGATCTCTTTTGTCTTGCCTGTATAACGTGTTCAAAGACATTACAAAAAAGAGGTTGGGTTTTTTTCCATGTAATTTCTTTAATATTTTCAAATTGAGAATAAGTATTTTTCAATGTTTGCAGTGGCTTTAGAAGAGCACACAGCTAGCATACAAGATATTACTCCGTTTCATCATGCACAATAAGCTTTTATCTATTGGAAGAATTAAGATTTAAATTCCAGTGGGTAATAAAGTTTCAGTAACAATGTCACCACCTGAGACATATTCAGTAAGATTTTTCAGCTAATAAAATATTTTATTTGATAAGGTGTGTTATGTGGGTTGCATTTTGCCGAAGCTGAGTCTTCTGCCTTAGAAAGTAGAGGGAAAGAAATTGAAACCACTGCAATGCCATCATAGTTTCAGTAAGATATCCTTTCTCAGGAAAAAAATGTTTTCTCTCAAAGAATTCTGACAGCACCATTAAAGAGCCTCAGACATGTGTGCTCCTTTTAAAAAAGCTACCCTTGCATAAATAGCAGCCCCACTGATGTTTCTGCTTCTGGCATTATCCATTACATTGCAATAGGCAGGGAGACTCATTCCAACATACTAGTTAGCACATTGCAGATTTATTTTGAGCAAAATAAAAATCACCTGTCTTTCCCAACATCTTTCTGAAATGGCAGTATTTGAAGAGCCTGAAGAGATGATATTTGAAAGCTGTCTGCTTTCTTTTAGAGGATGACTGATTACACCTTCATAGAGCATGTGTAACCCACCAGATCTTGCCTAGTTATCATGTAGAAGGGGGAGAGTTCAGAGAGGCATAGCTGCTCTTCAAACTTCCAAGCACAGTCTGTCAGTGACCTCTGGGATGGGTGGCAGGAGTAAAAATCTTTGAATCAATGTCTTTCTCAATTATTTGGATGCTTCTTTTCTTTCTCATGTTGTCCCAAATCCATCTTAGTGCCAGTACAGAAAACATTTCTGTTTTCATGCAGACACAGAACTCTATTGAGAGAGAACTTTTTAGGATTCTGACCCAAGCCACGAGCATGAGCCATACTCAAAGCTGCCATTAGCCATACTGTGTAACTACTTTTACTATAGAACACTATCTCTCACTTTCACCCTGAACTTAGTAAAATAGCTTCTTCATATTTGTAAACTTATATAGATTTGCTTTTAGTGTCAAAAAATTGGTTCCAGAAAAAAAAAAAAATCACTAATTAGCACAACAGATTAAGAATGAAGGTAGATTGCTACACTTATGCCTCAAAAGTATGCGACTGTGAATAAACACAAATTTTCAGCTTCCCAGCAGTTTGTCAGCCACACACAAAGTGTGAATGGAGACATTTCCACAGCAGCTGACAAGAATGAATCTTACAACTGGAAAAAAAAAGCAAGCAACTTGGTAAAGTTGAAGAGTAATGCTGATGCACACCAAAATAATAATTAAAATCAAAAAGAGTTCAGTGTCTCATTCATGTGTATATCAGTCAAGGGGACACCTGACATTTTCACAGTAGTACTTCAGATATGTTTCTATCACCTTTCTTTAAGCAGAATTTAGGTGCAGTTCGTCACAAAGGAATAGGATTTCTGTTTGAAAAGGAAGCTGCTCTAAGAAGGGTTTGTTTTAAAATTTTTTAATTTTGTTTTTAGCTATTTTTCTGATTAATATAAACATGGATACTTTCATACAGGATATACATTCCCTGTGTCCATCAGATTTACTATAATCATCTTATCCATGTAAAAGAATGAGGAAAAGGTGCAAGAAACCCTGTCTTCTGTCTCCATCCATGGGTGTGAGAGCTACATGTAGGCTCAGGCCCTGCCCTGGTGCCTGCTCCTAGTCCTGCCAGACCTCACCCTGACTATCCCAGCTCCACATTCAGGACTGGTGTTCAGTGCCAACTGTGGCTGACTCTGTGGCTGATTCCCGATCCTGTCAGCAGCCATGCTTTGCTCACTCTGGCTGGACACGGGGCCAGGTCCTACTGGGGGACACTGCCTGTGTCCCAGCCTCTCCTGCTGCCCCCAGCTCACTGCCCTTGTTGGGGACCCCCACTCCTGTTCATCTTTGGCAGCCCTCTCCTACCTCTTACTAATGGTTTATCAAGGGTTGGTGGTGGATCTCAGAGAGCCATTAATGTTCCCAATGTGTATAATGTTCATAAAATTCCTGAAAGAAAAAATTGTCTGCCATGTCTTTGACCAGCATAGGTTTCAAACCTACAACCACCAAAGGCAGTAATGAGCTGCTAGGTACTCAGTTGGACACTAGTACAGAGGGACTTCTGAAGACTTCAAAAGTGGTGTAGGATGGAATAAAATGATGAGTATGAAATATAATGTGGAAATCCTCAAAAAGGGAGCACATCACTGCAAAAAAAAAGTAGTAGTTGCATAATGGTGTTCAGTAAGACAATCTGGAAAACAATATCAGCAATAGCTCTGAAGTGTTTCATTTGAGGTGATCAGCTCTGTTGGGCTAGAGGAAACTGATGGACAGCTAAAACCAAGTGTTGGAAGAGGGAGCACACAAAATATAAGCCAGTGCCTTAAAACATGAATTTTCCATCTTTGATTTCAACCTTATATCATATGAATTCTGATTATATAAACTGATTCACACTTTACTAGTATGGAGACTATCTTCCTGTGAGCCAAAACAAAACAGTAGATCTCATCTCAACGAAGAGAATGTACAGGAAAGGAAAATATTGCTTTATTTTAGTCGTTTGCAGTTAGGCTGTGTTTCACATTTGTCTATATACTTCATATATACAAACTGTTCAAATATTCACTTCCTCTGCCTCTCAAGTGCACTGCAAACAGTCCACCACTCTGCTAGAAGATTAGTATACCTTGTCTTCTGAATTCATAATCAGAGACATCTTAAAGTTATCTTGTCTGGCTCTTTGCACATATATAGGTCTACTTATCTTTTTATTTTTTTTTTTTTTTGTTTCCTGAAGAACTAGAGTAGGATTTTTAGACTAAAAGTAGAGGTCATTAATAGTAGAAGATTGGGATTTTAAAAAATATTGCACTTTTTTGTTGTTGTTGTTGGTTTTTTGTTTTCAATTAAGAGTTGTGTCAAATGAAGCTCATTCACTCTTTTAGTTGCATATGCATTAACTTTGTCCTACTGGTAATTTTAATTATGATTGTGGTGCTATAAAGAAGCTGATAACTTTCTAAATATATTACTGCACGATAGCATCAAAGCTAATTATTCTCCTCCAATGCAGGATTTGATAAAGAGCTGGATCTTTTCTTTTTTTTTTTTTTCTTTCTTAGATGTGCTTAATTTTTCTCTTTTGTCAAATGTTTTGAGCTATCTCTTTCCCATGGGAATGCTTTCAAAAAGCAGTTAGGGATAGACAACATACTGCCTGCATGCGTAAGAAGGTTTGGGAAGGATTCCTCCTTTCAAGTGCCCATTCCCACTACTCTGTTGATTGCATTGCCAAGGTTGTTAGCTATAGGGACTTTTCCTACATATGAGCTGAGAACACCCTGACTCTCAAAGAACATGCTTCTGAGAGATCAAAAGCAATTGTACTTGTGATAGCTTTTTCTTCTGAAGTATCTGATTCACTGAGTTGCTTATACAGTATTCTCAGTTGTATCAAATTATAGTGAAAAAAACCCTCCAACTTAGTTTTCTTGTCTTTAATATAGGCTATTTCAAAACAGTTTTCTGTTGCTTTTATTAGTGTCTCTGCTTATTAGAAAGTTTCCTAAAATATAACAACATAAATCTAGTGAATTCTAAGTATGTTCAACAACTCTTATGGGCAAATGCAGAAACTGTCCACCCTTATATAGACTAAATGAAAAGTTACTTTTGTTGTGTCTGTTTTCATCTGTCAGTCTTACTACACTCCTGCTTCCTCTACTTTGATATTTATGTCAGGGTTCAGTTTTTCTTTTCCAATAAAGATCATGTGTTCATCACTTGAAAAAAAAAATAAAAGAAGAAAAAAATATGTATTTTGAGAAGTGCTGATTGATTTGACCTGATCTATTCCTAACAATTAATACTTTGCAGTCTTGATTTTCCAGGGAGCTAGGCACGTGTGTCAACTTTAGGTGATAGCTGAGGCAGCAAAGCCACAGAGTATCTATAAACCAGCCCAAGATCTCAGTCTGGATATTCACACAAATGAAAACATTTAGTATTGGTAAGTAGTCTGGTACACAGAAGTATTAATCTTACTCAAAGGCTGAACCTGAGACTCCAAATTTCCTTTTTCAACTCAGTAACCCTGCTCTGAGGCCATACTGAACTCTTGGGAATGCCTTCCCTATTTGTGAGTCAAAAGAAGATGAGTCGAGATTTCAGACTTACAGTTCAATACTTAGAGTATATTTCAATTCATTAAGCTAGGCAGCAGAATAACGTTCTAGCAATTAGGAAAGATAGTATGCTTACTGCAATAATACCCCTGTTCCAGATATGTCAGGAATGATCTATTTCCACCACCTGAAATATCACTCCAGAGGATTTTATGTCTTTAAAGGCATGTTCCTAGCTCAAACTTTTTGGCATTTCAGTATCTCTTTTTCTCATTTTATTTCCTTTCCTTTCACCCTTTCATTTCAGCTTGAATTAAGAAACGTATTTGTAGCTCATCAAAGAACAAAAATAGGCATGGTGGAAATAGCACTTTTTACAGTAACTTTTGAAATTGCTAGAAATTAGTCGTAGGCAGGACAGCTCTTTTCTGCTTATCACAGAAATGAGGAAAAGTTCTAAAATGTGACTGACTGGAAAACATTGAGTACAAAGTAGAAAAGGAAAACTGATGTGAAAAGGCATCAGAATTCTGTCCAAAATTAATTCAGTCTATTTTACTGATTGATATCTGTGGTACAATAGGCAAACCCCAGATGTTATGGTGGAGGTTTCTCACCAACCTGTCTCTAAATCTGAGGCCACTTCTGCCTCTGAATTGCACAGTGTGCAGCCAACCCCAGACAACAGTTTCCTTCCAGTATGTGATGAGCACGCTCAGTGGGATGGATAAGTTGTCCAAATGATAATACAGGGTAACAGATTTGGATTCTGATGACTTAATGAACCAGTTTCCAAAGGAGTGTTTTCTGAAACAGGTAACATATTTCATAAATTTGATACAGTTTTTCACTTAACACATAATTCTTATAATTTGAAACCTAGGTGTTTTAAGTATGTGTTTTGGGGGCTTTGGTTGTTTGTTTTGTGGGTTTTTTAAGAGTACAGGAGGGAACTTATGGGTAATGCTATTGCAAATATACATGTATTTTACTGTTTGCTATGTCAACCCAAATTTCAACAAAATATAATTGTAAACTCAGTGGTGCCCACTCTGAGACTGATGGGTTCACTTTGTTTAGATGCCAGCTGCCGATCAAAGCTGCTCTGTCACTCTCCTCAGCTGGACAGAGGAGAGAAAATGTAATTAACGGCTTGTGGGTCAAGATAAAGGACAGGGAGAGATCACTCAGCAGTTATTGTGATGGGCAAAACAGAATCAACCTAAGGAAATTAATTGTATTTATTACCAATCAAATCAGAATAGAATAATGAGAAATAAAACTAAATCTTAAAAACACCTTCCTCCAATCCCTCTCTTCCTCCTGGTCTTTGCTCCTAGGTTCTCCAACTCTTCTCCTGCCAGTGGCTCAGGGGAACAAGGAATGGGGCCTGTTGTCAGTTCAACACACATTGTCTCTGCTGCTTCTTCCCCATCAGGGCAAGGACCCCTCACTGTCTTCCCCTGCTGCAGCTTGGGGTCCCTCCCTCCCACAGGAGACAGTCCTTCAACTCCAGCATGAGTCCTTTTTGAAAACTTGTCATTTCTGTCTTATTGTCTTAGTCTAGTTTAGCTGTCAAACCAGAATTTCAATACTTAAGCAAGGTCGCTTTATAAATTTTCATTCTAAGTTTATCGTCTGTACTTCATTTTATAATTTAAAAATCTCTTCTCCTGATGATAAACATCAGAAATAATTATAGAGCTACAGTTCATCCTATTGTGATGAAGTCTTTTAGGATGAACGTCCTTTGGGATGAACATCCTTATTTCCTTTACATCAATAAGCACAAATTATATAGTTATATTTGCTGGGAAAACTGATGTGGAAATTTCCACTGATTGTGGAAAACTGGAAAAACCAGTGGATTTTTGGGGCAATAAGCAAAAGATATTGCACTAGAGGCTGATAACTAACAATGTTGGTGCTAGACAATTGAACAATGCACAGATATAGAAATACATATCTAGTGACAGAATTTTCACGCATTTAATATTATTTAATATATTTCAGTTTCTGATATTAGTAACCTCCATATAGAATTAATGGAATTTGCAATTTGCAGCACTGTAATTTTAGCATCTCATAATACTAAAGTGATAAAGTCTCAGCCCTGCTTCATATGCCATTGCAATTATATAAGCTAAATATAGGGAAATTTGGGAGAGGGAAGGTTGCCTTTGAAGGAGGCATAACTATTTGCATGGTTGCCTCATGATAACACTCTCTGTCCTCTGCAGGGAGAATTTTCCTCTGGATAGCAATTACAGATAAGTTGTGTGGAAAACTCACTCCAGCTCTAAATTGACCATATTGCTTAATTTCAGTCTTTAAGTCTTCCTTGGTGGAACTAGCACCTTTTTTATTTCTTGGTCTCTTCAGCATACTCCATGGCAAGGTCATAAAGAATTTTCTTTAAAAGTGGACTTTACCATCTTTCTGTCCTACCCTCAAAGCCAATTCTTATTTCTTGTTTCAAATGTCACAGTCGGGGTTTTTTCAAAGAGTATTATAGAATATTTCATGCTCTTGAGGAATTTCTGGTGTTCTAAACTCAAGGAAAATACCTTGTCATGGCACCCTTCCCCCATCTCAGCCACTTTTGTTTGAAAGGATGGTGATTCTCTATTGAAATAGATATACTAATCTTTCCAACTTTATGTGTTATGTCCTAATACTTTTTAAAAAAACTTAAGAATTAATGTCATCATGCTCCGATGACCTAAAAGTTTGGACAGCCATTTTTAGCCAGCCACCATATTCGAGATGCACTTTGTCCAAGGGCACAACAGAATAGAAAGTATAAATCTCCTGAATAAGAACTCATTTGCAGAAGGGTGCTGGAGAAAAATGGGAACTCAAGATAGCTATCCAACTAGTCATAATCTATATTAAATTTTGGATTAAAGACAGAGTTAAGTAAAGAATAATCATATCTGTATTCTTAAACTGCTACTATTACACTGCTAAAACATTTGTCTAATTTATTCTATAAGCGAACATGCTTTGTCCATTTAATAACATTTATGCTAGGTGTGACAGAAATCTAATTTTAATAAATTTTAAAATAACATACTTAGAAATTGTGCTTCTGAACATTCTATCATTTTTCCAATATTCACGCATATGAAATTGTCAGCATTAAATTGCGTTTAATAAAATTTATTGACTTTTATTTGAAGAAACTGCACACTGTTTTGTGTTTTTTCTCAAAACCAGACCAATTTCAATATTTTAAAACATTTTCACAGTGTAATATATGCAGTAAGTTTTTTTCCTCCAAAATAGAATTTTATATTTAGGATTACTGTTTAGCAGAAAATTGGAAGGAATTGTATCAGTAAAATGGCAGATTATCCTCTCTGTAATAAAACCACAGGAATTCATCTGGATTCATTTGTATTTGATCAAAACAAAACTCCACTTCCTTCCATGACAATTTTAATTCCACTCCACATTTTTTTTTTTTTTTAGAAAATTGTCAATGACTTAATCCTGTAAATTCCTAATTAAATAAACATTTGTGTTTTTTAAAAAGATGAAAGAAACACCACAGGGTTGCATTTTCATGAACTCTTATTGCTTCATACACAGGCATGCTTGTCTGGTAAAAGTCTCCCTAAATACAAAGAAAAACAAAACCAAAACAACTACCACCTCCTCCTCTCCCCAAACCACCAAACAAATCCCAAAATTCTAAACAAAACAAACAAAAAAATTAACCAACCAACAAAAACCAAAATAATAACAACCCCAAAATATAAAATCCACAAAAGTGACAGAGAAGGGTAAAATGCAGGGTCAATAGCTGAAGAACTTTAGAAGCTCTTAGAAGTCTTTATATTTTACAAAAATATTCAAAACTTATGATACACTGAGAGCTTTCATGGTGGGAGTACCAATAGCTCAACCTCTTCCAGAAAAAAAGGACACTGTGATGGCATTTCAGCTCTGACCTTCCCATTTCAAATTTGGAATCCAAACTGGGAAATGGAGAGAGGTTCCTTATGTGGCAATTCAGATGTCAGTTGAAGCTCCTTGGTGCTGACTGTGACTGCTGATCATTCACATACCAGGTACTCCATTACTGGGCTTCAAGAAATTGAAGTAACTTGAACTGGAGGGCAGTTAGTAAAATTTTAGTTTCAATTCATTGTGTCAGTTTCTGTACTGTAAATTTAGGACAATCATATGTTATTTCAAAATAATTAGTTATTAGTAGCAATACACTATCTGAGAATACGTTTTCAATAATATTGCTATCCTTATTCCCACCACTGAGTTAGGTGGCTGTTTTTATGGACCTAGAACCTAACTGGGCTATTTTGTAATGTTTCACAATAGCCAAGATCCAGTTTTAGCACTCTAGCACAATAACTGGTAACTGACACACAAGGTTTTTGAAGGGGCTTGTGTTATTAAAGATTCATTTCAGATAATATTTTTGTGTAAGCAAACTCAGAAGTTCTTCTTTAAGTAGCTATCACTTATTTTAGAGCTCCTGATCAATCACTATCTCAGGATTATTACTGTTTGCTTTCCTTGTTTAAGCAAGGGGGTTGTGGAGCGTATGAATTACTATGGTTACAGTCTGCATGGCAAAGAACAATAGATTGCCCTTGACAGCATTGTTTTGCAATAATATTTAATAATTTCTTATGTTGTGGCACTTTTAGAGATCAAATAAATACAATGAAATTCTGAAAACTATCAGCAAGGTTATAACTTATTGGAAGGGTTAAAATGGTCTTGCAGGTAACAAACATTTTAGCAGACAAGAAAATAAAGACTAGGTTTTTTTTCTAACTCTACTTTATTTTAAGAGGGACTTTTTGTTTAAAAACTAATTGCTTCCAGTATAGATTTATTTTTGTGAGAGATTTAGAAAACAAAGGTAAACTTGTGTGATCTTTCCCCAGAATTTTGAAAATAGCAGTGTATCAGTGAAATTACTCAATATTACTGAATGTGATTTCTGCCAAACAAGACAATGTATTAACAAAATCCTGCTCATATGGCATATCACGAAAATAAATGAAACACGTATTGATCCATTTTTATGAATTCAACAAAAGTTAAAACAGGGTCATCTTATTGATGCATCTGTCTTACTAATAACTTTTCCATGTTTTAAAAAAAGCCCTCATGCTATGCAATTCTAGAAGAGACTTTATTATTTGAAACATCATTTAAGCACCAATCTTGAACTATGAAGGAAGAGTTATTAATGGAAGACCATTAAAATCATATATTTTAAATAAGCACAGTGTATACTTAGATGATCTCTTTTTACATTTGTTTTTATTTTTATTCTGAGTGGACTTACTCTTATTAATGATGGCCTTTCTTTGACTTACATTTATATTAGTTGTGTTGGTCAAAAAAGTATAAATTCTGTAGGATTCCTTCTGTTCTGTGATCTGCCTTGAGACTGCTCTTTCAAAGACTGGTTTCAGTTCCCAAGAGTTTCTCTCACCCCAAGAGAGTACATGCTTTAGCATATATGTAAATGGTATGGCCAAGTGTTCTTATCACTGATTTTGGCAATAAAAGCAGCAAACCTAATTTGATCAATTACGTGTACGCATAAATAAACATATACATACATGTGTATCTTTATCTATATATATGCGTATATACACATATATACCTATACATACCTATATATACAACATATAAATGTACACACACATATACCTATGTATGTATTTAATATTATTAGTCTCATCATAACATATAATTAACTTGCTAATAGAATAGTTGTGGGAAATCACCTCCTATCAGACAACAACAATGTAACTGCCCAATGTGAACAGAATATGGCAGAATTGGAGCAGCCTTTGCAAGCAGGGGCTGGCCAATAGGTACGAGCTGCCTTTCCCAGCTGGCTGCATAATTATTTCTGAGTTCACAACTGAGAAAACAGCCTCTCCTACCCAGCCTGACACTTCAAACTGAGAAAGCCAGGTCTCGGTAAGGATCTATTCTGCTTATGATAGGCTCAGAGAAGATGAGGCCTGTCTGCACAATATGAACACAGAGCTTTCAGCTGACCTTTACCTATTAACTATTACTTAGCATTATGCCTGTCTGTCACATCCCAATACACTAACTTCAGGTGGACACATCTGGGATCAGTCTAGGTTACCCTAAGAGGAAAAGTTATAAAATCCTTCATCAGCTCGACAGCTCGGGACCTGAACCTTCTTTGCAAAGCGTGGACACAGTCTAACATGGGAGAGGGATGATTATACAATAGTAGATTTCTTTAAAACCTGAATCAATTTGGTAGTGTCTGTTCCAGCCCAGCAATTCATTTTTATATGCTATTATAATGGAACTTCAACAATGATGATAAAATATCAACTATTTGTATAATACTGTCTGGGGGTTTAAAAGAACCATCCAATATGCTAGATAGTTAAAATAAAATGAAGTATATATCAAGTAAACCCACAGTCCAATCTGCAGTCCAAATTAGTGTCCTAGGAAGTAAAATGGGGCTAAACATAGAAATCATTTCCATTGTTGTTGCAAAAACACAAATGTTGACAAATATTTTTCTGAGATGACCTGGAATTAATTTATTTGCAAATGTTATTAAATTAAATAGCAGACTGAATACCCCCACCCCTCAAATAATTTCTGATAGAGGAAATATGTTATTTGACCAAACATGAAACTTTCCATTCTGTTTTCTGTCCGTGTATTTTAATTAAATCAGAAAAAAATTGTGGAATGGAATTCCTCTTTAAAGAAGAAATTGAAATGTTTTGTTTTTGTTTTTTTTTTTTTTTTATTTGAAAATGGTAGAATCAAACATTTTGAAGTTTTCATTATCCTCTGATCATGTGGTTTTTGTTTGTTTGTTTGTTTGTTTGCTTTTTCCATCCAAATAATGCTCTTAAATTTTATAAATGCATTCATCTGTTTTTAAAAAAGTTGGGGGGGTTTTTGCAAGCTTTTGTCACTTATGTCTGTAAGCTGTATATTGCACAAATATTAAATGAAGAAGAATGTCTGTATTCTCCTGCTGAGTGACAGAAAATGCAGTCTACATGCAGTCACTTTCAGATGTGAAAGTCAAGAGGCCTCATGCCCTTCAACTCCACCTGGCAATCTCACTGCGGGCACCCGTGGTCACAGAAATAATGGTGCCAACTCACAACATTTTCTGAGAGCACAAATCCCTGCAGTCACTGGGATCTCAATTGAACCTTCAGCAAGAAGATAAATTTCCAGACACAATAATTGTATATAAGAGGTTGGAAATATCATTCAAATGCAGGACAAAATTTCAGAATCTAAAAGTGATTTTACAGTCTGAACAGTATTATACATAAATACTGTTCTTTTGAAGGGAAGCTTCCCTGGAGAATCTGTTTCAGTGCCCAACCACCCTCTGGGTGAAGAACCTTTTCCTAATCTCCAACCCAAACCTCCCCTGACACAACTTCAGGCCATTCCCTCGGGTCCTGTCACTGGTCACCACAGAGAAGAGATCAGTGCCTGTCCCTCCTCTTCCCCTCACAAGGAAGTTGAAACTGCAGTGAGGTCTCCCCTCAGTCTCCTCTTCTTCAGGCTGAACAGACCAAGTACCCCCAGCCACTCCTTATACAGCTTCCCCTCAAGGCCCTTCACCATCTTCACTGCCCTCCTTTGGACACTCTCTAACAGCTTTATATCTTTCTTACATTGCAGTGCCCCATACTGCCCACAATATCCAAGGTGTGGCTGCTCCAGTGCAGAGCAGAGCAGGACAATCCCCTCCCTCGACCAGTAGGTGATGCTGTGCCTGATGCACAGCACTGAGCCTGACAGAGCTCACAAAGCGTTTGGAGGATACTCTCGGGCACATGGTGTGACCCTTGGGGATGGTCCTGTGCAGCGCTGAGGGTTGAACTCGATGATCCTTGTGCATCCCTTCCAACTCAGCATATTCTGTGATTCTTTGATCCCTGAACTGTCATTGTGAGCTCAGCAATATTGCAGAAGGCAATGAAGACAAGGATGGTTGAATATTTTAGGAAATGTGGATTAAAAGGTGAAAGAAAAAAAAAAAAGTGTTACCTTTTAGAAACAGGGGTGAAGAAGATGCTACAGCCATAGGTATGACATGGTCTGATGCATTTAGATATTTTGATGAGTTCCAGAGAAAGGTTTGCAGAAAACTGAAGAGTTTCTTTGTCACTAAATTAGCAGGCATTGTAGACATAAACTCTGTGAGAAGTTAATACACACCAAAAGCTGAACTTTAAGTATGAAGTTATATTTGGTTGGGGGTGTAGCTATGGGAGACAAGTTATGTAGAGGAGGTAAGCCAATGTATCTCAAGCCAAGCAGCCCCTGTCTGTGTTGGCAAATGTTATTATATTGGTATTTGTAGATTTTAATTTTTTGCACTGAGACATTGCAACAGATAAATGCAAAGTATTCTTCTGCCTCTGATGGAAAGGGATGAAATACGAATTGAGTGCTGCAGACACTGGGTTTGAGCATCCATTTTTTCTTACTTTTGTGATTCATCCCAAAATTATGTGAGCAGAATATGCAAATATTCTATCATGTTCTGATAGAATTGAGGTCACCAGATACCAGCCACCAAATACTAATACATGATACAATGTATTTAAAGATAAATTTGCCTTTTGCAATGATTGATCTAAAGTGTTCTAAGAACTTCTAAAATGTAAATTTCAGCCTATAACATAATATTTCAGAGCTGAGAAAGTCTGTCTTTTATTATTCTTCCACCTTATTTACACAAAACATCTCATAGGCTTCAGTCACAAAACATCCTAGTGGAGAATTTTATATGAATTACACCTAGTTTTCATTATTTTCAGGTTTTGTATTATATGCTAATTCACATTTGAGATTTTCATTAAAATGTATAGATGAAATCAATACAAATCAAATTATGTCAAAGAAGTTGTACATTTCTTTAGAATGTGTGTATGGTGTTCCACTTAAATAAAAATGAAGTCTGACAACTGAAAGCATGACCATTTTCATTAAAGGATTAACAGCTTCAAATGTCGAACCTTGAAATATTAGGTGCTGTTTGCGAACTACCCATCTCCAAGTTGGTAAAGAATGACAGGAATAAGAAATGGGAATAAATTAAGAATAGAAAATCATACTATTATATAATAATATTATGACACGTTTTGAATAGAAAGATATTCCTAGCTCCTAAATGACAGTAAGTTCAGGGAATTTCAAAACAATTTAGAGGAGTTTAAGTGCTTAGGTAGGATGGCTTTTGGTGAGGTTTTATTTTTTATTTGTTTGGGTTTTTTTGTGTTTTTGTTTGTTTGTTTTTTGGGTTTTTTTTTGGTTGGTTGCTTCTTTGTTGGTGGTGTTTTTTCTTTTTCTCTTTCTAATACAATGCTAGTGTGTAATGACAACTTCTGTCTAAAACCAGCCTTTATGTTTACTGGGAACTGAAAGCATGTTGAATGTACACATTCCTGTCCTTATTATTCTTGCTTCAGAATACCCTGAGCTGAAGCAGGCAAGGTCATGATCATGAATTTGATGACACAGAGCTCTTTATGTTTCTTTCATCAGATGATGGATTTGGGGCTTTGTCTTGTTTCATAGGGTAGCTGCTGTGAAGAAAGACCTGAGGTTGACAGTTCCCTTTGCCAGTAATCCACAAGCTTTGTGACTTCTGTTTAGTAGAAGTTTGCCCTATATGTTGGAAAATCATTATTTCTGCATGGTTATTATTTTCAATTGGGCCCCAGGAGATGCTTTACATATAAAATAATTCTCTTCTCAGTCACCTTTCAGCAGAATTAAGCAAAACAGTTAGCAACAGAATTCAAAGACCTGTGAGTTTTACCATAATCTCTGTTCCTCCTTCTACACAGTGTTTTGGTTCTGCTGCAGTGGTGTCAAAATGTATGGGTTTTCATTCGAGGATTGTTGCATGTGCTGTACAACATGTGGATCCAGTCTTTTATAGGTTGAACTATTTGATAGCATACAATTTTTGAAAGCTTCACAATTATTTAGGAAAATTATTTCTATTGAGACAAACCCCTGGAGATTAAAATTGGTAAAGCAAGGAATAATTTATAATATTACTTTATAACAATAAAATAACTAGCAGTTATTGGAAGAATGAAATCTAACTACAGACACTTAACTTTCCTTACAGCTTCAATTTAGAATAACTTGATATATCTTTAATAGACAGAAATGAATGTCAGGCACGAAGTGTGTATCTAGGTCAGCCTGTTCTGTCTGGGTGGGGGGGTTCCTGTGAAAGAACTCATAGGTCTTATAGCTGACTTATTGTAGCTATTGCCACTCATTATTGTTGTTGTTTTATCTGACCATAGTCAAATCTTAGCTGTTTTCTTGTATAGGTTGGCTTGTTTATAAACATAAAACCTTTTGTTTTAAAAAAAAACCAGCTTTTTCCTTTAGGATATAGAGTGCAGTGGTGAAAGAACAATGCTGTGGGAAAGAGTTACTCCTGATCTAATGAATACAAAGGAGACATTTCTACCTCAGGAGGTGACTGTGTGGTCATTTTCATCACATAAAATATTTTAGTTGTCCTCTGGAGTTGTGACTTCTGGGCTCTCATAAATCAGATGAGATACTGGTGGTCAGACAGATTTATTTATCTTCCTTGAGTCAAAAGAACTGGTTTTCCACAATCATTTTCACCCTGCACTAATCATCTAGTCCTATTTTAAAATAATGCTTAGAGTTATTTTTCACTGCTGGCTGATATCCAGCAAATGAAAACTACTAACTGACTTCTATGCAGTGAAAAATGAGAGTTTCCTAGTTTAAAACTAACTGGGTCCTCCATGAAATTCTACTATTTCCCAGTCAGCAGGACTCAAAAACCTAAATGCCTTTTTTATGGAGGTGAGCATACACCTCTTGTATATGTATAAAACTGCTAACACAGAAAGACTTGAGGAGATCCAGAAAAATAAGGATACCCCTGCTAGGAATAATCTCTTCTCTCACTCTTCTAAGAGCTCTTATATATGGAAGATAGCTGAGAGCCTACTAGTGTTTTCTTTCTGTAATAATTTGTTGCTGAGCCTTAGCTTTTTCTTGTTGCTTTCTTCACATTCCAGTGAGATGTCAGGCTCTTGAGGAACTTGGAGATCAAATGAGTTTTATGCACATAGTCCTAGGGCAAATAAAGAGTCAAACTACAGATGGCACAGGAACAAAAGTAAACCAGAAAATTGGTTCCAGTGACACAAAAAACCCCAGTCCATATTAAACTTTCATTAAAGGGTGGGTTCTCTCCAAACCAGGTTTTTGGTTTGTGCTAAAAGACAGTCACAATGGCAAACAGCTGTGCTTTTGAAGTGTTAATACAAATACAGTTTTCTTAGGAATGTTAGAATTGCTGAGACAGGTTGTAGAAGTGGTGAGAATACCAGGTGAGACCTTTAGAAATAAAAGCAACATTCCTAATTTCACCAAATAATCCCTGGGGATCTTTAGCAAGTTATTTAGGATACATTTTTCAAAAGCTCATAAGGAATTCGTATGTTAAAATCCCACTCATTTTCAAAGGGAATAAGTGTACTAAATGTACCTGAGTTGCTCACAGATACAGGACATGGTCTCTGAAATTACATAGAAAAATGTATCATCAGGGAATTAAAATGGCAAAGTTTTTAAAGAACTTATTTGTAGAATAATGTTGAATGATACTAACCTGTTTTAATAAGGTACAGGAAGAGCTTGAATTTTACGGTAGTTAACAGCTTAGAAAAACATATAGATATACAAGTAAAAATGTATGTTTTCTGTATGATCTAGATGCATACTCTGCCTGGCTTCTCTTGATCAGGATTAGAAAGCTCACACTGCACAGCTGGAATTGCAGAAAAGTGATAGATCCCACCAATTCTGAAAATTGTGTCCAGGTCATTTAAATTACTTGAGAGATTGCTGAATTCTTGGAAAATTAGGGCTATAAATGCAATTCAGGTGACTCAGAGGAATCACTGAGGAGAGTGAACAGCCCTTACTTTGTTTTGTTTACTTTAGAGAGCTCATCATCTGGAAAAAAGCTGATTCTATAATTCAGTTGATTATCCCACCGATAATGAGGACAGAGAATTGCTAGAGATTTCTCATGTAGGACTGTTTCTTGTGATTAGCTTTTAATACTCCTAACCCAAAAGCAGCTTTCTCAGAGTCTAAGAGAAATCAGTGTTTAATCATCTGGGACTGGGAAGGGGAATGCAGCCTTCACTGTGTGACAGGAAAGGGTAGCACAGAAACATTCCGAGGCTGGTGATAAAGTAGAAGCTATTTCATCTTGTTTTTTTTTTGCTCCTCTGAAGGAGCACAGATAAGTTCACTGCTACAAGAAATAGGAAATGCCCTCAGGCACTGAAGATCTCAAGAGTGTACGTGTGCCTCTCTGCCTCTCTCTCACACCACCAAAGAGAGCAGTTCTTTAAAAATCCTGTTCCAGACAAATAACTGAACTCATCCCATAGAGCCAGGAAAGAAATTAAACTGCACTAAATTCTAGGATTAACTGTTGAGGAGGACTTTCATACACACTGGTCCAGCAGTGAGGTTTCAGAGACCTCCATCGTGTGCTCCTAAATGTTACACCTGGTATTTTTGATTAACAGTGGGGGGAAAAAAAAAAAAGAGAATATGTCACTTTCCTTTCTCTCTTCTTCTTCTCTCCAAAACCCCAACATGTACATGATCAAAAAAGAGGCAAGTCAGTCCAAGTCAATAATCCAGAAAAGTCAGTGGAAATGTTAATTAGATAAATGTTCTTTTTTTTTTTTTTTCTTTTGGTGATGATTCAGCAAATAGCAGTAAACAGAGACTAATGAGGAAATGGGAGGTAAGTTGAGGCTGTGTTCTCGGTGTTGATATTTCTGTTTTGACAATGTGTTCGCTTGTATGTTTGCCTTCCATTTGGGCTTCCTTCACCTGCCGCTGCCTGGATGGTGCTCTTGGCCATGGAACTGTGTGCCAGAGCTAAGGGCACTCTGTCCACATGGACCTGAGCAAGCTCACCAAGGCATGGCCTCTGAGAAAGAGTAATACCTTTAATTAAGGCATCTGGCAGAGTTTGGGTGTGAGCAATACATCCAGCTGTCCAGCACTATCTGTCAGGGTTTAGGGCTTATCCTGATGCTGATTTTGAGGGACCTAGTGAAAATTAGTACTGGCAACTGATGTGCCTGGAATTTTCAAGCATCTCCAGTGTTAAATGGAGTCTGGTCTCAAGAATTTTGACTGTATAGTTCTATACAATCCTTTGGATTTAACTTAGCATATGCAATTTTGTGTTTTGATGTGCTATTTGAGGCTTTGAAGCTGCAAATTAAAGTGCACCTCCAGAGACATATATCCATGTAAATTGAAACTAGTAAGAGGTTTTCTACAAAACTTAGTAAAGCCAAGACGTAGCTTCATAGACCTCTTCAATAAAAGCATTCCGTAAAATTGAACTAAATGTATTAATGCAATAGTGTTCTACTGTATTAAGTTAATGTATGGCAGCATTAAATGAATTTTATCCCTTTCAAAAAACAATTATTATTTAATGTATTTTCCTATGTATTAATACTGCAGAAATAAGGAACCATAGTCAATTTAAAATTATCATCTCAACAAGATAGATTTACATATTCCTCTCATTTACTTTGTCCTAGTTTTTTACAGCCTTGGACTGAAACACTCAAAACCAGATTTTCTTATTTCTGCACAAATACTGATTTTGCTTCCACTTTCCTTCTCAAATATATAAAGTCTGAACCTGAAGTCACTGGGCATCATGTTTAGGATCAAGCCTTGTGAAAGCATAACAGCCAAACTAACCTAGTGCTGGGCCAAAACCAAGCAATGTGGTATCTGGGGTGGAGAAGTTACAAGGAGAAGAGGAAAACCCCATATTGCTGACAGAGCTGTCAGCAGAGAAAGAAAATGCTCTACTGAGCCATGAAGGAAGAAGGTTTCTGGCAACTCTGCATGTCGAGGTGCACTGAGGAGAACAGATGCAGCCGTGGAGACCTGCTGGCAATGCTGACACACAGTGCCAGAGGCTTTCTCCTCTGGAAGAGGGAGCACAGAAAGAGGTCACACAGCACACTGTAAGCTGTAAATATGCTCTTGGACATCTCAGTAATAGCTGGCTTTCATATGTTCTACAAATGGCCAGAATACATTAATTTCAAAAATGAGTTTAAATGAAAATTGTTTCCACCATAATGCTTGAGGGAAAGAAAACAGCCTTCTTTAGTTGTCATTGTGGTCAGATCTAATTCATGATGAATGAAAACAGAGTGAAATGGGGTGATGAGGATCAATAACAGTTTCTAAAGTTTATCATTTTGCACTAATGGATATTTTGGGGTGAAAGAAATTAACTTTATGACTACATAGCATCAAATTTGATTTAATCCACGGTGTAAAAAAGCAAATTTTGTGATGAAATTTTTCAACTAAAGAAAAACATTTGCTTCCCCTTCTGAGGGTTAATATTCAGTTTTATTAACCTTTCTACACATCTTTTGTAGTTTTAATATATGGGGGAAAGAAATCAGCTAGATAAGGCACAGCGGTAGATAAGAGATTATCAGTGGCCAGGAGAATGGATAGAAAGAAGAAGATACCCATACAGATGAAAGCTGTAGCCAGTTAGCTGAAACTGATAGTGTGAGATTAATCCAGCTAAGGAAATTAGTTTCTGGTCAGTAGAAAGTAATTGAAATGATATATATTATTGTCAGCAGTCTTAGTGGAAAAACAGAAAAACAAGAACTCTTAGTGCAGGACTTGAGGAATAACATTCTCCAGGTAGCAGAAGCATATTAGAGCAGCAGCCATGACATGAACACAGGCATGAAAAGATTTGCATTGCTCAGGACTGACATAAAGACATAAGGTGATTCTATTTTAAGGATATGAAAAACTTCAGGAAATAGGAAGACATGAGATGCATAAAGCACAATCTTAACACATGGTGAAAGAATTACAAGCATGACACTGGGAAGTTTTGG
>JAWWEW010000131.1:43908993-43956598 GCA_035583185.1 Anabacerthia variegaticeps
AGGAAGACATGAGATGCATAAAGCACAATCTTAACACATGGTGAAAGAATTACAAGCATGACACTGGGAAGTTTTGGGTCAGATATAAATAAGGATAGAGATCTTCATATGCTTCTAGATGGGAAAATAATTCCAACAGCGATATATCTTCAGATAGACCTTCAGAATCTTCAGTTACTGGACATAGATTGAGAAATAAATAAAGAAAATATTGATAGAATTATTTAATCCTGGAGATGGCAGTTAAGAAATTTCGTCATCAAAAAGTTAAAATACAAAACTTAGATTCAATAAGTACTTAAGTTACAGATGGTGTCAAAATAATCAAAGTTCTAAGATTGTAAATTAAATGGTAAGTATGGGAAGAATAATAACATACCTGATTTTGAAATGGCAGACTTGGGGGAAAAAAAAAGACTAAACAAAAAACCAGAAATGAGCTGGGGAAGATGAAGCAAAGTGCTCGGGGACAGAAGTGTGACAGAAACCAAGAATTTATTTCAGTTGAAGATACTATAAATACTCAGGAACTAAATTTTGGAAAAAGACAGACTAATCCTTGGAGAAAAAAGTCCCTAGATTTACTAGCATGAACTCCTTGAGGCAGATATTTTTGAACTATATCTAGCATCTGAAAGGAGGGATGATCAGCAAAGTATGTCAAACTAGAAATAAAGAAGTATAGGGAAGTATAAAAACAAAGCAAGCTTGCTCTTGGAGACAGAACACAGAGGCAACTAAACAATGAGGATACATGGGAGAAGAGCTAATGCGTGGTTCCCAAAGTGAGTTAATATTTAGCTTTAGTGTTCAAGTAGCAAAGACGCTGTTGGCCATTCAGATACATGTATGGACATGGAGAGGAGCTTACTCCTGCAGTCTATGCTAGTTGAGAGGACTTAGCCCAGAAAAGTGAGTACAAATACTGGGGGTCTCTTGGCATATCTACTTTCTTCTTTTATTATTTTTTTTAAAATGTCTGATTTATAATTAGACTAGACTATTCATTTGAGGATAGTCACAGACATAGAGGAAAGCAAAGGCAGAGAGAAACCACATTAACAAAGAGGATAAAATATGCTGGCGATTTCCCATCACAAGGATTACAAAAAGCTTTGAAAAAGGCTTGAAGAACACTATAATGTAACCTGGACTCAAATTAAATGCTGAATAAAATGCAGCATAGTTCTAACAAATTGAAATCATGTCATAATAAGATCATGGCACACTAATTTAATAACTTCCTTTGATTTTTCCATAAGTAAACTCGTTTGACTTAAAGGAAATCATTGATGATGGGGAAGAGAGAACAGAAGTTGTAAGATGCATTAAGAATTCACAAAACACCATGGGAGTTTATTTTCTGAAAGATTTTTAGTGGAGTTTCTTAAGAAAAAATTGTGATTCAATGTTTTGAAAAATTTTCATGAAGGTTCTTAGCAGAAAAATGACAGTGTTGGGGTGAAATCAACTGGTATTACAAAATTATTAAATGCTTTGAGCATGAAGAGGAAAAGATCAATCAAAAGAAAAATCTCAATTCAACAAGAGGTTTGAGTTCCCTCTATACAATTAATGGTTACTTTGCCAACTTTTTCTGACCAGTTCCCTCCATACTTAGTCTGAAGCAGATGGTCCAACTATGCACTTGGGACTGGTATCTGGAGATGACCAGCTTGTTACATATCTTTGAGAAAATACCTAGCTATATAGGTGAAGATTCATTCACAAGTTCTGTTAAAAACTATTTGTCATTTTCTACAAACACAACAGTGGATTCAAACTTATGCATAAACCAAGTTTAAAATATGAAACATTAATGTTCATTCTTATAAAGACAGCTCCTCTCCCTGATACCCAGGAGCTGAGGAAATGTATTCATATTTCAAGCTACTCATGTCAGTCCTCACACAACCCTGAGGAACCTTTTCTTCTGGGAGCATGAAGCGTATGTGGCTGTTGCATTCTCGCTGCCAAACCTCCTGCTGCTTCGACTTAAATAGAAAAGTTTTAGCAGTTACTCTGTGCTATGAAATTTACATTGCTTTTGCTACATAACCTTTTCCTGGCTGGCAACTGTCTGATTGCTGTACTTGAGGAGATAGTGGGACAGTCTGACCCAATCAAATCATGTCTAGAGCCAGAGTTCAAGAAGGTTTGGAGTTTTTTCATCAGAAGAAAGGTTCAGCCACACTTAGTTCTGCTCCTGTCAGGCAGATCTCCTCCTTTCCCCCCAAAAAAATGTTTCTGGAAGAAGCTGCAAATGTGAGAGAAATATACTGGTAGAGAAGACACTCTTCTATGATAACAAGGATTTTACCTGTTTTCTCTCCATAACATTTTATATTTGTTTTTTGGTTTTGTGTAAAAACCAATCAATTAAACTGGAGATATTTTCTTTTCTTTTTTTTTTTTTTTTTTTAATTTTTCAATAAGTTAGTAGGATGGGGACAAGTATTTTGCTTTTCATCATCACCTTCCAATGGTATCAAAGAACTGCAGAGTATGAATTTGAAAATAAAAGTGAGACTGTTCCCAAGATGTTGAGCTAGTGCAGTGGAACAACCCACTAACTGAATATTCTCACTATTTGCACAAGAAAAGTACAACATTCAATGTTTTTTAAATACAGCAGCAAATGAAGCAAGCTGAAAAGCCAGACTGTATCTTCCATTCTTTTCATATATGATACTATGAAACTAGTATTATTTTCACCTTTGTGAAATGTATTCCATGGAAATGAAAGAATTTCCTGATCCCTACATGCAGAGAATGAAGCATGGAAACTGTAGCAGAATTATTAAAGCAAGGTGATAGCATGTTTCCCACCTTATCACCCTGCCTGAAGAGCAGAAGGAGTTGGGATGAAGCTGGAAATTTTCTGGCTCTTTCTTGCTGGATTTTTTTGTTTGAAATATTTTGTTTTATAAATCAATAACAGAAATCCCTGAGGACAAAGATTGAAACTCTGGCACTGGGGAGAATATTATTCATCTTCCTTGGCTGGTTGTTCAGCCCACTGGCATATAATCTTACATCGAAAGTGATAGCCGTGCCTAACAGGAACAGATGATAACTTATCTAAAGGCTATATCTATGGGGTCTGCATTATTATAGTGCAGGTAAAAGGAGTTTTGTGACTGACTGAAATAAAATAGAGATTTGGCTGTGAGTGAGATCACTTATGAGCAGGATAGAGTGACTTTAGGTTTTAAAGCTACATCAGAGATATAGTAAATATATATTTTATTATTAGATGCTGAAACTCATCCATGTATATCAAGCCAGCACAAAGCTTTTATATTACTTTCTATAATTTAGAGATTGCACTGTTGGAAAATGTTATAATAATTTCAAAAGGTAGATGGATTGTTACATCCTTAATATCTTTCCTTCAAAGAAGGGATCAGCTCCTCCCCCAAAAGAAGTCTTATCAACTCTAAAAAAAAAGCTAGTGAGGAGCTCTTACATATATCTACCAGTATGTGAAAGGAAATGTGAATTATTCCTCTGAACATGCACTCCTATACACACAACTGACATAACTGTATATCTAATTCAGTCAATGTTCATTAAGTTGTGTTCCTTTTAATTGTTCTTGCTTGATCTCTTGCATGTAGAAAGGGTTAGGACAGAGAAAAGACTTTCAGAAGGACAGACACTCCCCACAACACACAGTAGAAGAAGCCTATAGGAATGGTGACTTGCTCTTGCTCCCACTCCTGAAAGTGTCCACCTTACTTTTCAAATTCCTTGAAATAGAAACTTTTCTTTCATAGTATGTTCAGAAAACCCTTGACATCATTATATATACCATTATAAAAGCATCAGTCATATAGAGTTATTCCATGAATGTTATTTCCTTCTGACCAACCCGAAAAATTCTTCTAACTCCTTACACTTGTATCTGTCATCTTACATCTAATCATTTGTATTTGACAAAGCTAAATGTGCTTGGCTCTTTTCATCTTTCCTTTAACATCTTCTTGTAGTCTTTTATGTTCTCTCTGTGCTCTCTTAGATGTGTCAACATTAGTGATCACAGGAAAAGGGAAGACTTCAAGATGATCTAATAGGTAGTTCTAAATAAGGAATTGGTTTGACAAAGTAACACAAGCTAACCTGCACAGCCTGGTGCAGTGTGCCCAGTGCGGCAAATGGCAGAAATCATCCTAAGAGACAGCTAGGCATTTTTATGGTGAGACAAAATTGAAAGAGACATAGACATATCAGAGAGTAAGGAGTAAGATAAGCATAAGAGGGGCAGACTCTTTGGGATAATCTGGGTTTCTTATGTAAATAACTCTAAGAGACTTCTAATTTCAGCAACTGATAATGTTTTATGTTATGCTGAAGTAAAAAGTTTGTTAATAAAATAAAATTGGATTTCATTGAGAAGCAGCACAGAGCTGTATCAGGAGTTCAAGACAGGTTAAATGTGACACATCTGAGATTTAATATTTGAAAAACTAGCTTTCCTATCTAGAGATACTGCAGATTTAATGTGCTTGATAAATCTCTGTCATTACTACAATGAGACCGACATAGCAGGTATAGAAATAGAAGCCCAAAGGAAACACAACATGTTGAAGATGAATGATATCAAACAATACCTTTAATGGAAAACAACTTGGACAGAAATGCCCTGAGCTGCTATGAGTTTTTATCACAAAATCTTTTAAAATGTTGCATTGCTTCAACAGTAATTTTGAAATTGATACATAGGTGTATGAATATACTGCAAGAATTCAGAAATATAAATGTATCTGATATAACATATATGGCATACATTATTGAAGGTAGCTTTGTTTTATTTGCCTAAACCAATCCCAAAGTAAAATATGTGATAATAAAGTGCTAAAAGGTTGGTTGAGTTCTAAGCCCTGTACACATTTGGATATTTCCATTACATCCATCATGTTTTAAGCACAATAATGTAGAGTACAAGCAAAAACTAGCAAGAACATTATGCTACAGACTATGGAATGAGTTATTTGAAGCGCTAGCTTATTTGAACAATGTGACTGCAGTGGTACATGGACAAAGTTTAGCTACCAAAAACCCATCAGAAGCAGAATTTAGGAGAGGCATTTGCACCACTTTGAAAATTAGAATCTAAAAATAAAATCTTATAACCTTTGTCCAAACATTGTCATTGATGTTTATAGTATAATATGAGAGGCCACCTTGAATTTGCAAGTAAACAGAGTAATTTTCTCTGTTCGGTTGGCATTGTATGGCACTGTAGCCTGCCATGCACCGAAAAGCAATGATGGAGTCACTGTCAAAGAACTAAAGGTGTGCAATTAAAATCCCATCTTAGGAAGATTAGGGCAGGTGAGGAGGGGAAGAATTGGAAGAGCAAAAGTAAGAAAAACCCATGGGCTGAGATAAAAACAGTTTATTAAAGGAAGGGAAGGCAAAGAAACACCTCTAGTGATACAAAGGCCATGACTCACTCCTCTCAGAAGCAGACCAATGCCCAGTCAGTCTCTGGACAACAGCCACCTTGGAAAGTTTGTCCCACCACTTTTAAGTATGCATATGATGTTACACAGCATGGAACATCCTTTTGGTCAGCTCAGGACAGCTGTCCTGATCATGTCCACTGCTAATGTCCTCCTCATACCCAGCCTACTCACTGTGGGGGTCAGAGTGAAAAACAGAGAAAGCCTTTAGACTGTGCAAGTCTGTTCAGCAGTAGTTAAAACATCAGATTGAGAACACCAGCATTTTAGCCACAAATCAAAACCACAGAAGCACACAGATTGCTATAAAGTTGACTCTGATCCCGCCAGACCAAGCACAGTGAGTAAAAGCATTGTGGACTACAATTTAATTTTAGTGTCCATCACTGCCTGCCAGGGAATTATCTGTTATGCAGTATGATTCTCCTGCCATTTGAGTAAGTGCAAGTAGACCCTAGACCACAGTAAAATTAGGACTAGATGCTTTATTGTCTGTTGGAAGATCTAGCTACAATGTTCAAGCCGTACCTGATTAAATGCCTTTGAAGCTGAATAAAGTATGAAAGTTAATTAAACTGAAAGGGTAGAATTTATGGAAAATGGATGGTGCAACTTTTATGCCTCTCTGAAATCCAGATTCAAGTCCAGGGATCTGGGACTCCTTGGCAAGATGATGCTTCATTTTGGCAATTCTATTCAAAGCTGGAACGATTTTTTATCTTCCAGCACACCTAAATCTCTGAAATACTGACCAATATCAAACCAATAAAATACGATACTGGCACATGGCCATTCACTAGAGCATTTGAATAAATGAGAATGTAAACTGTACCACTTCCTAAGAGTGGCAGTTAACACCAGCACTTACTGTACTTGGACTGAAAACAATTCAGGTGAAAACAAATACACAAACAAAACACCTATCACTATTTCATTTTGCATTCATTTTTCTGTCAGCAAAGACTAGTCTATTATGGCCAATAAGACTCTCTAAAGTGGACACTGTTTGACCACACTTGAAATACACTTTTTTTTTTCCTGTGCATGATTTTAGGTAGACTTTCATGTTCAGCATTTATTGTCAGTTTCAGTTATGCAAGTTGTAGTACCTGAGTCCTTCCTATCCAGTTTCTTATCTGTTTCCTTTCCTTCCAGCAACAACTTGTCCCAAAGACTCTGAAGATCCTTCTCATGAGTGAATAGTCAAGTGTTGTTTTAACTTTATTATCTACAAGTACGGTGGTTTCCACCTTCTAAGCCACAAGCTGTGTCAGCTACTCCATTTGAATTAAATTTACACCCCTAAATGGATAAAAGATAAAAAAAAAAACCCTCACTGCACAGTTTTATGATTTTGTGAAGTTTCTGTCACAGAAAGAAAATGAAAGTTGTAGTGTTTTCCTTTCTCTAAATGATTTAGAGTGGAGTGAAAATTGCAGGTCAACATTCTCATTGGTGTAATGTCACCAGATGTAATTTCTTTTGCAAGATTATGTCCTTCTGTGGCATTCTACCCAACAACCTTCACCACCATTTTCCCTAGATGTATTAAAAAGCAATATATCCATTCACAACCCATATACCCTTTCTAAACTTAAGTCAACACAAACCAAACTAAGTTGTTGAAGTTAATATATATGCCATTCAAAAAATCAAACACTATAAACTCTGGTAGCAAAAAAAGTGTGATTTTGGATCTAACAGTCAGTAATAAGTAGCAGCTTAAAAAATTGATCATATAAGTTAGGATTTCTGAGAAAAAGCTCTCTCAATATGTTAGATTTGTGGTCACTGAAAAGTGTATGAGCAATAAATCCTACATTGGCTCTGTAACTGTGGTAAGTAATGTCAAAATGGGAAACAACTTTGCCTAATGGAAATGAAAACAAAAAAATTAATTGAACCAAGGGGATTCCTTATGTCATTAAATATGCAATCAAGTTTGTATGCAACAAACTTCCTTCCGGAACTGATAATGAGACTGGACCCACAGCAAGAGTTGCCTTCCCCAGTGCCAGGCACATATGTAGTCAACCTGTTTGTTTTGTCACAACTGATGCATTGGATTATTCATATTCAATATTCATAACCAAAAATAGATCAAAATTCACTGAAGTTCATGGTTGCATTGACACTTAGATACTGACATAATTGCTGTCCCTCAAAATTCAGGCAAATAGAAGCAACTATTTTTTGCACAGTCATCTACCATTTTTTTCTATGATTAAAATTCATAGGAGAATATGAAAATCACACTCTTTGCAAGATGTTTTTATGTTTTATATATATATACATATTTTATGTATGCAGCTGGAGTCATTGGCACTGTCAGTTGACACTTGTCAGAAAAGCCACGCTCTTAGTAATAGCAATCTTGTCTTTTGGAAAACTTTTTGTCTTTTTGTTTTTCTTTGTTCAAGAGATATCTGTAGACTAGAAGATTAAAAGGAATATAAAAGTCTTGAACCATCAGCATATTATAGCTTATATAATTCATATGTACTATCATGTTTTTCTTTTCTAGAATAACTGCCAATTAGCAGACAGACATCCCCTGTGAAACTTACTGATCATATTCCTTGTGTTCTTCTTCAAACAGGTAATGATCTTTTTTGCAAGATCATTACCTGTGTTTACGCATAGAGACTGCAACCTTACGTACAAACAGCCATACAACAGACGTGCTGATGGCATTCCTTACAGCACAATAATAGAGAAAGTCAGACATTACTTGAAAAGTATCAGGGCATAGTAACTCTTTTAGTTTAAATGGAAATTGCATATTGGCTGTCACTATAAATGCTGCTGTGATCTGGATAAACGTTAAATAAATCATACAGTGCTACACATGGCTCCAGACTTGCTCCAGATTCTAACACAAAAAGTACTCCACACTAGTGCCTGTACTTATGGCCAAAACTAGCTTTGCAAAATAAAATGTCAGTAAAGGTAGAGCTAGACATATGGGACTTACCAGAAAATACAGTGAGAAAGACTGGTGATATATATGGGGAAATAGTATTTCTGATGATGCACTCTTCCTTTTCCTGTCCTTAAGTTCATCCTGGAGACAGGCGCTCTTTCTGGTGTGTTTCTAGGACTACTAATCCTGCTCCAGGTGTAGCAGCACCTCTCCCACTTGCAAAGTCCTGATGATCTGCAGCGTCTCAAACCCATCCTGGAGCTCAGTTTGAGCTCACCTTAAGTCTGCCTCCCTGTACCCACAGAGGTCTGAACCCAAGACAGGAGCACTTATTGATCTCTAGATGAAGAATATTACTTCTGTGGGAGGCAGTAATCCCTATGATTACTTAATGACAGTATGGAAGTCACAGACTTTTGCAAAGGCAGGATACAGCCTTTATGAGAGGTGATTTCTCCTTGGCTCCTTGCCAGCCCTCCAGCACCTTGAGAACAAGGGTGCCTTATCTGTCAAGGTGTCGGGTTCCTGCTGCTGTGAAAGAAGAAGCTTTATGCCTATGTCCTTCTGAACTTGGACTTTAAACATTTTGAAAGCTGGAATAACATCTCAGAAGATGTCATATTTCTTGATTGAAGCATATCACAAAAAGAAGAAGGCAACAAGTACTGGGAAGAAATGTTTTTGCATGTCTGAAGAGATCAAAGAGCTACATCCCAAGCAGACAACAGGATACAATGGCAAGGATAGACCATGGGTAGCTTAGCTCAATCAGCCATTTTTCCCTTCTTAGGTCACATATTAACTCAATAGTTAGCACTCGTCATCTTGAGAAATGATGAAATTTCTAATAGACCTCCTGTCTCTGTACTTCTTGTTTTCTCCACTTTTTCAGAAGATAAATTACCCTTTGCTTTTGCCCAGTGTGGCTCATTCCTTAATTTCTCACTCCTCTCAGAACTAGCTAGAGAATATCCAGGTATGTTACCAGCTTGCCCACAAGCATTATTGTAAGGGTCTCTACTCACCTCCTATTGCCTCTCAACATTGTTTCTTCCTTATGTCCTTTACCTATACAGAAACTGGGATAATGTTGACTTTAAAGGCATTTTCCCCACTTTCTCTTCCTATGATGGTAAGTTCAGCTTTTAATGAGGCTTGGTGACTGAACTGTCCTTAAAGGTGGGAAGTCTTCCCTACAACACATTTTTACCCTTTTACCTCTCTCTAGCTGTCTTTCTCCACCTTGACCCCTGTATTAAATCAAAATGACTAAATGTATAATGAAAATCATCAAATCATTTGTATTTTTTATACTTGCCATACAAACCTGACATTTAGTCATGACAGTAGCCTTGGACTGGGATAATTTTAGAAAAGATGTTTGGAAGCTTTGACCCTGTAGAATATACAACTGCCTAAACATTGGCACTGATTTGGTTTGCTTTCCGTTGTGAAGTCCTTTTGATAACTTAGATGCTGTTAAAATGATAGCCCATCATTGCTTAGCTCTATCCTGTCTTAGGCCAGAACATTTACTTTTCATATAAAACAAAAAAACCCAAAAAATTAATTAATAAACAAACAAAGAAAGAAATACATAATAATTGGTTTAACTCTGGAATTGCATATACAACACAGTTTATTGAAAAGCATAAAATATTTCTGTTATATTTGACATCTTCTGTGTGTGTCTATACCCAGACTTCAGCTATTCCTACTTACTCTAAGCAGAGGCAGCTGTCTCAGACATTGAGAACCAGAACTCTACATTGCTGAAATTCAAATGGAAGTCTTTATCAGAACATTCTGCCGACATTATTCACTAGGCATAATTTCAAATTGAAAAGCATTAAGCAGATTTTAAATTGTTGGATTACAGTTATTTTTGAACCCATCATTTTTATTAAAGAAGAAAAACAAGCAAGCTGTTGTACTCTTTGCTTTCTCTAATGCCATCTTCTGTGTCATTGCTTTTATTACTGGACCTTAAAGTGGTGAAAAAGGTGTATTTTTTAAGTGGTCATACAAGCCTACCTTCAGTAAGCGTAAAGAACAATATTTCTTAAACCAACCATTCTCTCTTTTATAGTATATACCTTTTTTTACAACTTGTACTAATATGAAATTTTATATAAACATATTTCTGAAGAAGTCAAAATACATAAAAAAATTTTTCCTCTCCTTCTCTTAATAAATGAATGTAAGCTGTATTTCAGCATGTGTGAGAGAACAAAGATTCACTGTCCCCTCAAGGCATTTGGTAAGATAAGAAATAACCTTAAGGCAATATTGTGACTTTTGCAACTATTGCTGTTTCGGAGATGTAGGGTAACGAAGTCCATTCCTTCAGTTTTAGCTGCCAGAGGCAATCTGTCCATAGAGGACAGAGCCTATGTTTCACATTTCTTGTCTTTCATGGATAATGCTAGAACTAAGAATTCTTTGACATATTAAAGGACATCTCATACAAATCCCTACAGCCTCACCATTTAAAACTTCTTCTTTTTTTTTTTTTTTTAATGGGAAAGAAATATTAATTAATCACTTAAATATTGAGGCACAAGGATGTTTCCAGACTTGTTACTGAAAAGAGGATGCACTGCCCTGATATTCCACCATAACTGCGTCATGGGGAAAATGAGGTGGACCCTGTAATACCAAGAGCTCGGCAGATGTAAAACTGCCATTAAAAAAAGAGAAAGCCTGACCAAGTAGCTAAACTTTGGGGAAAATACAAAATTTACCATCTTACTAGGGAAGAATTTCAAGGCTAGATCTTGCAGCACTTTCAAATGTGGTCCCTGCTGTAAGGCAGTTCTGGAACATGATCAAATCTAACACTGGATAGAGTGCACATGGAAATTAAAATAGCTAAGATAAAAATTTAATCTCATTGCATTTATCTCAAAGATGAAGAGTTAAATCATTTGAAATATAGAAGTACATTGGGACTGAAATAAAAATCTGTAATTATAAAGTATAAAAGTTTGTTCTTATTCTGCTACCAAATGCATTTCAATACTTTAGCATTTTTGGCTGAACCCAAAATCATCAGGGAATTCATTGACAAGAACTATTCTCAGGGTGGAAAACATGGAATAAAGTTGTGCCTGGAACACAACATTACCCATTACAGGCTCCCTAGGCAAACTGTCTGTGGATTTCTGAGGCTATGATACATGCTGCTGAAAAGGAGGAGTGGGAAGCTGGCCCAGTGTTTTCAGAGAATGTGTAATAAAAGGGGCTAACTCTATCTAAAGGGCTTATTAGTAACTTCCCACTGGTTTCCTGCTTGAGAACACAACACTCTGTAGTTTAGGTGTAACCTTGCTGATTACATTTCTCTTTCACTCATTCTTCCAAGTCTTAAAATAATCCCAAATGAAATGAAGTGGGTCAATACATTCCCAAATATTCACTGAAGCAGGAAATGTAATCTCATGGAATCCTGACTCTCCACTCAAGAGACTTCTAAAAAAGAGTGAATGCTTTGCATACCTGTTTAGGCTGAAAGACACAAAGACAAATGAAATTTGCTTGCATCTCACTCATTGAGGTTTGATCTTTGGTTTTCATCACTGGTGTATAAATGTGACAATAAGCGTAATTATTCCTACAGATGCAGATTACCACTAGATCTAACATTCTAATAGATTAATATAATATTGCAGCCAAGGCAGAAAATTCTAGTGTTAGTTAAGTCACAGCCTAATGGACCTGACATAAAGCAAACATTCTTTCAGGAACATCAAACAAATTAATGGTCTTAAAAATACTGCTTACCTGTTTCATCTTGATGAGAAGACCAACTATGCTGCACTCTACTTGTAGTACTTGATTAGGCAATGGTGATTCAGATACTGAGATTAAAGATTTGCTGGACAAGAACAGTAGTCCAAATTTGACTTAAATTGCTGTCTGCTGGCTAAGTTAAGTAGTGAAAAGACGCTGGCTAAATTGAGCAGTGAAAAGACTAGGAAACTAAATAAACTGAGTTTACACTGAAATAGAATTTCACCATAATAAGCAAGAAGGGATATTATTCATTTAGTGTCTTACAGGCGGCATAATCAAGAAATATGTCTCTGTACTCTTTCCAAAGGCATCTAAATTTGCATCATAGTTGTGTGCATATTTCTCCATATCCATACATGATGCAAGTATTTGTGTGATGGGTTGTCAGACTGCAGTAAACTGACTCAAATAATCCCTGCAACCCAGGATCACTAGGGATTAAAGAAGTTTGCGCATGTATTACTCCTGAATACCCTCAGTGACAAAAGACTCGCTACAGCAGTCTCCATTTCTGCAAGGAGTCTGTCTGTCTCCCTGCCTGAGGCATTCCCGGGGTTTAAATAGAGGTTCCTGGCTCGTCATTCCTCAAACAAGTTACATGAACAAGTAAACCCACTTCTGATTATATTCTAGTCTTGTTACATCATCTATCTTTTAGTGGTTTTCTATCTGGAATTATTTTTACAATTATCTCAAGAGTCCCTTCCCCTTTCCCTTCCCTTCTCTGACCTGCCCTGTCACAACAGGGTGAGTCAGGGTGGCTGTTCTCTATGGGCACGCTATTGACAGCAGTAGCTTATTTTATTTGGGCAGTTCTTTCTCCACTTCTCAAGGCCTTTCTTCTTCTCTTGCTTAGCCAACATTTACTTCTCTTTCAGATTCTGTAAATGTTTGCTCATATTATTGTTTACATATTTTTTTTTTTTAACCACGTGTTTACAAAGTTAGATTTGTCTCCTTTCAGTCTGTAAAACATCAGTGTCATTGTTAAAGGAATCAAAATAATTTTCCTGAAGGACCTATAATTTTTAAAGTTTTCCATTCATGACAGCAAATCAATTGCAAGTCAAAATGCAGTTAAATGAATCCCGACAATGCAATTAAATTTTTTTCTATGATGGGTAAATCCCAAGGAATTTGATGAGAAACAAATAAAGGTAGTTGTGAATTGCAGCTCCTTTTTCTTTGCAGAATAAAAACGATGCAAATTAAAAGGCAGAGGTAGTTATGAACAAAACATCCCACTGCCAGAGAAACTCGTTCTTCAAGTACACTCATGTCTTTTCCTCCATTGCTTTACTGTTCCTCCATGGATCAGTGAAAACGTTAGAACTGATTTCTGCTCTTGAGGCATTGAAAGAAGTAGTAATAAGATACAACTCTGATAACATAAGTGATTGAAAAAACTCAAAAAATATGAAAGTATAGTTAAGATAAGGCTGAGTGCTCTCATGTGTGGAAGATCCCAAGGCTCCTTACAAGTGATGCATGCAGACCTTACTCTGTCTATCAAACAAACAGAGAGATCTTCTAGATCCAGTAGTTGTTTAACAAGGTAATATAATGAAGCTATTCGATACAAAGAAAAGCAGATGCTTTAGTTCAGGTGCTTAGAAGAGCACATATATAAAACCACATCTGCAACGTTTTTGTTTAATTTTAAGAGTTCAAAGTAATGCATTGTGTTAGCCTTCTCCTTCCCAAAAATTGATTAGTAGTCTAACCAATTTGTTATTTTTAAATGTCTAGAAAAGTAGAAGGGTGAGACGTGTGGCAGAAAATAGGTTGAGGCTCACCATATTTGTATTATGTCAGAGTAATCAGGGTGGCAAATTCCAGATCCCTGGAACCTTACTGTAAACTTTTAGTCAAATATATCAAAATGTGCTCACATAGCTCATGCACTGATTTTTGTGGAACTCTAAGGAGTAAAGATGAATATTACAGCTGATTCCCCAGTAGCCACATGCACTTATACACTGTGTGTCACCAATCACAATAGAAATAGATAAAAACTAAAGTGAGACACAACATGAACAGCATTTAGTAAGGAAAATTTAAAAAACCCCAGTAGTCAAAGATGTTTCAATATGTTATTTGGTAAACAAAACTCATGAAGGCAAAGTAGAGAAGTTGTTTCTGTAGGGTGATCAGAGGGAGAAAGGTCAGAAAGCAGACTCCTGGTAATGGATCTCTACCACATCAATCTCTACCAAACAGTTACACAAATTATTACCTTAGGAACATACTGATAAGACAACAAATGCAGACACTATTTCACATGCTATCAGCATAAAGAGATTTTTAGTAACTGTTTTTAAACTGTCTATGTTTTCTTACAGACTGATCAGCATTTTTGTTCAAAAGTAACAGAATGGAAGAAAGAAGATCATTCCCAACAGTTGTATTCATTTTATAAATACATAGCTCAACTAAGCAAAAAAAGTTATCAACAAGCATATAAGGAAACATTTAAAAACACAGAAATAATCAAAATCTCTTTACAATTTACAGTTAATTTCCTTGAAATGTATACAATTCTGTCTAGCAGTCAAAGTTGTAGCTATGGGGTTTTTTCCAGAAAATATTTTATATTGCATATAATTGCAAATAGTGGATAATTTTATTGACCATTTTTATTGACCATTACAGCTTAGTAACAGTGCCACTGAATTCAGTAGATTTGGTGCAGTTCTAAGATCTTGATTAGACTCCAGAAATTAATTACATATAATCTGGAGGGTTTTCAGTTTGGTTGTTGTTTTTTACTTCCCTGAATTTCACTTTATTCTGCTTTTATTTTCAATTATATTATTCTATTCTATTCTTGTCTAATCTAGTCTGGTCTAGTCTAGTCTAATCTTTCTGCTTTATTTTATTGATTTGACTGATCAATAGCTCTGAGTAGGCTCAGATTTTGGCGTCTAAAAGCTTCCATTTTCCTTGGTTATATCACATCTTACTGTTTACATGGGCAAACCACAATTGTGACTTGCACATCTCCCTCAGACAGACACTGTTATTTTTCATTAATTTTCTTGATGTGGATAGAAAGACCTGAAATATTTTATTCCTTTTGACAGCTTCAGGGCCTACCTTTCTCCAGGTTACATAATCAATGCAGTGTGTAGGATTCAATATGAGAAATATTGTAAGGTTTTTAGTATTATTTAATTAAGATGAAATGTCTGGAATTTAGTAAGCACTTAAAGTAACTGCTCCATAGAGAATTTACTGTGCTTTCTGATTAACAGGAGAGGAAATTCTCCCATTCTGGGCAGAGACACTTGGAGCTGTCTCCAGAGGCCGGAAATGCTGCAGGTAAGGAAGGGGAGAGATGGGAGAAGACACGGTCACTGCTCCAGTGGCCCTCCAGCCAAAGGGGATGTGGGAATTGTGTGCACAGTGGGTGTGCTCCATGTACCCTGATGCGTTCCCCCTTTCTCTTACCCCTTCATGTCTCAGGAGTGGTGGCTGCTCTTTGATCACTGAGGTGGTTCCAGATAACAATGCCTGCATCTGGTGAAGGACAGCAAGCATTGGTGGGGAAGGGCAGTGGATACCAAATGGAGTGGTTATCCATATTTGTGCTAGATCTCTGCAGGAACCCAATGAGGGTTTTGATGGGGATAGGTGATATCCACCTGGGTAGTTCTGCAGAGAATAATGTAACTGCAGGATGTCACAAGTTTAGCCCTACCAACAAATCAACTTGCATTATTTTTATTTACTTATAGTTTTATTTTTATTCTCACAACTTTTCAAGTCCTTCTTTTCAATTAGGAAAAGGATGCAAGAGCTTAACATTTGTAGTTGAAAGGACAGTGCCATTCTTCAATGTTGTTAGCATTTTTTCTTAATCGTTTTCTGTAAAGGGAAAAGAAGGAAATGGATTCAGCCCCAGTGATGTTCAACAGTGTAACTATTTCTTTCATCCTGGCAGCTTGCACCAGTACAACATACTTCATAAATAGCTACTTTGGTGGACTGTACCCCTGTGACATTGGACAAGACCAGTAATGGCAGGAATTAAGTCCATCAAATGGATTCACATTGAAAAAGCTGCAGACCTTGTCAGAGGGTGACCTGTGTACGACAGCATGACCATTAATTTTCTCTTTTGTGATTTTTTCCCTTTTCATTAGCAAAGATTAGTTTTAATTAAACACTAGCTGTTAGATCAAAGAGAATTAGATCAAAGGAAAAAACCCAATACACTTATGCTAAAGTATTTGGCATAATACTTACCCAACAAGCTTGTGAAAAGTGTTATCTAACCGTACACTGGTAGCCACAGCCTGAAAAATGGGAGACTCCTCTTTATAGTCAGAGCCCTGCAGATTTGCATTTTATTTTTTTCCAAGTCATTCAAAAATCACTTTCAGGACTGTCTCAGATGAAGGTATCCACTTACTGACAATCAACCTGGAAGTGGTGCCCAGCTTCAGTAAGAAACACAAAAGTCTTGTCTATGTTACAAATAAGCATCTCTAGTTTAGAAGGCAAGTGAATTTGAAGATGATTAAGTGGAAATCTGCTCAAAGTTTTAAGAAGGATTTGACAAGAGAAGTAATTTTCCTTTGAGCTTGTATTCAGCTTTGAATCTCACTAGAACATAGCTTTCATTTCAGAGGCAGTCACTCACTGCACACCCAAGCTTTAAAATTTAATGAATGCATCCTTTGCAGGAGACTCTAGCAATAGCTCAGATATATTAGTAAGTGCAATCATGACAATTGAAAAAGGGAAAAGGAAGTGCAAGTGGTGTCTTTCACTGTTATGGTCATATTGACAGTTTCAAAGCTTGTGTGTATTGAATTTCAGAACCTTTATTTTGAACAAGACATAACCATTAAAAAAAGCATATTAATTAATATGCTATAATTACTGTAATTCAGAAAATAATAGATCTAATTATACTAATTACAGTATATTAACTAATATGCATATTTTAGACAAAGTATTTCCAAATTAAAATAACCAATGCTAATTTTCATTTATCTGCTCTAAAAGTAGTCACAACTCACATACGTAACAGCTTCAGCTACTGTTAGGGTTCCAATCAATATCTATACATTGGTTTTACAAACACGTAGTGGGCAAGGCGAGGGTGAACCTCGTGAATAAAGCACAGCTGAAGGAAATGGGCTCAGCTGCTGGCAATAAAAGAGCAGCAGGTGCACCTGAAGCTTTGCAGAGAGTAGGAAATCCTCAGAGATATGGATGGTATATATTCCATGGGGAGTGGTAGCCTGTGACTGGCATCAGGGAGACCTGTGTTGGAAGCTGCTGTCTGTATTGGAAAGGCTTTTCTGAAGGGCAAAGGCTGTCCCAGGCACAGTGATGGGACTTCAGCCAAGTGCTGGGACTGTACTGGTATGTTACTTTGTGAAAATTTTAACCTCTCTTATAACTCTCTGTCAAAGCACTCATTGCATGCCCTGTGAACTCAGGGCTTTTTGTGTTATGCTGGGAACTGCTAGGAAGAAACACAAGTCTGCATGTAAGAGTTACATGTGAAGCCATTTCAAATGCTCTATTTATCTGAGATTCCTGGTTTTCTTGAGTTCATCAGAAGTAGCTGAAATTGAGTTGCTTCTATTTTCTCCTTAATCTTGCAGTTAAGATGACAAAGGCCTAGCAGTTTTTGATGGCTGAGTTTTATTAAGGTACTCTGAATAAGAATGTGGAGCTGCTATGTAAAGTGGACCAAAATATAGGTTATTTAATCTTGGTTATCTTTTCATTGTATCCTTGTACAATGGATGGTTTTCTTAGATCTTGATAAACTACATGGTCTCTTGTGTTCTCCTTGAACAGGATGGGCTCTAACACATCTGAGTTTTAGGTACATATCTTTTCTACTTCTTGAGTGCCTTAAATCTCAGTCTATGCTGTAGATAGTATGCTCACCTAGTCTCTCCTCAGCCTACTGCCTGCCACTGTGCTCTAAGAAGCCTGTGCCAGCAGAAGAGGTGCAGCACTCTTGGAAAGAATGCCATGTCCTTCACTCCCAGGGCTGTGTCGGGTTGGAAGCAATGCTGCCTTTTTCTCAGTGAGCAAACAACCTGTACCTTCCATCCCAACACCCATGCAGATGGAGGGCAAAACAGTATCCAGATGCACTGGTTCTTTTTTATTTCATTTGATCAACTAACTTTTATTTATTTACATTCCAGTTATTTTAACCATCTTCTGGAGCTCACATCTGCTTGAAAATAATGGAAACTCATAACTTGCATATATAATGGAAAATTTTCCATGTTTTTATGTTTCACATTGCCTGTTCTCTTTTTCTTTTATAGTCCTATGTTGAAGCTAATAACTGAAATAAAAGTATAGGAGAAATAACTTGTAAATATAAAGTTGTTTTTTAATATGAGACTTCTAAGATTGATTTAATCTCTTTATCAGAAGCACTAAACACTCCTGTCCTTGCTGTGTCACTTTTTTTTAGGACTTTGAAGATGATACTAATAATTAGTGCAAATATGCACCTGCATGAGCATGAGTAAAGAACTCAGCCCAGCAGCCTCCTAAATTGAGCAAATTGGAAACCGATCAATTATTTCTAAGTTGGAAGACAACTGCTTTGCATAAGAAAAGTTTACTGTAAAATGTAATTGTTGCTTTTAAAAACAAGGATAATTCACTATTTTCTATTTTCTAAAGTTGTTATCGTAATTAATAGAAAGCTACATGTCAGATCCACGAGCCAAATTATTCCTATATACTACAGTTGGTTTGTAAACTCAGGTGATAGCATCCTCTCTGTACAGAGTATGGGCTAAATGAACTCTTCCCAGATATTTTCTATCATCAGTAATATGTAAAAGCTTTATTTTATGTCCTGTCTTGTAAAATTAGTGCATTTGGGTTCTTTGTGCATGCTGTAGCACTGAGTACTGAATGCCAGGAGTTCCTCTCAACAAACATAGCCTTATGTTTTTACTTATGCTATTTAGCAGCAGACTTATCAGCTACTTACCTGAATATCATGTACCTTATTACATGAACACTGGTTTGGCAAGTATGACAAGTGGACTCCAGGAAAGCTTGCATGGATATAGTTGTTATTAAGCTACAGATAGCATGTGTTAACTGAGAATCTGGTGTATATCATGAGTACATTTTGTAGCTGGAATTTATCTATAAATACATTGACATAACAATATTATAAATCTAATTATTGCGCAGTACTCTCGCTTTTAGACTTCTGACACTCCTGGGAGTACTGCTGCTTGCTTTGCCCCATCTGCAAATCATGATGAAAGCTAGTCTGTATCAAGCCATTCTATTATACACCTTCATTTATCTCTATTATCTTGCCCAGCTTTTTGTCTTTATTAATGCATGACACACTAGAGCACCTTTCAGTGCTGATTTATATTAGTGTCACAAAAACTGCTACCTGCAAAAAGGAAGTTCCTTCCCTCAGGAGGATGATAAATATCTACTTAAGCCTGTAATGACATTAAATGTTAATGTTTTTCTGAAATGAATCAGACAGAAGAGGTGTTTGAAGGAAGAGTGACCCAGAAAGCACGACCAATTGAATCCAAAGTCCCTTAATGCACTTCTTCAGGTATCCCTCAGTGTGAATGACACTTGAAAGTACCAAGTCACTTCAGAAAGAAAAGTGATAATACTTTTGCCCTAATAGCAGTAGAGAGCCTCCCTGAGAAAACATGGAGATTCCTCTAGCAGAAGTCTCTGTGGGGATAGAGGTCTTATGACCTTATGATATTTCAATATACAAGCATGTAGCCACTTAAGACTCATTTTTTTGACCATCTTAAGAATTAACTCATCTGGCAACAGTTTAAAAAATGAAAAAAAAAAGACCTGTTTCTAAAGCTGTGGGGGCTAGATTTTTCAGTGTTGTGTCTGCCTTAATGATACATTATAGTGGCTTTGTTTACTGCCATAATGCACTGTCATGAATGCTTTGACTATTTTTAGTCTGTGAACTAAAATATACTCTTTGAATTTGCTGAAATGTTAGTACCTGTGGTTTAGACACTTTTTTTGTGGAATTGGTCTGGGGAAGGAGCCAGCAGGAAATCTTTTTTTAAGGAAATTCCCATGAGGCAGCTCTTGAATGGCACCTGGGTACTGTTGGGTTAAGGCTTTTGATGGACATGAATACAAGAAGAGATGTAGGATGAAGTTGTATCATTACTGTCATCTATTTCTTAACTTGAGGCATTTAAAATGCTCATTAAAATTCTCAGAACTTATAAAAATTCCTAAATAACTGAGCTGTGAGGCTAAGTTTAAGACGAACCTACAGTGGCTTCAGGATAGAGGCAGCATTATAAAGCAATGAACTGTGACTATATCCTGCCCTCCCTGAATGCAAAGTGCTGGAGGAATGCTTAACTCAGCTCTTTCTACATCTTCTCTCTATTCAAGGTTTTGTCACGTTATATGTTAATTGAACATCTTGGGTGCAAATAATTGCAGTGTTTGCATGAAAAGTACTGTATGCAAACTTTATTCACTTTTGCAAGTCTGTATCTGTTACTCTGTTGTGCTTTCAGCCTGTCCTTTGGAAACAAGTCCTCTGGCTAACTGCAGGAAGGTCTCTCTGGACTGATGACACCATAGAGCAGAGACTGATTTTTAGCTTTGTTTCCTCTTAGGATTTTATCATATGTAAACTGCGAAAAGGAAAGATCATTCTGTTTCAAAGGGCAGGGCGATCAGGCCAGCCCAGCCTTCTTCTGAGAGTATCTTTAGGAGGAGACCAGCAGGGAAGCTGGCAAAGAAGAGAGGCTGCTTGGCTCAGGCAACCAGAGAACATGCTGTGTGTGAGGGCAGGGAGCTTAGACATGGGGCTGGGCACCCCTGGGGTTAAAGAGATTCTTTAAGAAAGTCACAGCAGAGAATCATGAGAAGAGCCTGGAGAACACAGAGCATCTGAGCAGCAATTAGCTGATGAGGGTTTTAAGTGCCATAGTAGTAGGGCAATCAACCTGCCATGGCCCTATCCAAGAGGGAGGTGGGGGAAAGAATTTGTTAAATGCAGCTGAGGAGAGTAAGTAGTTATAGAAAAGGAAGGGCTAAAGGCTGCTAGGCACAGGGTACAATGATTCCTAGTTCCAAATATCTTGACTAGTGAGGACTTTTTATAGACACAGATAGATGGCCAAATTCAGCCTCAGTATTGAGGTGATTTATTACTTGCCATCACATAGGCTGGTGGTAGATAGCCCTCTCCAGGGCAAAAACTGGCTACAGTCTTCCTCTAATACTAACGATAACTTCCACTAGCTTTGAGCAATGAAAACATTTTCAGATAAATAAGCTGTTCCGTTTACCTTCACTCTGCTAAATGACTCCACTGCTAGTGAAAATATACACTATTACAAAACAAAATAAACCAGGACTCTAACAGCTCTTCTTTAAACACAATGTAAAGCTTTCTATTGTCTATTCTGAAACCCAAAGTATGAAACTCCTGCACCAAGTGCTACCGCAGGGGAAACAAATACTTATTGAAGTGTGTGCGCTACAGCCTAGATAAACTCGCATTTTGCACTGTTTTTGCCTGAAGCGCTCCTCAGTAATGAGTTACCTTGAGGCTTTTTTTCTCTCTAGAGAAGGACTCCTGAAGCAAAAATGTAACTATTAGAAGATAAAACAAAGCTTTCCAACTTTGGAACTTCCAAGACTTTTTCATTACTGTTTATACTTGTGATGCATTTTAAAATGCAAGGCAAAAAGGCTAAATACAAACCAGAGAAATATTGCCTATGTAATTCAAGTACTTTTAGAGGGACCAACACAGACTAATGTTATGGAATCTCAAATAAAATATATATGTCTGTATTAATGCACAATAAAAATGTTCCTTGAAAATATGGAAAGATGCTTGAGTATCGTACACTTACTGTGATGCACAAGGAAAGAAATTTGGGGTTGTTTATTCTTATTACCTATATCTTGCATTGTAGTATTGCTTACTGGGGAAAATGGAGGACATGGAAGTTAAATTTTGTAACATAAAATTAACATTTGTGAAGTTCTGTTCTCCTGCAAATACTGTCTCTATGTGACAATGTCAGAAAAAGCGAAAGACCTGAGTTGTTTGACCTTTCTGTTTTTATGGGTGATGAGGGGTTCAGTCTGCCACATCACAGACAGTGGGCGCTGAACTTGCACAGCTCTTAGTATAGCACATATCTGTACTGCAGAGGAGGCTGCACATAGGTGAATGTCTATTCTTGGATTTGAAATGTTCTAAGACTTGTCGGAGCTGAGATATTTTTCCATTAAGAACTCCTAATGAGGCATTCTTTTGTGTGTCTGTGTGAGCATCTGGGACTGAAAAACATGGGGGTGAAAATCTAGGATAGAAAATATAGGGGAGTTAAAAAAAACCTCCAATGTGTCAACAAGTGAATAAAATCTTCAGCTGCCCTTAGAGCACACATCTATATTATATTTTTCTCACAGGCAGAAACTATAGGCTATTTTTGTCTTGAATATATTTATTCAGTACTACCGAACATAGAGAGCAAAATCATACTCAGTTGTTCATGTATTACAAAGAGTTGGAAAAATAACTACAAGAGTTTCTAACTTGGTCTAAGGACATTTTAAATATTTTAACAATGAGGTCCTGAATTTTTGTATGACTCTGTCAGGCCAGATCCTTTCAGTCATGTGGAGGTCTGTTCTAGGTCCTTAACAGGACACCAAACCTTGTAAATGCCACTTAATGTAACTGTGGAGAGAGTTTTATCTGGCTGAGTATCTGGAGTTAAATTTGATTTGAAAGAGGCCAGTAGTTGTTTATTATTTTTTTAACAGAGTTTCTTTGCAACTTCAACTGCATGGTTTTGCTTCTGTGCTTTCATCAAGTATGGATTATTTTTCTTACAAGTTTGTAGGTGTCCACTGCTGCAACCGTGACCTAGTGAAAAATGCCATCAAGCTTTTTAGTGCCACACTCCTGCTCATTTAAAAACAAGGTTTCCTCAACTATAGATAGATTTGTGTAAAAGCTTTGAGGCCTGTGATATGGAAAAAGGACACAAATAAGAAGCTGCTGGTACACCAGGATGAAAGAAAATGGAGCTAATGCTTTTGAAGATGCTTGCAAAGGTCTGGAGAGAAATATGTAAACCTGAGGGTGGGAGGAAGCATATGTACCAGGTAGCATGCAGCAAAGCAAGCCAAGAAGTTGGAGGACTGTGTTGCCTGCTGCCTGTAGACTTGCTGTTCTTATTGCCTGTGCTACAGCTATGTGTTTTTCTTTGCTTCGGTTTGCTCTTTAAATCAAACTCCAACCTGCCTCTACACTATTATGAAGGCTATAGTTAGGGTGATAAAACTTGTAGCACTGGAAGCAATCACTTATAAAAAACAACAGGAACTGAGTTAGCTTCTTATGAATGTAACAGGAAGGAAAGACTTCTAACTTATGACAAACAGCATTCACATCATAACATGTTGTGCTTTTGGATCAAAAGAGGATCCCAAGATTTTTGATGCATCACACACAGTGAAAATGTCTGGAAGTTTTTAATGACACATTTCTGTATATATTTTAAGTGTGCCTTGGGATTGGCATCTTTTGAAATGTTTTCTCTCCTCCTGAGCTCTGCCAATACCTGTGTCTGTCTTCTTGATTGCTGATGCTTTCCAGGCCTGCTTGTTTAGCCAAGAGAACAAAAATTGCAGTAGATCATACAGGTCCCCTTGATGTCACCTCCCTCCTCCTTCACCGTCTTAATGAGCCCACAAAATGCCCGAGGAGGTCAAACCAAAAGCTCATCTAGCTTAGTGTTCTGGCTGATTGGGTCCATTTCCCTCATACTCTCTCCAGCATCGAGAATTACGGCATTAAGGATGGTAAGCTGTGCATACTTGCCTGACCTCTAAAGTTTCTAGTTGAACTGTGGCCATGAATTTTCTGAACCTGCTGAATATTGTCTACCTCCTCAAGCTCCTGTGGCAGACACCTTCAAAAAGTAATATGGATCTAATTTCTTTTAAATAAGTTGCAGGTTCATTCTGGTATTGTAGGATTTGGTGAATGTATTCAGCCTTTTTAACATGTTTATAAACTTGTAAACCACAATCATACTCACTCCTTTTTGAGTTCTCTTTTCCAGTTGAAGAGTTTCGGTCTTTTCAGTGTCCCTTCATAAGGGGGAATTCTATCTCCCTGATCAATTCCCAGTGCCTTTTTCTGTATCTCGAACTGTTCTAAGTCTTTGAGATGTAGATGAACTACATGCAGCACTCACTCAACAGAAATCCATGGAGATTTTGTGTAAAGTGCTGTTCTCTGTCTTGTTACCCAAACCTCTCTATTGATGACACTATAAACATTCTCTCTTTGGCTGTCAGTGGACACACAATTCTGCTAAAAATTTGTTCAATTATGACTCTACTGTCTCTTTCCTGAGTTTTAGCTGAACAAGACATGATTTACTTTTTTTTTAGATACATTGATACTCACCTCCCAGCTTTTTACCCATTCATCAGCTTTTGTAAAGTTTTAGTGGACTTTTCTCCCTATCAGCACAGCTTATCTGTAATGCAGGTTGCACTGCACATGCACTCTCCACATGTCACTAATGAAGGTGTACTCAAGTGGTCCCAGCACCAGTCTTCAGGAAGGTCCCATTTCTGACTTTACTGCCATTAAAAAGTGTCCATTAAACACCATCCTTATTTTTTGTTTGGTTTTCAAGTCATGAAAAGGGCCCAATTCCAGATTAGGTTGTTTAACCAATCTTTGCTGAAGGATTTTTATCCTTGTTTTTCTGACACTATTTTAGCCTTATACAAGCTTTATGAACTTAAATTCTCCTTTATAGAATTCCTACACCTTTTTCAGATAACTATGTCTATCCTTGCTCTCAGTAAACTATTGCAGACTTGACCATCCCATCAGGACTGGAAATTGTTCATTGTTCTGTAGCTCAGCCTTCCCTCTAGACTCTCCTTTTTAAAGATGACAGCTGTGCTGGCAATCTGTCAGATCTCTGATACAGAGGCAATCTGTAATGATAGGTGAAGGCACCTTGCTCAGCAGTTCTGCGACCTCACATCTGATTTCCTTCAGAACTCTTTGATAAATGCCATTTGGTCCCAAGATTTTTACAGGCATCTAGCTGATCTATTTAAAACAATTACACAAAATGTTCTAGACCACTTTAACCTAAATCTTCTGGCCCAGCTGCTACAGAGAATTTGGCTTCTCTGACACAGTCTTTATCAGTGGGTGCCCCTTCTTAAATCTTTGTCATCAACTCTTTCACTAGTTCCCTGCTGGTCCCTTGCTTTTGGTGTGTTTTAAGAAGTCTCTGCTACCATGCTACCACCATAAGAATCATCTTCAGATAACTTTTTTTTTTAGACTTGTTATTTTACTCTTGACCTGTGTGTGATGCTGGGTTTTTTATGTCCTTTTGAATTGTGGCACATGTTTTAGCGGTGCTTCTAATGAAGTACTTTACAGGTCCCAGGCTGGTTGGAGGTGTCTTGCTTTTTGGGTGTTGAGGGTTTTTTGTTTGTTTGTCTTTGCATTATTAACTGCCTTTATTTTTAAATTGTTTCAATGTATTTTAGATTTCACTTTGACTGTCCTGTCTTGCAACATTATTTTCCCTACTGTATTGTGGTTGCTGCTAAAAAGTAGTTATCCCATGAATACCTCTTATGATAGTCCCCATGCACCACTCAAACTTCTGCTTTTGATTTGGTTATCATTTGAGATCCAGTAGTTGTTCCAGAAGGCAGTCACATTTCACTGAAATGCTTTACCTCATCACAAGGTGAAATACCTAAATCTCATTAGGATGCGGTCTTGAGATCTCCCGCTATTATTACCTGTCTGAAACTTGAAGTTTCACTACTCTCACTGACTGCTGTTGTCATCTTGATCAGAGGTCAGTAGCATAGTTCTAATTCTTTTTCAGAATACAGACTTCCATCCATGGACACATACTGCTATGCCTATTTTTTTTTTTTTCCCTCTAGGAGATCCATGCTGATGCACTCTATGTAATCTTTCCCATATGGCCCCACTTAGTCACCTGCATATCCTGCTGTGCCATCCCTAAGTCAGTAGCCTGTTACAGTGATTTATTTTATTTTTTTTTCCCACCAGGGTTTTCAGTGCCTCTTACACCAGGGCTGTTGTTCAATACCATACAATTTAATTCCTTCATCCATTTCTCCAGCTTCTAGCACTGACATAAACCTCTTGCAAATTCTGTCCTAGCTTCCCCACGCTGACACATACCAGTCCACTGGCATCATGGGAAGCCTGATCTGCCTTCCTCGCTAACAGCTGAAGCACCTCTGTAAAGGCAGAGTCCACATCAGTCTGTGACCCAGGTGTTTTGAGTCTGTCTGTTTTCACCCAGCTTCTGGTTTAAATACTGCTCTACAACTTCCAGCATTTCCACATCAGTGGTCTTGCTCTGCTTTTGTGTAAGATATAAACTCTCCTTTCTGTTTTCTCTTGTCCTAAATGTTTCCCAGTTCTTAAAATGCCAGTATTTTTTTTGGAGAAGGAACAGATAAGAGATAACATTAGATGAGCTGAGTTTTTTAAGTCTAGTCAATTTTATCCTCCGATTTAGAGGTATTCTTGTATTATGAATGAATAAATTCCAACTGCTACTTACAGTGAACTTGTACTTGAAAAGTATCAGCTGGAAAACTACCAGTAGGAAGGAAAAGAAAAAGCAGGACACTGAGGCAGAGTATCATGTAATGATACTTGTTTCCTGAGCCATTGAGAATACACTGTGTAGGCATATGCAAAGATTTATGAGTAATTCATATAATATGAGATGTGAACAGTTACAAAAATGGCATTTTTAAATGGCATTACAAAGTCCTACATAAGCTTTCCACAACGTGGGGTGGACAAAGGAAACTGTCAGCAACAGTAACTCCTGCTCCAATAGACTCATCTGTATTTCTTTATAAGCACCATTCAGGATAATACCTTCCTCCTGCTGCTACTTCAGAAAATAAGCATGTTGTGGATTACGAAATATTGTTGCCCCCCATCCTCCCATTTTGTCACCACAGACTCAGCTTAAAAGGATCTGAGTTCTGACTGATGTAAGCCTTCTTGCCTTGCAGACTCCACAATGAATTCCATTATGAATTGCATCCTTTGGCATAAGAGAGAGATGAACTGGCAACGTATGTACTGTATATACGGCTGAGTCAGGAAAAGAAGAACTCCAGGAGGAAAATATGTAGAACATAATTTTATGTTAATAGCTGAGCATATCAGAGGTGATCACAGACTCTATATACATACTCTGTTACAAAGCAAAGTGAGGGCAAGGTGCATGTAGTCATTAAATTATAGTTTCCACCATGGTATTTCTCTTAATAGCAGTTGAAGAACTAATGCTATTTTGTACATCTTTAAAACACACCTGAAAAGCTTACAACAACCTTCAGGTGAAAAATCTTGCCAATACGCTTTGGATTCAATAAGGAAGACTTAACCAGAAGCCCAATATAATGAGATTTATTTAAACTCTTGAGCACACCATATTCATAACATTTAGCACTTTCCAATGAGATGTTTACTGTATGTTTCTATAAATTATGCATTCATTGCATAAAACTGCATTCATTTCTCTATCAACATACTATATAAATTATCACAAAAACCAGAGAACCAACAGAAGATTCTTGAATACGTGTAACATTGGTGGGCTGATAATAGCAGTTATAGCTTATCTTCATGGTAAGCAGCTCTAAATGAATCCCGCTTGAATTCATTTAATTAGGAAGCTGAAAAGAAAGAAAACATGTTTAAATGCTGAAAAACGCATATAAAACATAGCACCACAATTATTTGAAAATAATAAACAAAGACTTCAAAACATTAATTTACAAAGTCATTTGATATTTGTGTAATAATCTCTTAAGGTTTTATATCCCATTTAGTAATTACTAAGCAAGCATAAAAGTTATCAAATAAAACATGAGTGATTGAAACTTAAATTTGCCTACTTAAAAAAATTAAAAAGCAAAACACTCTTCAAACATCTGTTCTCTTCAATCAAGTTCTGCACTTGCTCTTACTACTTAAAGTGAGAAACCTTTCCCAGGAGATGTTTCAGGTTTATTTAAAACCTAGGGTTTTTTTACTGTTGAAGAGGCCCCAGAGTGGGGAAGGGTATATAGCGCTTGGCAAGGCTCTGTAGGGTTGCAGACTCTTATCAGTATTTTAATAAATTAAGAAGTTTCTAATGACATTGCTGTTTTTCTACCTCTGGAAAAAAACTTTGCATTTCTAAAATGCAAATATGTCATACCTTTCTAAGTATTTTACCAAGACTCCTAAACAGAAACGGGAACAGAGACTTGTGCCTGTCTACAGACTAGATGTACCAACACAATACAGTGAACTACTGAATGGAAGTACTGCCTCTAGCTCTGCATGGAAAGTCTTCCAGCTCTATAGATATGCAACGTGCTCTAGCACACACAGGTAGTAATTTCATCAGTTTTCTATTCATGACTTAATTAATTAATGATTACAAAACAAATACAAGTGCCATAAGCTTAAAAGACTGTATCAGTATAAAGATGTTCACTGCTGCAAAGAGCTGACAAGCTCATTAGGCAAGACATACAAACCAAGGCAAAACAGATGGCAACTGGCTGGGTGCTGGAGGGTGAGAGCATTAATGAAAGGGGAAAGTTAGCAAGAAAACTGCATGAAGAGATGAATTGTAGGGTGCTAAGTGGAGAAGTGACAGAATACTGAGCACGTGTGACTAACAAGTTAACCCAGGTCTGTGATAGATGTTTAAGACCACGTATAGGAAAGAGAGTGAGAGGAGAGAGGAATCATGGCAGGGAAAACGTTTGGAGGGAAGAGTGGGGAAGGCTGAAGATTACAATAATCAGGGAAGTAGCACTGATAGACTTAAGAGGGGTAAAAGACTGAATGATAAAACTGTAAGGAAATACAAATGCAGCAGTGTCATTTTGGATCAACCTTACTTTCTGTCTACAAGGAAACTGCATCTTTACCAGCTAAGAAACATGATACAGAATACAGATAACAGAAACACTGAAAGAAAAAGGCTAAGGTAGAAAGCTGAAACATATCAAGTTCCATCTGAATATGAGGAAAAACTTCTGCATTTCAAGGATGACAGAGCGGTGGAATAGGCTGTCCAGATATGTTGTGGAATCTCCTTCTCTGAAGAAAGCTGCCTGGATTTGATCTTGTTCAACCTGCTATAGGTGAACCTGCTTTAGCAGAGTGGTTGATCTCCACTGGTCCCTTTCAACCCCAACCCTTCTATTACTCTGTGATTCTGTGGAAACTACAAAAAGCCAAAACACCATGAAACATCATAAAGTAGCCACAAAGAAGAAGGTGGAGTGTGGGAGCAGTTTCTGAAAAATCTAGAATAACATTGGACAACATGTTTGGATAGATCTGCAAGAAGAAAAAAGAAAACATGTCCCCTTACGCAAAGCAGGAGAAAACAACAGGAAAGGCTGGCCAAACTGTGCCCTTCCAGACATCAATTAGATGGAAATAGGAAGGAGTAAATGGCAAACTGAAAGATGTACAGGGAAGACATAAAAGCAAAAAGAGGCATTTTTAATGGTGGTAATCACAGAAGGAAGGTCCTCCTCAGAGAAGAGCATCCAAACTCTTTGCCACAGGAAGACGCACATCCTTCCTAAGAGATCTGCTACGCATCCAGATACCTAGAATTCAAATCTTCCATTCTTTAAAGGATTAAAAATCAGCACTTCACATAGAGAAGAATGAGGAGGTTTGTGATTGTTCATGAGTTCACTGTGCTCTTGGATGGTTTAGATAAACAGAGGAAAACAAGGTGTGTTGCCTTTCATTTCAGTGGGCAGCTTCTTTGCTGAACAACAAACTGTTTAGCCACATTAAGAGCAGTAGTATAAAAAATGCTAAATGTAAAATGCTTTGTTTTTGACAACCGGGCATTATTATCGTTTTTCTGTCCTTTAAAATAATCCCAATTTCTGCCACTTTGAAGAAAGTAACCAATTTTGCTGGGCACTATAAATCAGAATGTGAATCCTAGTATTTATCAGAAGTAGATTTACTAGGTCATAAACTTAAGGTGAATCAACTGAATTATGCATGAAATCAACATGGAATATCTAAAAAGCTGTTAGCAGTGTGCTAGCATTTATTAATAAATTTAATTTTATATGTCTGCAAATACTATTTGGTCTACATAGTAGTATTTTACCAGTACATTTCCAAGAAATAACTATTCTATTTTATTCACTTGCATTTAATTTCAATTGCTCAATATTACATAACTTAACTGAAACTAATTTAATTACAATGAGAATAGACAGGTCTTATGTAGTGCATATAGTGAGTGTGAGGAATGTTCAAGCTCCAGGACATCCTGCAATTTGTCTGTTCTTGTTGCATTGACTATCCTCAAAACAATGAATGGATGGATGGGTACTTCATGTCTGACTTAATATTTGTGGGATTTTGATGAAAATAAGGCAACTTTTCTTTGTCATGCTTTCTTGCCACTTAGTTCACTTTCTCTGCTAGTCGATACAGAATATGTATTTTCCATTCCATCAATACATAGTTTAGAAGGCTGATTATTTTTTATGGTTTAACTAAAAATATTTTCACATTACTCTTGTAAATAATATCAAAATACAACAGCTATAAAGGATAAACTGGATAATAAAACACTCAACTGCAGGTACTAAAAACTTCTTTCAAAAGCTACTTAATGCAAACTAGTTAATGAAAACTTACGAAAACTTTGAATTTTCAGGTGCTCATTTCCTTTAAATTGAGGTTAAAACAACAAATGATAAAGTATAGACTTGAAAGAACAATTTAAAGTATCATTAATAATGAAAATTTGCTAAAAGTTTCATTCAGAAAACGAAGAAAAGACAACACAGAGTAGTTGACTAGTTGCAGCCAAAGCTAAAAATAAAAATTAAGAAACATTTTTAACATCAACAAAGCACGGATAGGATTTTTGTCTGTCTGCCCTCTTGAAGAAACCAGTCTTACAAAGATTTACATGCTTAACATTCCCAGTAATAAAATACTGTGTTAGTGTATTGATATCTTCTGTTTTGCTCTTACTATCCTCTCTCATACTTTCTCATATTCTGTGTGCTTTTTGGATTGAAACTGCCTAAAGTGAAGTTTCCAGAGAACACTCCAAGTTCTTTTTTACTAGCAAAGCTAACCTAGAGTTCATGCTTTTGATTTATAGTCTCTCTGTCACTCCCACGTGTGTTAGTTGACAGATGAAATTCTGTGTTGATATAATGAAATTTTGTTGCTCATTCACTGAGTATCTGATATTTAATATATTAGTTATTCACATTAAATACTGGGGTGAGAAGACTTCCAAAAGCATTCTCTCAGATATATCAACATGCTTGTCTTCTCCAGAAAGCATTACAAAAGGGAAAATGTTTAATACTATAAAATAAAATTATTACATAATCTTTCAACAGCTAGTGATAGCAATTAAAGTGAGAGTTTTAGCAAAATGAAGTTTCATCTAGGTCCCATTAATAAGGTGGATTAGTGCAGGTATGAAAAAGACCTGCCATGCTAAAAATGGCTCTAGCAGAGATTTGTGTTTGCTCAGTAAGTACTTGATGAATAAATGATGACCTCCTGTGCTGGTTTCAGCTGGGGCAGAGTTAATTTCCTTCACAGTGGCTGGTATGGGGCTATGGTTTGGATTTGTGCTGAACACAGGGTTGATAATATAGAGATGCCTTTGTTGTTGCTGAGCAGTGCTCACACAGAGCCAAGGCCTTTTCTGCTTTCTGTCCTGCCACACTGGTGAGGGGTCTGGAGGTGCATGGGAGGTTGGAAGGAGACACAGTGAGGACAGGTGACCTAAACAAACCAAAGGGATATTTCATACCACATGCCATCAGTGGGGGGAAAATGGAGCAATGGCAGGACGTTTGGAGTGATGGCATTTGCCTTCACAAGTAACCATCACACCATTATGTGTGATGGGGCCCTGCTCTCCTCAGGATGGCTGTACAACTGTCTGTCCATGGAAAGCAGTGAATTAATTCTTTTTCTTTGCTTATCTTGTGGATTTTGCTTTCCTTGTTTAACTGTCTTTGTCTCAACCCATGAATTTTCTGGCTTTTGCCCTTCCAATTCTCTTCCCTGTCCTGTTGGTGGGGGAGTGAGTGGGTAGCTGTGTGGTATTTGGCTGCTGCCTGGGGTTAAACCATGGCACCTCCATTTTGTGTCACCTTTCCCATAAGAGTGTTCTATCCCCATTGTAATTAAACAATTTTTTCCCCCAAACCTAGCCTTCAAGAAGAAAATTCTTTGGAAGAGAGAATCAAATCTGAATTGGAAAATGTCTGCAGTGGATCAAAAACATGTAAACAAAGTATTACTGCCCCTGCCCACATACATGCCCTCTAAAGAGGACCTTATAGACCTGTGCTAATATTTAGCACTCCTCAGGACAATTTTCTGTTTATCACAGAAATTAACAATGACAATGGCATTACAGGGTCAAAGAAATAACAGAATGCCCAGTACTTTTATTTATGCACATTAAAAAAGGAAATAGCAGTCTTTCTCAAGTTTTTGACTTCTGCTCTGTGTTTATCCACCTCTGATTTGATTTATCTTCACTACATGGAGGTCACTGCAGAAAATACGATGCACAGCAGAATGTGTTTCTGTTTCACTTTTTATCGACGCATGATGCTTCACAGAAGACTGACTTGGTTGTTCAGTGCCAGAGAACAGAAATAATTTAGTACATTTGACTTTTTTTTTAAAGTCAGACAGTAAAATTGATGCTTGAGGTCATGCATATAGCATTAAAATAATTTCATTTTTCTTTAACTGTTCCTTTAGGCATTCCAACATAAACTTTCTTTCCTTTTTCCTTACAGATCATTAGTATGCATTATTGTTAGTATTGTTATAGGCAACGCTTTACTAGCCTGAGGACAATTTATCACATCAAGACTGGTGTTTCAAGGTGAAATCTATAACCAGTGAAAATATTTCACATCATAAGAAAAATCTACACTGGGATCAATTGATGGGACATGGAACTTTTAGAAGATCCTGAGGAATTCAGACAAAAAGATTAATGTATTTTAGCATAGATGAATTAAGCTAAAATGCAGGACACTAAATTAAAAGGGTAAAGAGAAAATGACAAAGTTTATATACTTGGTCCTCCTTAGTGTTTTGCACGTTGAAGTCATTAAAACTCACAAGAACAATGCACAAAATCCAAAAAAGCTTCTCTTAAAAACTGTGGAATTGTGATGAAGATGACACAGTTAAGACCACTGAAGTGTCAAAGAATCAACAGTATGTATGTTTTAAATAACACAACAGAAAATTGGGTCACAGCTACCCAAGAGACCAACAGAAACACGAAAGATTTAACACTGGAAAGGACCAGATATGTAAATTACACATTTGGGGAAATATCAAATGAAATTCAATAATAGCAGAGCAAAAGGATCAGCTCTAGTGATGGTTTCCAATAATTCAATCAGAGGTTTTAAGATTGAATGATTCATTCCCATGAAAACATGAAGAATTTAGGACAGACCTAGTAAACCCAAGAGATCTCAGTTAATTGTGCTGAAGCAGCAACATTGTATAAAAACCACCCCTGCATAACACTTAGCCAGCTATTACATTTCTCATGTATTTATGCATACCAGTGTTAATTTTTTTAAATTAATTTAATTGATGGGTGTTACTGATTTGTAAGTTTTGATATTGAGTCTACCTATCTCCTTAAGACAGAATTTGGCTTATAGATGTAATAATTTCTTCAGAGTGACAATTTGATGCAGCACTGTATCATTTTAACAGGATTGTGATGAATCATTCTTTTCAGCCCTGTCCTGAATTTCTTTTATTTCTTTCTTAACCAGCTTTAACATACTAAGAGGTGCACTTCTTTTTGACATGCATTGCATATCAAACAAAATTTCTTGAAATTAAACTTTTAATAGAATTCAGACATTCTCTTCCTCTTCCCCCACCCTCCTCTTCTTGATATCCTTTATTCTTAGCTTGGATACTAACAGGAAAGTACAAAATCTACATAGAGGTCCAACTTCTGCTAGACACTCCCAAGAAAAGATGTCTAATATTTCGCTAAATACAAGATTAGTTGGGGGGGGAATAAAATAATAAAAAAAATTCACTCCACCCAATATTTACAGTAAAGAGACTAGTAAGAAAAGAGGAAAAAAACATACATTACTTAAATTAAGTTCTTAGAGCTCGTAATACATGATAATACAAGATACACGGTAGACCTGAGCAATTAAGTCTGCCATAATATCAATGGTATCATGTTGGCATGTAAACTTACAGAGCATACTAATGTTCACAATGTACTGCTCACACCCAGATATCCTAGGTATCATACAGCAGCCAAAAAACCCTAATGCAAACATTCACAAAAGCTATGAAAGGTCTGGAAATTCACACAAATATATAAGCATATTGTTAATAAGTGGTATGAACATTCTTAAGATGAAAGAACTAAAAATGAAAGTAGTATAGCTGCCAGGTTCTCTTTAGTAGCTATTAAACTGCATGGCAAAGAACACACCAACAACTGCCTTTTCCATTTAGTAAACTTGTTATGAGAAGACAGAATAGAGCTCAGACCATGGGTTGCCATTCTTTGGCAGTACTTCTCAAGTGAGCTTCAAGCTGCAGATTAAGTTCATCATTCCTGCTTCTTTTAAGTTAACACTAAAGCAGTTAATGGGAAGAATACCTTACACTTAGGAAAACTGGATCCTGTCTTTCCCTCCAAGTCAGTTGAGCAAGAAGGTAATGTTCAGAGTGGATGCTGAGAGGCCATAAAGACTGTCCAAATGGCAAACTAACTCCATACTGATGAAATTTTGCAGTATGATACTACTGGGCCCTTTACAGACCTCTTTCCTTAGCATAAATTACTAAAAGGTAGGAGCACATCTTCTGCACATACTGCGAGGGGAAAATTTTCCTTGTCTTCAGTTCGGTATTAAATGCAAGAACTGATCTGAAGCAACATAAACTAAATGTCAATGAATGAGCATAAAGAGACCAACCCCAGTAAACAAGAAAACAGTTATAAAGTCTCACAATAAATACCAATGGAAAAATGGCAATGTATTAGCTCAAATGTTAGATCTAAGTTGGCTTTGCAAGGCTGAAACCTTATTAGTGGAACACAACACAAGATAAAGCTGACTGTTGCATTAATCACAAGGCTTAATCATAGAAATCTACTTTTCTGCTTGTCAGACAAATTACAACCGTTTAAATGACAGGTGTACATATAATTTAGAAAAACTATAACCCTTTCTCTCCTCTGTGCTAACGCTGACAGAAAAAGAGGGTATTTTTAGTAAAAAGTCACAGTTTAGCAGTATACACTGCTTTGGTGTTTTTGTGCCTCATTTCATGTACATCTTAGTTTTAAAGATACACAAATAAATATTAAGGCCTTATAAATGAAAGCATGCTTTCTTTTGCATTTTTCATGGGGCACTGCATATGTTACACATCTGTGCTCAGGCTGTTTTAACTGGTCTGCATTAACAGTCATGTCTAACAACATTAGCTTTCCAGCCCCTTGTGGCTTGCTCGAATTAATTACCATTCTTCCTGCTTCTTCCACCTTCCACTGACTTCAGTGGTACATAAAAGACTGTTTACCTGAAAGCTGTTCTTAAACTTGCACAAAGTTATTTCAATTTATAAGATGAGAATTAAATGAGAAGTTACCTGTAGGGGTAGCCATGGTATTTGGAGCGAAATATCGACAACAGGAAACTGAAGAAAAAGACCACGAGACCAAGGCCTACCAGACATATTACTGGAAAGAAAATAACTTGGTTTATTAACACATAAAACATTTCAAACTGGAATCTCTACAAAGAATATTATTTATGTCAATCATTATTATAGAGAATTTTGACACAGTTAAATACAAAAATGTTACTGCCCTGACTACTGATGCCTGCTATCTTCTGACAGGATTTCAAACATATATGGAAATAATATTTATGGGTAATAAGAAAAAATAACTTGTCAGGGTAAATGTACTTTCAGGGAAAAAAGAGCAGAAATTTGCAAATCAAATGCATATGGATGCAAACACCTTACTGCTGATAATAGATTTAATAACCCTGTAAATTATACATATCAAGCAATGTCATTTCAGGTATTTCTCTATGGAAAAAAAAAAAACCCACATTTAGAAAAGGATTCCTTGACTAATGGAATCATATTCTCTCTAGTTAACCATCTATGGCTGAAGTAACAGCAAAAGCAGCTTAGTAACTACTTTATCTAGTTATTAGTGGCTAAAAATTTTACTGTTGTAAGTTTCAAGGCTGGCAGCCAAATCACTTTTTCCTCTTAACTCAATAGCAATATAAATCTTCAGGTTTTGAAGCTAAATAACAATGACAGAAATCTTCTGATAGCATCCTTTGAGCCTTTCCAGGCAAAGAATGAATTAACAAAGTAAATGCTTAAATTAACAAAATTTGGAAAATCTGTTGGCACCCTGTGGGATAATAGCATAAAACCTTTTTGATCATAATAGCTTGCTCTATTGCATGTAAATAAATATTTAAAAAAAGGGAGCGTGTTACAAACTGATGTGCATAACTGAGATGCAGCTCATCTACATTAGATGTAGTGAGTGAGCTACTTTGATTTTAAAAGCTCCTCTTCTCATATTATTCCTGCTTTAGTCAAACCTTTGCTATCTAATTGCAATATTCATGCTTTAGAAGTGTGCTGCCTTTGAGCAAAGGATGAGCAAACATGAAGCCAAGGAAACTGACAATGAGGCATTTTTTCATTAAAACTGACCATGTGGAAACTGACATGTGTCAACTGGAATATAAAATTTCTACAGTTACTTTGAGAAAACTAGCCATGTACAAACCTAATAAACACACTTCATTATAGAGAAATCATCACTCACAAATATGATTTCAAAGCATGGATGAATAAATTGGAAGCATGAACAGTGCAAGGCAGATGCATGGAAAACATTTACACAATGGCCACAAAGAGCAAAGTCTGAATTTGTACTGCAGTCCACCGATATTTCACTGTGTTCATGTTCACAGACCCAGATCTAAGACTGTATCTCAAATAAACTCATGTCACTGTCTTCTTTGACATCAGTGTTAAAGCTATAAAAGTTATTCAGAACTAAATTATACATCTACAGCTCACTGAAGGAGACACTTAAATAACTATTGATTAGAGATCTCTAGCCAACATTAGACCAGTTATGAAGAATTCTAGGATGCTTTTATAGAAAATAGTTGGCCAGTTCAATCTGCAATACTGTGTATTACAGAGAAGTAGCTAAACAACTGACCTGAATAGAAAAGGGAGGCAGTGTAGGAAATCTGAGATCTTCCAAGTATGGGGAAGTTTGATTCTGGATAAAATACTTTCATATTGTGTGTTTATGCAATTCATTGACAAAAAAACTCTTGCAAATATTTTGAATGACAACCACATTCAGAAAAACATAAAAATTGCACTTCAGGCTAAAAATCTTTAGACATTACAGATTAGAATATGTTCTGTACTACATCTACTGTTGGGTTTTCACCCTCCTCTCGAGACATGATACTGGCAAGAGTATCAAGTAAAAGAATATTCAAACTCCTTTGGATTTTGTCATCTTAAATGCCTAAATTAATTTTAAAAGCAATGTTTTGAAACTCTAGTTCTTTATGTCACTGACTTTCAATATAATTCAAGAGCCAAAAAGCATTTATCCAACTGTAAGTAGCAGAGATACTGTGTCAAGCCGTACCTTGGTTGAGTATGCTTAGAACACTTTTTTACTGTTATGACTTCATGTGAACGTAGCTTTATCAACAGAATTTTTATGCTCTCCACTTTTCCGCAGAAAAGATAAACTTTGTTTTAAGATAGAGACTTTCTGAAAACTTCACTTCTAATTTCTCAATGTCTTCTAATTGTCTAAACATTGCCTTAGCATTTAGTACAACTTACTTCTCCTTTTGCCAACATCCCCTTTGGAGGTAGCAGCTTCATTCAGGAGTACCATTCCCATGGTGATAGCAGCATCTGTATTGCCATTGTCAAGGAAAGCAGCAGATTTGTGGACAGCTCAGAAAACCACAAAGGTACATCTATGAACTAAAGCTTCCAAGTTCATAACATGAAAAGAAGTATTTACCTAAAAAAAACTGTGTATTGCAATCTGTACTGTACCAATACACTCACCTGTGGCAAAAATCTGTAGTAAGATTTTGCTTTGTGCATTCTAGATAAAAAAAAAAAGGAAAGAAGGTTCAAAAACCTTTAAAGGACAAGTTGCCAAGCAGGACACACATATTTGGGACAGTTATGGAAATAGTTATTCACCAATATTTTACATTATTCTGTATATTGGCACTAAAAGATTTTTTAAAAATTAAAACTGTAAGATCCTTCACTGCAATTGCATACAATTCATTGGTTATTTGACACAAACTAGAAGCACTTGGACTGCTTTATCTCTCTCTGCATTTAGATAAGGCATTAGCTCCCTCTTTAGTGTCCTATTGCTTAATAGTTTAGCAGAGAAACATCTCAGATGCAAAGTCCTCAGTCAATTTCAGTGCTTTGTTGTCTCATTATAACTTAGGAATGTGAGCAAGTACATAACAATAAGAAAATTTAACTAATCTAGCAAGATCTTAAGCCATTCACTTAATCGTTTATTTGAAACTGTATAAACAAAAAGGAACGGCTACTACTGTGCATAACATCTGCTCTGAATGCCATCCTGAAGCAGGAGTGAATCATGGGAGCTATTTCAGGATCACCATTTCAGGAAACATGCGCTTCACCAGTTAACAGGTTCTGAAAAAAGGTTGGAGTTTTAAGCATTACCCCAGGCCTACTTCAAACATGGTAGATCCATAAATAATACCTGCATACTGTAATACTACACTTGTACTAATCCTAGCAATGTTTATACTAATATTTTTCATTTTAGAAGTGTTCAAAATTAGACCAAAATGCTCAAAGACATCTGAAATTTCTGTTAAAAATTTTTAATTAAGCTAAGCCTGAGCAGAAGGATTTAGAACTGTTAATACTAACATAACTACACTTAATCAGAGATGAGCAGCCTAATTCAGGTTTGAGACTTCTAAATTTCAAAATGACAAAAGACAAATTAAGAATACGAGATTTAAAAGAGCAAACGTCAATGGGGAAAGGTGGCAGAAGCCAAAAGGCACTATCAAGAAAATACAATTTTTAACACCACCTCTCTGATACAGTCGTCTATCTACAGTTCTAAATTAAACTAATTAAAAGACTCTAATTAAAAACACACTAGTAGCCCAAACTAACTTCCTCACACATGCACAAGGTATAAGGCTTAGAGTCACTCATGAATTAATGGTTATGTTCAAGCCTTGCAGAAGCTTATTACTGGACTTTACAAAATATTAAAAAAAAAAAATGTGAAAAAAACCCCGACCCAGGAATACATGACAGTATAGAAATTGGAAGGGAAGGAAAAAATTATTTTCTGAAAATTTTCCCTGTTAAGATTCGGATTCATGAGCACAAGAGATAGGGAATCTCCTGTGCTACTGCTATGCTTCAAGTACAGAAACAAATTGGAAAGAATGTTATGAGAATCACTCAGTTCTCTTATTTTCAAATGTTACCAAAGCATAAATATGAATTAATTGAGGCAGTTGCCACAAGAAAGGCTGAGAAAAAAATTTTCTCCATGTACTTCTACCTTATTAAGAAAAGCTCCTAAGTTAGCACTATCTAATAGCTTTATTTTACCAATACCTTGCTTGGACTTATAGTAGTGCTTTTGTCCTGACTTTAACAGTCACGGGGGAAAAAACACCACCAGACCCAAGATGTGAGGGTAACTCACTCCCCTCTTGTGGAAGTCCTACTTTTTGCAAAGGTTTTGAACTGCTTTGTAAATGGAATTTTTTTGCTTGATTATCTCATGAAATATCTGTACATAATGTGGTCCTTTGCTATTTCCCTTACCTGGTTGATTCTGAGAAACAAACCAACCAACCATGCACTAAAAAGCTACTTGGCAGACAACCATTCTGCAACTTAGTTCTTATTTTCTTACCGGACCAAGAGTTTAATTCATCAGTAATAACAGTCTCACAAAAGTAACTTAGTTGTTCTGCAACTGAGAATTATAGGCCTGTAACCACATGAATTATTCTGGGGTTTTTTTCCCCTCTCTTTTGGAGCCTCACATCATTACCCCTAAAACTTCCCTCCCGTTGTCACTACTTTTGCTTCAGTTGTTGCTTTTCTAACTTTAGTCATTGCTGTTGAGCTTTCAGCCCCACTGCCTGCCTTTTACCTTCAGTGCTATCAGCTTCGTAGCTTCACACTGTAACACTGCGCATGGTACCTGCCTCAGCGCTATGGTGTGGAAGCAAAAATTCAATCGAGCTGTGATTTTGATACAAGCAGCTTCTTACCACAGAATATATAGCTTGTTTCTAATTTTAAGTCCGGTTTCTACCATTCTATGTTATGCCTTTTCACTATTTTCATATTCTACAAAAGAAAACAACAGTCTTAGCTCTGAAAGTAATCTTTTACAGTATTGTAATTCTCTAACGGTGTAGAATGTAGAACTTCAGTTAAGTTGTTACTTTGACAGTTTTTCATCTTCAAAAAAAATGAGATGGCATCAAAAGATGTACTTATTTTCCAATTCCTCTTTATCTGCCTCACTATGCATTATGAAAGTATTTGAAAAGATGAGGGGAATGTGTCACTTAGATAAACCATCGCAAGCAAATGTCTTAAATTCAGATGTTCATGTTTTCTGACCAATGTATCCCTCCGTAGAATTTTTTCTGTGTAAATCCTGTTATGTATATTCCAAAATTATTACACTTTTACATATTAAACTTCTGCTGTTCCTTTTCCCAGCTGATATGTGCTTTTCATAAAAATTGAAAACACAGTATTTAGATAGTGCTTTTGAAAAGGTTTTGAATTTTGATACATGGAGAGCAAGGTTTAAAGTAGGATGAAAATTACAGTGATCATCAAAATTTGTAAGATTATACAGAAAATGATCAGTAGTAACAGAGCTCTGTAATTTTTAGCTCTGTAAAAACCAATATTTTTTTTGGAAGTATGAAAAACAACCCACAACATACAGCCAAATACAAAACAAAACAAAAAAATTGTATCAGTAAACTCCAAAATTCTACCGTACTAAATGAAACTGACTGCTAGTAAATTTGGGATATTTTTTATTTTATTAGCATACTCTAATAGAAAATTTAATCACAGAATGCCTAAAATAAAACATGATCATTCCTTATTTTATTAATGTGATACATAATTTATAATTTTACTTCAAAAATTTAGTCCTAATTAGTAGTAAGTGAGGAATGAAAGAAGGAGAGAGAAGAGGTTGACTAGGATTTGGTTACTTTTGTGAAAAAAGTTTGGTGGTCTCATTGATATTCTGCTGTATTTCTGCCAAGAGTACAAAATTTGGCATTCGCATTATGCACATAAAGAAACAACTACCTTTTCAGTTGCAGATCATGCAGTTGCTTAATAACATGAACAAGAAAAACTAAAAATCAAAATATTCATCCACTCGAGCCTGTGCTCAATTTATTGTTACCTAAAATGGGGATCGATTACCATGCAAACTGTGTTGTATTTTTTTTTTAGTTTGTTTTGTTGGTTATTTTTGTTTGTTTGGGCATTTTGCTTGGTTTTTGTTTGGGGGTGACGATTAGAATATGAGAAATTCTTTGCCGACCCCTTACAAGTTGGGGGATACTTCGCTAATAGAGGTATTTGTTTTAACCTTTTCCTCCTAATACCTAAACCTCTAAAATACGTGATATAATTTCAAAAATACTGACCACATTACAGGTTCTCTATCTGAACCATTTCCATGTGAATTTAACTTTCTACTTACATTTGAGAAATTCAAGCAAAACATACACTCTACTAATTCTGTTTAGGAAATATTCTCTAGATACATGCTGTTCCCAAAAACAAGGTATTAGCCTCTCTTCCCAGCAAGGGAATCTGACTTTTTTTTTGCTTGTTTGTTTGGTGTTTTTTATAATGTGTTGAATCATAAAATCACAGAATGGTTTGGGTTGAAAGGGGACCTTGAAGATCATCAACTTCCAACACCCCTGCTGTGTGCAGGGGCACCTTCAACTAGACTAGATTGCTCAGAGCTCCATCCAATACTGGCATTCCAGGGATGGGGTATTCATAGCTTCCCTGGGCAACCTGTTCCAGTGCCTCACCACCCTCACAGTAAAGAATTTTATCCCAGTATCTAATCTAAAAATACTCTCTTTCAACTTGAACCCACTCCCCCTTATCCTGTCACTACATGCCCTTGTGAATAGTCTTGGGCCATCTTTCCTGTAAGCGAATAGGTCACTGTGAAGCCTTCTCTTTTCTAAGCTTAAAAATCCCAGTTCTCTCTCTTGGACTCCCTCCAACAGGTCAATGTTCTCCCTGTGCTGGGGAGCACCCAGCTCCCCATGCTGGATGCAGTACTCCAGGTGAGGTCTCACCAGAGCGCAGTAGAGTGGCTCCTTTTGCTGCGGCCCAGGATACAACTGGCTTTCTGGGCTGTGAGTGCACATTGCTGGTTCACATCCAGCATCTCACTCACCAGCACTCCCAAGTCCTTCTTGGCAGGGCTGCTGTCGATCTGCTCATCCCCCAGTCTGTATTTGATCCTGGGTGTTGCCCTGACTCAGGTGCAGCACCTTGCCCTTGGTCTTGTTAGACCTCATGAGATTACCATGTGCCAGCTTCTCAAGCCTGTCCGGGTCCCCCTGAACATCCTTCAGGTGTGCCAACAGCACCACTTGGTGTAATTTGCAAATTTTGCTGAAGGTGCACTCGACTGGTCTATGGCATTAACGAAAATACTAATGAATTAACAGAGAAACTAATGAACACAAAAAATATGGCTCTGCAATGAAACAGGTCTCAAACTTCTTTCAAGACATCTTCAATTCAGGAAACAAAGAGCAATGATTCTAATACTCCACTTACACTATTCAATGTGCAATCAATTTTTATATCACAACGATCCCAGGGGATGATTCCACAGACCTTGAGGGCTGACAAAGGAGCACTCTTAAGACACCAATTACTGTACGTCTCATCTCAGTGAAGAAGGATGATTCTTAACTCAGAAGTTGAAAAAGTGGATAATAGTCTGAAAACTATTTATTTGCATATGAATTTATGGATGAATTGTACACAATCAAGAAGTATTTCAGTATTTTTTAATGGCCTGAAATCCATTTCTGGCTTCAGCTACGCCAAACAGCTTTTCAAGAATTTTAAGGAACATTACATGAGTCTTGGCACTGGAGTTCCCCTAAACTCCTTGAAAGATGCATCTCATGAAAGTGAAGAAACTGGAAGTTTGCATTTCAATCACTGAAATGCCAGCCAAACTACACTACTTTCCTTTTTGATGCTTTTTCATTTTAACAGAGCAGAGATTCAATTGGATACTAATATAGAATTTTCTATAGTGAGAATGTTTTTTTTACTATTAATTTGATTAGCTTCAGTTTCAATTCATGAGCCTGTCTTTCCAATCCACACAGAATCTGCTGGAACAATTGTTCTTTTAGTGCTCTTAGACACATGAAAATGCAAAAGCCATATAAAAACTTCAGAAGGAGAGAAAAACTGGAATCTATTTTAATTCAGCTGCGAAAGAGGAGCACAGAGATACCTGAGTAAGTTTGTGTTAAATCACTAATCAAACATTCAGGGGTTTTCAGCCTGATTTACATCCCAATTGTTCATATTTAGGACCTGCTAAAACTAACTCTGGGGAGATGATTTTTACATTTATCATTTACGACCTTCTTTGTTGTGTAAATTACATCTGATGAAATTTCAGAGTTAGTCCTGTCCATCTTGCAAATTTACATCATGTGGTTTACCACTGTACAAATAAATATCTTTTTCTAACTTTACTTACATTATGTACTTCCTTTCTACAAATTTTATTTCCTAGTGATGTTCAAATCACTAGAAGTATAAACATCTCCAGAACAGGTAGACCTATAACAGTACTTTCCCTAATGTTAAGCATACAAGAAATTCAAATAACTGAAGGAGTTTTTTAAGAGTGTAATTTCTTAACTTTAAAACACTGATAAATTGCTTTAAAAATTCCATTTGAGCTATTTATAAGTATTTAAGATACTATATAAGTTTTCCCTTACTATTCTAACACTGTATTACAAACACCTACCTTATTTACAAGCACTTCATTTCAAACACTAGACATAGTATGTTGTCTCCTCCATTTGTCAGCATGCACTTAATACTTCTGCATGCAGACACACCATCTCTCTTGCTTTCCTTGAACACCTCTAAATACTTTAAAGAATATCACACATTCTTTTCCTACATTATACATCTTCATGAATATGACTCTAGGCTGGCTTTTTCCTTTCCTTCATTGTTAAAGATCTATGCAACATAATAGACATAGTTTATTTTTAGCTGAACAAGCTTGGAGGACTATTTAATTTAGTAAAAGCTATCTGTGGATCCAAAAGGAAAATGTTTCACTTTGGACTAGATTTCTGCATCTTTTAGCCATTCAAACAAGTATGTTTATTAAAATTACCTTTGTAGGAGTCTGCACTTCCATTGGAAAACTTTAGAGTCAGAAACTGAAAATGGTTAAAAATCACTGAACTACAGAATTGGTAATTTCATGCAGAGGACATATGCCATCTGTGAAGGTAGTTCACCAAATCCAGTATCCTGCAATTAGCTGATGAAAGATTATGCATTATATGACATGTTGTGTTGACAAATGCTCAACTGTAAATTTAAGGTCTCTGCATATCTCTCATATTTAAGAGAGTTTAATAACCTTCCTAAAGGATCATATTATGAATTATTTTAAGGTCAAGCAGCTGGAAGCTGAGATGACACATGGAAATGTCTTGATTTTTCTAGCTATTATCTCCTTATGCTTCATTACATTTAGGGGCAATCAGGCAGCTTCCAGAAGAGTCAGAATAGGTTACACATTTAACAGGCAGTACTGGTGGATAACGCAAGTAAATAACAGAAAATGTGCAGAACGTTCTGCTGTTTTGGATGTTGATTTCCATAGTTAATTAGGAAGCATGCTTAAATATACTGTAATGTTGTGCATTTAGTTCTACTTTTATCCACCATGCTCTTCTTTCTTTTTTTCTTATCCTTAAGATCAAGCATACAATAACTCTATCTCACTGCTTTAGTTATCATCCTTATTCACTTAACCATAATCTCTGGGGAACACAACCAGATTCCATTATGCACAACTAAGAGAATCTTATTACTGAGAGCTAAGTGAGCATTGTTCTACTGACTTTTGACTCAAAATTTCAGATTCTTATGCTCAGTGACTCTGCATGAGCCCTACTACCATACAGAAAGTCATCTCTAAATTCTTTCTGTGGTAAAGTTTGCTTATACCATGGAGGCACTTAATACACTTAATTTAAATTTACTCTGTAAGAAAGGAAATATCTTTCATAACAGGTGTAATTTTAATCTTACCACAAAGATTTGTGCTTTTCTTTGCAGCCAATCAAATTTCTTTATCCTTTTCAATCAATATCTTGCATCCACCTATGCAGCTGTCCTATTAAACTCTGCCTTGGGAATTCAAATTAACAAACTGGAAAGACATTTCCATTTTTACTTAGGCGGATGTGTTTTATCAGCATCAACATTAACTAAGTTTAATGGTAATAATGAGAAAAATTATTAGGTTAATCATAACTGATAATTCCTATAAGAAGGGTTTAGATTTATCTCCTATACAATAAATAACTTGCTTAATAACTGAAACTCTTTTGATAATCAAAATATTTACTGCAACTTTCAAATGTACTCCTTAAAGATCCACTGTTACTACAAAAACTATGTCATACTACATTCAAGTAAGTTTTATTTCTCCAGGAAATACACAAAAACTTGATGAAAATTCATCAGCGCCACTGATTAGCATCTACCAAAGGGAGCAATGAAAGAACTGAAGATATCTTTAAAATTCAACATAGCCTATCCAATATTACTATTTCTTATCTCTCTTGCTGTATCTTGACACCCAGAGCAATACTTACGGCTGAACATTGCACACTCCAATGCCTTTTTGGTTATAACAGTCTATATACTCTACCTGTATTCAACTGTAGTTAATTAAAACAGTAATACTGACTGTGCGGTTTACTGCACGTTGCTTCTCTTAGACAATGACAGCTCTTCATTTCAAAGTTATTTCTCTTTCGCCTTTATGTCTTAATAGCTCTAGAAACAGTACCTCAATATCCTTGTCTTTAGTTCCTCTTCTACATCTCTTCAAGAATGTCAGACTGTTTTGCATTTTAAAAATTTTTATAAACACCCAATCACTTCTGCTGACTCCTATTATCTATGACCCCATTTCTGTCAGGAAGCTCTTGCAAGAATAGACAGCAACAGCCTGGAACATCATCTGAATGAGGAAAGAGTGGAATTTTTCAACTTGGAAAGGATAAAAGAAAGAGAAATATGTTTGACAAACTCTATAAAGCTCCAAAGAGAAGAGGGGTAAATAAAAAAAGGAAGAAAGAACTATTTCCCATGACTTAAAGTCACAGAGTACAGTTATTGCACAAATTAAAGGCTAAAAAGATCCTGAAGGAATAACTTCTATGTACTACACCACTGAAAATTCATTACTACAGAATATTGTCCTATAATTAATTAAAAAAAAGATTAAAAATAAATAAGAATGTATTAATTGGTGACTAGAAGCTATTATATTCTATGCTCAATCTGGCTCAAAAATCCTTGATTTTGGTTGGAGATTTCATTTTGCACAATCCTTCTCTACGTTCTTAACAGTCATTGCTGCACTAATCCACATGGATATAAACTGATGATAAGCTAAGAAGATGCTAAACATTATTGCTAAATCATAATGTGTGGTAGAATTAGATATCTAACACAAAATTAGACTGCCTTACCAGGATGACTCATGTGAAAAAAATTATTTGTCTGTGTAAATTATGCAGTCTTAGTGTCCTTAGAGATATTCAAACTCTTCAAAAGCAAAAAAATTTGTATTACATACTACACGATGCCTAGCATGTTGACAGCTTCACATAAGTTACTGCTTTTATATCATTTAACAACTGAAAAATAAAGATTTCTCTTTAAATAAAATCTATTTCATGCTCTTATTTTAAATAGTTTTTCTTTGTGTAGTCTGCTTTGTTTATTCTACAGCAGTTATAATTCTGTACATATTCTGTA
>JAWWEW010000131.1:43956698-44022434 GCA_035583185.1 Anabacerthia variegaticeps
CTTATTTTAAATAGTTTTTCTTTGTGTAGTCTGCTTTGTTTATTCTACAGCAGTTATAATTCTGTACATATTCTGTAACGACTTTTTGATAACTTCTCTACTTCACAGGAAGGTCCCTATATTGATATAATTCTATAGAACTGCCCAAAATATTATTTGTGTAAATTAAACCCAGTTGCTTGAAGCACAGATGTGGGGATAAATACAAGACATAACACTTCCTTCTCAATTGCAAATGCTAATAAGGTTTTGTTGTTGCTGGGGAGGGAATCAAGATTGGTCTATTTCAACAAAAACTGAAAGCAGATACTGAAAAGTCCAGCATACTTTTATGGATGATTAAATACAACCTCAAATTAAATTTGTACCTAACTCTTACTCAGTATTACTTTTTCTCTGGAAAGAAATATAAACATTCTTTCTTTTTAAAAGAGATTTTTTATTTTACCTGCCAAATTATAGCAAGCAATGAGCTGTAATGTGGCATGAACAAAATCAAATCTTGGCTTTTGTTTCATTCCTAGGCAATAAAAAGCTAAAACATGATGGATCTCACTATTTCACCCCACTGAGTGTTCTGTTCATTTTTGAAAGAAAGCTTCACTGAACACTCCACCCATTCAACAAGGCTGGCAAAAAAATCCCAAGGAAAGCCAAAATGTTATGTCAGATAATATTGTAATTCACAACAGAATGAGCCATGAACTGCAGTTTGGAAGGTTCAAACTGGACAAAAAACAACATCACATCTCTAACTGTCCAGAGAGATTATGCAATCTCCAGCCTTGAAGTCTTGAAATGCTTGCACTAAACAAAAAAAAGAAAGACCAGATCCAGTGTTAGTGATAATCCTTCATTAAGAGGAAGATTGCAGCATGTGATCTTGAGTTCCCTTTCAACCAACATTTATATGGTTTCCATGGTTATTTCCTGAAGTTAACCATTCAGTACAAGAGAAAGGAGAGCCAAATAAAACTGACCAGGAGTCAAGTTGTCAGCATAACATAAACCATTCATAGTTACAGCCTGAAAGTCATGAAAGTGTATAATAAACCAAGAACCATCATATCTTGGAGGTCTTTCCCAACGTTATTATATCCAACCATGTCTTTTCACTGTGCTCTGCTACATGTTCATGAACAGCTGCAGCCTGCAGGATGGGCTTATGTTGGAGAAATTCATGGAGAACTGTCTCCCACGGGATGAAGCAAGGAAAGAGTGTGAGGAATCCTCATCCTGAGGATGGAGGAGAGGCAGAGACAGTTGTGATGAAATGGCCACAGTTCCCATTTCTCATTACCCTTCTCTGATTTGATTGGTAATAACTTCAATTAATTTCCCTGAGTCTCTTCCTGTTCTTATCTGGGCCCACAAGCCTTTCGTTAACTTTCCTATGCCCTGTCCAGCTGAAGAGTGACAGAGTGGCTTTGGTGGGCAGCTGATGTTCTGCCAGGGTCAACATACCACAAATGGCAATGAACTTTGCCCCAATTACCAGTCCAAGATGAGTACACTGTAGGTGTACATACATCTGGTATGTAATCAGTAGCATTGTATAGATTTTATTGAATTTATTGCTGCTTTATAAAATAATTTAAACTGAGTATCTGACTTCTTAACCATGACCTGATTGTGTAGATGTAACTTGGAAAAAAAGGAGACCTTTATATAGAAATCAACTAGCAGATGGGGTAGTATCACTATCTAAAAGCAAGTATAGAACTGCAATGGCAATTCACATTTTTTCATCAGAGGTATTAAAAATTTGCTTTATAGAGAAACACAACATTTTATTTCAACATCTAGCAAGATGTGACAACCTTACTTACAAAGTAAAAAAAAAAGCAACCAAATGAAATATGTACATTACCAGCATACTAATGTCTTGTTTTAAAATTCAATGCATCTTTTAAACTTGAAAGGATAAAGGGAATGTACTACTGTTTATCAATCTGGCATACTTTTTTTCTAATTCCCACACTTTCTCACAACATTTTCTGAATAAACAAATAATGAGAAGCAATGAAGCAGCCAAAAATTATTACGAACATGAAAGGATAAAGAAATACTAATTTTCATGCATCATTGTTAAAATCTGTCAAAATTTCATGGGAAAGATTTCATTGTGAAATTTGTGTGTGACCAAAAACTCATCTCAGCAGTATTGAGCCATGAAATCTTAAGAGAATTCTTTTTGCAAGTGGCAATGAACAATATCACTGAAAGGATTCTTTCAGACAGTTGCATTAATGTAGCTAGCCAAATTACCAGTTTAAAGACAGTCTCTGCCAACAAAAAGATAGCATTCTAATGCTCGAGTCAGAGGAACAAAATATGTAATCAACAAAACTTTTGTTTATTTTTTAATCTCTTTAATCTTCTCTGGCTTTTGTGGTGACTTTTCCTGTTCTCAAAAAATCAACAGGATTGTTTTAGATAACAGATTTGTTTAAGTTGTGGCAGTTCAGGGAAACCAAAAAAACCACGAAAACATAAATTGTAGCTCTACACAGAAAATCATAAAGATTCTACTACTAAAATGCATTCTCTGTCTCTTACACAAGAAACTTTTCATATGAAACATAGTAGCTGTCTCCATGTACTTTAAAAGAATGTAGGATTTGAATTAATAATCACCAACTATTGACTTGGCAGTTTTCAGGTAAAGCTAGTTCTCTTTAACTGTCTCTCCCCAAGAAAAGGAAGCCAAATTTAAAAATAAGGAACTTAATAAGTGTGCTTCCAAAACTTTAACAAATACAATGGGATTTTGACACAACATTCATTAGAGTATGATTTAAAACTGACAGATTCACAGAATGGTTGAGAGTGGAAGGGACCTCTTGAGATCATGTAATCCAACCCTTCTGCTCAAGAAACCTGCTGGTGCAGGTTGTCTGTACACATTTGGGTTTTGCATATCTTCACAGATGGAAACTCTTTCAGTGTTTGACCACCCTCAGAGCAAGAAGGATTGTCTTGTATTTAAACTGAATTTCCTGGTTTTCAGTTTTAGCCTGCTGCCTCTTGTCCTGTCAAAGGGCAGTACTCAAAAGTCTCTCCTTCCTCTTTGTTTCTTCCTGTCAGGTATCTACACACATTGATGAGATTCCCTGAGAGTCTTCTCCAAGTTAAACAGTCCCTCACCCTTTTCTCATAGGAGAGTTCCCTAATCACCTTTGTGGCTCTGTTGGACTCGCTCAACTAAGTCTGCAACTTTCCTGTACTGGGGATCCAGAACTGGAAAGAGTATTCCAAGTTCAACTGCAAGTACTACATCTACTTTGCCAAATATGATCATAACTTCAAAACTAAATTAATAATGTCTATTTATGAAGCAGATGAGGTTTCACAGGTAGCAAAATGGACACCAGGCAAATGAATGCAATGAAGGAAAAATACACAATGACGGTGTTCTCTTTGGACAGTAAATGCCAATGATGAAGGTAGATAGGGAAGTCAGAGGAAGGGCAGGTTCTAAGGCAACATAATTTTAGGGAGAGAACAAGAGAGTAGCTTGTTCCCCTTAGACGAAGGTATGTGTGATGGAACAACTAGACCTTAAAAATGGTTAATGGTGACTATAGACTTTTGACTCATGAATAAAGCTGATGAGAAGCAGGGTCTAAAACTCCAGAGAACATATAAGTTTTTCTTACAGTTTATTAAGACATACTCACAAAAAAAAAAATCGTTCAACTTTTTTTGACTCAGTAAGAATGAAAGACTAAAAGTAGGTCTCAAAAGTCTTTCTGTGAGGAGATGATGTCAGAACAAATATAATTGAGTTATTTGTTTCAAGAAGTAGTAGTAAACTGTCTAGATTAGGTAGGGGAAAAAAATCCAAGGGCTACTGGAGGACAGATCATCTTCATGCATGATTGGTAAATTTATGCATGCTTTTCTTGTCACTAGAAAAAAACCTGGTTTTTCATTGAGTTTTTAACCATTATAACACAGAGCAAAAAGAGAAGAAAATGAGTTTTTGCTACTGAAAAGGTAACACTGAAGGCACAAGACTACCAAAGGATGTAATATTACACATTTCACATTAGTGAAAAGCAATGCCAGCTTTACTTGGCAGCAAATAACAACAATGCATTTATTTCAATGTATAGTAAGTAAGCCAAAATACAATACCTGCTCAAAAGTTCAATGGTATTCTCTGCCAGCGCAATTTTATTTAGCAGCATACTATGCCTCAGCTTGCTTTTTTAATATTCATTGCCACTTTGAAGGATACTCAGCAGAAGAATAATATGTGATTCTGCAACAAACTGAGCCTGACTGCTTCCATGTATGTAACTCTGCAAGATAAAAATGAAAAACATTTCTCTTTAAAACAAAGAAATCAATTGAAAATGGCACAACCACATATGTGAGAATAAAACTGAAACCCATTTTTCAGAAAAATGCAGACAGAATGCAGCTAGAAATTAACAGCACACTTTATGTAAGTATGTTTAGTAAAAAGGAGTGTTAAAAATAGTATATTTAGGCAAAGAACATATATATAGTGAACATAATGCTTCAAACACCAGTGCATTATGCTTTTTCACACTGCTGCTACTGTGGAATAAAGAACATTTATTTATTTGTTCAGGAGATACAATTTTTGAGAAGGGAGGTGATGAAACCAAAGACACACATCAGCATGGTTTTTACAAAAGTGAAAACTGAACCCTGCCTTTAAAAAACTCATTCTACTTCAGTCTTTCTCAGATTAGAAGTTTCTTCAGAGTGAAGTTTCTTCATACAGAGTCTACTCCGTTTTTCTCCAATAAAATACAATTGTGTCCATCAAAGATCCTAACTCATAAACAGTCCTGCTTAAATGGAAATGTTGTGAATGCAATTAGATACTCATACTAAATCTAATACAGTCTACTTCCTCCTTACCCCAAGTAATTATTACTAATGGGCACCCTTTGTACATTTATTTTTAAGAATTTATAGCATGTTAGTGAAATGCTGTTAGTGTTTATCGTTAACTAGCCATGATAGCAAAAACAGAAGAAATAAAGGACTGCAAATATGCGTAAAAAGACAGAGATTCTGTGTCTACTACATCAAACATCAAGTACAGTTTGTCATACTGTTCTATATGTCCATATTGTCAAAGTATTATTTACATATATTCCTCTTAGGTAGAGATATGATTTTCAACCCAACTAAATAGAAAGAAAAATTCTCACACCTATTAAGGTAAAAAACAGGAAGCTTTTTGTCCTCCTTATGGATCCAGGGTTTTGTTAGTTTATTTTTTTCACTCATATATGTTCCTTTAATTCATTTTATTCCGAATAATTCTGGCGGAATACCATCCTTGTCATGATTCAGAACAATTCACATCTGAAATACTCTGATGCTTCAGAACACAAAAGAATGCCTTTTTCCACAGTAGTTAAACTCTGATTGATTCAGTGTCAGATCATGTATTTCATAAGAAATTACAGAAGTTTTTACTCAGTAGATGGTTATCTATTGTTTTCAGAATTCAATGATATTATGCTCATTCAAATGACCATTTCAAAGCTAAAACATGCAAGACCTTCATGTATCTGAAGACTCCATCTCTCAGACATACCTTTTTCCTTTAATAAGATAAAAATCACTGATCTCATAGGAATATCTCATTGCAGTATGATATGACAATGAGCCAAACTGGTTTGGGTTTTTTTTTTGCATGACTCATAAATCTCACTAAGGCTATACACACACACACAAAAATATATATAACACGAAGGAAATAGGAATATTTCACATTAATAAAAATTAATGACAAAGTTAAAGTGCTTAATAGATTGTGTACTCTTAGTTGTGACCACAGTCCTGTGAATAGCGACCTTCTGTCATTATTTCTCATGCAGCTAAACCAACATATATACATGTAAGCACACATATACACTTGCAGGATCTGTAATCAAGTGTGTGTAACAAACAGGAAACATCTATTTCTTTTGATCACAGTGAAAAGTTATAGTCTAAAACTTAAAATGATTACTACATAGAGGGTATTTGCTATAACAATGTGAACTGAAATAAAAAATGAGCCTTTCATCAGAAAAGCATAACAGGGTTTAGTAGCCCTATTTAGTCACTAAATACCTATATGCGTTCATACGTAACCACTACCCCTCTTTCTCTACACACATGCTAAACTGAATGAAAATGCACATTGGGAACTAAAGAAATACACTCTCTGTTGAAGAGATATTATTGTTATCACTGACTAATAAAACTAAGATAATAAATGCCTTTTGCATTTGTAGAATATTCAGATGAGAGATGTCACTTTTATTCATATGCTTTATACTTTGCTAAGTAAAAGAATTTTGTTTTCCTCTCATGGTAGCAATTTAATTCACCACACCACCATTGGAGGAATGGAATCCACAGATACGCATGCAGACACTACATAGAGATATCATTATTTTCCTCAAAATAATTTGCTGACATTACATTGTTTAGCTTTCTTCCTAACAGGGACGAAGAGCCTCACCTCCAAAACCATAAATTTTATGCTACTGCTTCTGATGACAAAAAATTGGTCCCCCACTGGGGAGGAATCACATTTTAGGTGCTAGTCTTCATCACCCAACACAGTAACTCTATTTAAAAATATCACTCAAATTTGTGTGGCTTCTGGTTTCACTTGGAAATAACAATTAACACAAATATTTTGTTAGTGAAATAGCACAGTTTATAACCCTTTAGCAGCTGTCAAGCCCATACAGTAATGATGTTTTTAAAATATGCTCTCAACTCTGAAAACTTCAAGCATGATTTCTCAGTAGCTACTCACACTTGACAAATTGGCTGAAAAATTCTCCTAATCTGATGAACAGAGTGGCAGTAAACGGTTTGCAATACTGTCCATTTAGACTACTTACAATGCAAAGCTGAAATGTCACATAGAAAAGACTAAAAGTTATAAAAAACTAATGAGATGGTTACTAGTTTTTTAATCATATTCTGATTAAAGAAACTTAAGCCAAGTCTTTACATGTCACAGAAATGTTATTGTGATTTCATGTAATGCATTAGCAGGGTTGGTATCACAATAATGTAAGGATTCAGCTATTGGAAAGACATTCTCAGAAATTTCTCATTACAGTAACAGAATCATAGAAAGGTCTGGTTGGAAAGGACCTCTAAAGGCCATCAGGTCTAATCCCCCTGCAGTAAGCAGGAACATCTTCAACTAGACCAGGTTGCTCAGAGCCCTGTCCAATCTGACCTTGAATGTTTCCAGGGATGGGGTATCTATCCCTCCCTGGGCAACCTCTGCCAGTGTCTCATCACTCTCATGATAAAAAGTTTCTTCCTTGTATCTAGTTTAGATCTGTCCTATTACAACACGCCAAAAGTGTCTGTCCCCATCTTTCTTATAAGGTCCCTTTTAGTACTGAAAGTTTGAAATAAGGTCTCCCTGGAGCCTTCTCCTCTAAATAATTGTTATAATAGGTAATCACTATCATAATATCCTAAAAACAAAAGGAATTTAGAGCAGAATATCTTTCCTTGCATGTTCGTTAAATTAACACAGTATTTAATTTTCTTACTTTGTTATATTTTTGTAAAATATTTATATTTGTATCAGGATTTGACCAGTTGCTCAAAAAATAAAAGTCCTTAAGAAGACAAAAAAATGAAATGAAAGATAGCCTCATTAGCACTATTGATTAGGTGACAGATAAGAGTACTAGCTGCCAACTGATACTCAGTATAAAGAAAAAATTAACTAGATACAGTTTATTTGCAAATGTGAAACTTGAGCCAACTAAAAAAAAAATCTGAAATAAAAAAAACCCTGACTAGGAGACCCCAACCAGAGACTGTAATTTGGAAACCAGCTAAATAATATGAATTTTTGGTTAAATGTCTCCTAGGGATTAATGTTGTAATCATATTTCTTTAAATGTAAGTTGCTAAAGCCATACGCTCGCTTGCAAGAAAGTGGACATTCTTTGATTTAGTTCTGGACATGTTACATGTATATTAAAAAGCTGTTAAGAAACAATTGTTACATACTGCTCTGCTCCCAGAGAGGGGATGGAAATGGCTAAAAGCAAAGCAAGTAGACACCTTAAACACAAAACCCAAGCAAGTGATCTCAGGTTAACAGAAAGAGTGCACAAGTTGAAAGCCATTTTGTTACAATATTAAAAAAGGCAGATGTTTACTGCTCAGTATTGACTTAAAAAAAAAAAAAGTAATTTTAACTGTTAACTTCTTTATTCTATTACAAAGGTCCTAAGGTAGATTATTCTTTAGAGTTACCTAGCAATAAATCTAACCATGTGTGACCAATAGAGTCCTCAGACTGCTTTCCCAAGACACTGTTCTCCAAATAACTCAAAACAGCAGCACGGTGCATCTCCTCTATAGCTGTGGGTCAGTCGGAGCGCTGTTAGTGAGGTACAGAAAGTGACAAACTGTTCCAGAGATTAAGGATAACCAAAATAATTCGCATTTCGCAGCATACTGTGAGTCACCTGAATATATGACAGTACCTCATCCCACTTATGAGAAATGGTTCTTAACCACCTGACAAAGAAATTACAGGTTGTGTTTTTCCTTCAATGAACTTCCAGACCTACCTTCTAAACAGACAAAAAACAGAGTAGAAGTTTTCAGAAGACAGAACTGCAGTATTTAATGTAAAAATTACAGGAAATAGCTTTTATTGATGAGAATTGCAAGAACTGTATGGCACTTGTCCTTGTGTCTTTCTCTACAGGCACATGACGATACTGTGAGGCCACCCAAAGCACAGACTATACTGATACATATTCATGAAAATGCACCCCCACACACCAGTTTTGTACTTTGCAATGGCCACTGACTCATCACATTTTGAAATTCATGGCCATCTGGGCCTCATACTTACCTAAAATAGAATACATTTAAAGACATTTTTTAAAAGGAATATTGAAGAATTAGGTACTTATCAATTCTCAAGGTAAAGAAAGGATCTCGTCACACATGAGGTTTCTTTATTTTCATACTACTTCTTTCCCTCTGTAAGAAGATTGCTGAATGACCTAGATGCAAGGGGCGTATTCTCATGTAATTCTGTTTGAAGCTACAGACTATTAAGACACCGAAAAGTAAGATTTCTGGTTTTGCTATCTTTTCTGCTTTTTGACACTGAATCCATTTAATATTTGGAAGCTCTGTGAAGCCTATCTGACTGCAAATGCTCTAGGCAAATGTTTTAAATAAATTTATGAATAAACTCAGTATTTCTCTTTCATTTTAAAGGCATCAAAGGGGAGGACCATGTAAGATGCAAAGATAAAGTCTGTCAGAAGAGATACAACCATAGCATGAGCAGAAAAACTACTGCCGCACAACTACCACTGCCACACAACAGATGCAGCAGTGAATGCCATGCTGGTAGGACTAATGGGGGAACCAAAGCCTGAGTAATTCACATTTTGAACAACCAGTTCTTTTCCAACTCCATCATTCTCCTGTCTGATTTCACAGAAGCTATTTGCATTGTGAACTGGAAGAATCATATCCCCAAATGAGGCCATTCTCTTTGGCAGTGATAAACAATTGGTCAATGCATGCATGTTTCTACAAAACTCTGTTAAGTATTTATCTACTATTCATAGACTTATTAAATATTTAGTGTTATTGAATAGCAGATGGTACATATATGTTTATAATCCCACAGCAGGATTGTTAAGGATAACAGCAATGTAATATAACTTCAAATTTCCCTAAACACAGCATGTCCTTGTGATCTTCCTTCAAGAGTGACAGTTGTCATGGTCCAGTAATATACTTAAGTATAATCTGTGCTCTTTCCTTCCTTTCTGTCAATGCAATGTAAATAAACCAGAAACAAAGGGGAAACAAGGCCTCTGTGAGGTGTGCTAATTCTCAAGGAAAGAAGAATTTGTGGAGTACCCAAAATTAAAAAGTGACTTCAGGTGCTTCATTAATCTTTCTTAAAACAAACATAGTTTTATTTTCCATTGGTATGTAAATGAACGATGTTATGGTAAAGGGAGCTGATTTAGCTAAGTTGGGTTTAGTAATAGCCTAAGATACAAAACTACTTCATGAAGTATAATCCTTTTTGATAACTGAGAAATAACTTATCCTGAGTTTACAAGATATGACATACGTTTAATAAAAAAGTGTTTTGAAAACCAATCAAAAGCAGACAATTTTGCTAATAATTATTCATAGTGATAAGCCGAACTCGGCCTGTATGTTGAAGAAACTTCTAGATGGAGACTGTCCCCCAAAGGACATGACAGGCCAAGTTCAAGACAATATATGTAGAAAGAAATAAAGCAACACAGTGGTTAACTGCCCCAAAGAGAGACTCCTGAATTCCACACCATTAGGATAAATGCTATTAATCTGTCTTCTTTTACTACATTAACATTCAGGGTGAAATTCATCAGAGAAAGGAACACTACAGGAGACCATGGATTACTTAATGATGATTGAGCCTCGGGAATAGCATATTTTAATTAAAGATCACCAATTTTGTCAAGAACACACATTAGATATAAGTTGTTCCTTTCTCTTAATTTAAAGGGGAAAAAGAACCCCACAACATTCTCTATCAATTAATATTTTATGTGTTCCAAGTCCATGAGTAGTATGACTTTCAGCAGTCTTTAAATCCTTAAAATGTTTAAAAAGTGAAAGTTCTAAAACAATCTCTCACAATGCCATTTACACACCTTATCATTTTAAGTGTGAACGCAGAAAAAGCTTAAACATTTTATAGAAAACAAATAATTCATTCAGCAAAGCAAACACTTTGAAACCAAACATCAAGGTATATTAATGAATGTTTTATTGTGTGAGTTCATTATCAAAATCACATTTCTCCAGACAGGTTTTCATTCTACATTAACTATGTAACACTTCAAAACCAGCTTAAACTACCCAGCAAGATTAAGAATAAAATCTTATGCAGCTCAAAAGCCCTAGCTTTCTGACTCTGTTATTGCAGCTACCTATTTAAATATTGTTTTCTAAAACCAGCATAGTTTCACATAGCTTTACTTCAAGTACGCTCTCCAAATATGCTTATTTTACTACCATATTTTAATACCTGTTTGGTTCTTACAGGCACATCAGAGTTTTAACTTGCTTAAGAACCTAATAGGAGACTTCCCATGAAGTTATTAGCCTAGCCAGGTGTCTGTGAAAAATCTAAAATAGAAGCTTAATCTAATTGCCTGCTTTCTTTCCATCACAGGGGATACTATCACCTGCTGGGAATAGCACATGTACAGTGACCTATTTGCCCTGTAGCAGCCAGCCCTCAAAAGCCTTACTGTGACCACTGATGTGAAAAACCATGAGACGATGCTGGTTTGAGCCTGTTACTCACACATGTGAGATGGTTACCACCTTATTACCTCTGTTATCACATGGATGTGATTTGCCAAAATAATTACAAACTTTTTGTGAGACAGAAGATGCAATATCAGTATGAGTTTATCTGAGAGAACTTAAACAACACTGAAACTGAGTAAATAAATATATGAAGTTCTATCTCAAAACCTAAAGAAATGCAAAAAAGTCGTGACTCTGGTTCATTTACTACACAGCCCAGAAACCTCTGACAAGTCTAATAATATATTAATGTCCAACAGTTAGGATAATGTACAAGTATTTAATAGGGCAATTTCTTTTATGGTAGATACCCAGGTATAAAAGGGAAATCTGCAAATGATCCTTAATGGCTTCAAAATAAAATGTATTATTAAACACATAAATAAATCTAAACTCACTTCTAACAAAAATCTTAAATAAATGAATTTGTATTTCTGGCAAAATGAAAACCTCATATGACAGTAAAAAACGTGCAGTCAGCTATTTGAGGCAATATTTCACTGTGTTTACCAATCAAACAGAAACACTCTAATTTAACACTAACCCACTTGAAATCAACCATTTCTTTTGAACATTTACCAGCTTTATGAACATCGCCAACTCAAATATAAGCCAACAGTTTGCCACCCTGGTGAAAATTTCATATATTATATTCCTAGCAAGCAGCCCCTCTATGCAATGTCTTTACATTAAATCCAATACAGCTCAGTTAGAGATGAGCAAAACCACAATTAACAAAATAGCTTCACATACCAGCACACACAAAATGGTGAGGAATAGACCAAATTACTAGAGATGTTACTTACGTATTTTATTCAGCTTACACTCAAGCGCTTGAGTCTAAAAGGTAGTAAGATATATAGAAAATGAACACTGGACCTCCCCAAATAAAACTCCATGTACCTATAACTTTTTAAGCATCCCTGGTGTAATAATTAGTGCAAGTGTTCAGATTCTTGCTTACTAAACATGACCATAAATCCTATCAGCCACTTTTGATAGGAGAGTTTAATAGGTATGGATGAAATTAACCCTTTTAAATTTGATGTTGAATTTTTAAAAGAATTTATGTAATACAGATACAAACAACAATCTCATACAGACTCTTTGATTCTCTCCTAAATTAATTCAATGAATATGAGCTACATTTTTCATGCCTGAGTTCACTGCTGTGTTCACCATTACCCAAACCAAAACTGAGTCAAGAGATGGCAACCAGTTTTCACACTACTGGCTAGTTGAAATAGGCTGTGCTGGCTGCCTTCTACAAAATCCATCTGGCACCAAGCACAGAATATCATTTGGGTTTCCAGCCCTAGAGCAAAAGTGGAGAAATGCTGCCTTACTTTTTAGCAGACCAGCAGGATGGAAAGGGTAGTTGGTATAATTTAAAACAGCATACAAATCCTGGTTTATGCCACTGCTTTGGTTGTTCCTAGGCAGCTTTTATCGCTATCCTGCATTATTTAGGTGTCTACAAGTACTGTCAAAGGAATCAGCTAATCAAAGGAGTCTTGCAAATCCACAAACTGTGAACACTCTGCTCTGATATGCAGAGGCTTTGATACAACTGCTGAAAAAAAGAATTAATTTTGAGGGACTTCCCCAAGATTTATTAATCACAAAATAATAAGATCACAAAAGATGCCGTGATCCTTCAAAGAATCATTACTTTGTGGGTTTCAGAAAAAAACACAGAACTTAAACTCTTATGAGGATTGAAACATTGCTACCCTTATTCTTACTTAATTCCCAAGTTATTTAACAGACTGGCATGCAACAATTGCTTTCCATCTGAATGAGCATTACAACACACAGTACCCAAGTGAGAGACTTTAACAGAGACCAAAATTTCCAGGATCTCTGAAACAGCATTCTTGTAGTTTGGAAAAGTTTGCATGACAGCCTAGTTGCCTTAGGAGATGAAATTTTTGCAGCTGTGATGCCTTGCTTAACAACTTGACTACTTTTTAATCAACTTAAGAAAGATGGCAAAAAATTCTCAGAGGAAAGTGATGTTCCTACACAATTCATTACAGCTGGACAATCAAAACAGTGATTCTAATGAAAGAAAAGTTATGATCAAAGTTCAACTGTTAATAGTTGTTTTGGAGCATGGACTGCTTGCTTAACACATGGAAGCCAAAACACAATACTTTTAATTAGGAAATAAAAGAAATTGAGATGTTTTTCACGAACAGCATTCATCTAAAAACACAAACATATTGGTAATAAGAAGTATTTTCTGAATTCCCAGATATTTCTTTACTTTTTGCCCTCATTCTGATGTTAAGCACAATATGGGATATCTCTCATTGGCCTTTTAAAAAAAAATAGTCTAAGGTAAGGTATGTAGCTATATTGATGCTATACACAGTGTGGAAGTGTGATGATCTTCACACCATTGGTGTTCTGTCAACGAGCTATCATGGCAAAACAGGAAAGACAGCTACTGTACAGCAGACCATAAGTTTTCTTTATAAATTATAGAGATGGAAGAGCTGAAACAGCCATTCAGTTGAGTTCATGTTGTAGCTGTTATTTAAATTACAGTTTAGAATATAGATATGGAATATATTTATGAACTCAAAAGATGTTTTTAATTTCTTAGTCAGGACCTGTAATATTTTGTCTTTTGAAATTTCAAAGCGTTCTTTCAATTGGATTTCAAGCTGTGAGACAAAAAAAGTAATTTTACCTGAATACTGAAGTGCTGGAAGCAGAAGTGAAGACAGACAGACTTTACTATGACACTAGTTTCAAAATAGACCATGCTGAAATCAAATAGTTGGGAAAAACACAAGCAAAAAAATGTTTACTTTGTAGCAGAAGCAAGCGGAGGTGTAAATTCCAAACTGCCCCAAAGCCACAATCCTGTTAACATCAATAGGGGAATATGAAAATAATCCTGTGTTTCATGTAATTGTCTTCTCCAAGCAAACTGCCCCTAACTCTGCTACACAGAGTTCAAGACATATACTAAGCTGTTGCAGGTAAACGTTTCGCAATGACCACTGACTGAAAGTTCCACAGTAAATTAAGTAATTTTTTTAGATTTGCAACTCCAGAGAAATATGTCAAGTATAGGGGAAATACCAGTATAATCGGAAGGCAGCTTTTAAAATGCTAATTAACTAGGAAGGTGAGACATACTTGGCAGCCGTGAGCAGGCAGGCAAAATTGAGCATGAAAGATTAGTCAATACGATTGAGTAGTTAGCTACATGCCAGAGAGGAAAGCCATGCTACTCTTTCTTGCCACAGTAATTTTTAGCACTATCTGAAGCACAGCCTGTGCTATATATTGCATATATCAATTTATAAACCTTAACATTTACTTTAAAAAGAGGTGTCTGAGTGAACACAGTATAAAGGAACGATTTGATTGAACTAAAAAGTTGGTTTCTTGAGTACAACTGTAGGCCTCTGAATTACTTTCAAACTACACTTTTCAGTGAACACTAGATTATTCTTTAGACTGACAGCTAATTGCCAAAACTTGAACACAAGAAAATGAAGCTGCAGCTGCCATTATGGGAGAACAGTCATACTTGCAGTAATGTATTTGTGTAGAGCTATTTGTATGTCTGGATTTTTCTCTTTATAACTGCAACAAAAGAATTATACTTGTGTGACATACATAACAGTTTCAAATACTATGAAGTTTTATCAAGCCAGTTTTATACAAAAAATTTATTACATGTCATATAGCAGAAACAATCACATCCTGGGGTTTTATATCCATTGGGATTTTATCATTATGTGATGGTAAACCAGAATAAAACCTTAAGAATTAATACTCTATTAAAACCCATTTTATGTACCAAACTATGCAAGTAAAGAATCAACACTTAAGTCAGTGCAAAGGGAGAAACATTTTTCACTACCAAAAGAGTTTTATTATTCTGTTCAGACTTAGGTGTAACTTATCATCTGATGGTGCTGTAATAAGATATTGTTTCAATTACCTAAAGCTCAAAATACTGACATTTTAACTTCATTACATCCTCTGGCTCCACAGCATTACATATTAACATTACTCTTGGGATAAAGAGAACATCTCATGAAATTTTTAAGAAAACAGAATTCAGGCTGGCATCCATTAATTGAGGGAAATTTATTTACATTCTTTCTTTAAGTCTCGTTTTTCCAAAACATTTTTTTTCATGTTTAATGTCTCTTCTCATTCTTCTACAAAACAACCTAGTAACTTTGACTACGATGGAAAAACTCACATTTACTCAAGAGTTTTCTCAATGGAAAAGAAATATATGCTTATTATCTTCTTCCCAGTAAAAATCTCTCATTTGGTCTTTGCTTCTGCTAATCAACACTTAAGATCACAAAGAAGCAGTTATTTGGAGAAAGGGATTAAGATAAAATACAGGTCTCCTAACATGACTGTACAAAAAAATCAAAATAGAACTGAATGCCTATAAAAAAAGGGTCAAAACCAAATTCCTATTAAGTTTTCCCGTACTGTTCTTAAAATTCATCTCAGTTTTCTAGAATAAGCCTATGCTAATCAGATTTGTACAGCTCAGTTACTAAAAAAATTTTCAGTATTGCCCACAGCAATTTTTTGCATGGTGTTAGGTCTAGTTAGCAAATTGGAGGAAGTACTGCTGACATGACATAGAAACTGAGCAAAATGAAGCCTTTAGCAGGACAAATTGAGAAGAAAGAAATCACTCCATGTCTAGAATATAAAATTTGAGAGTAGGCACACCTGACAAATAGGAATTTATTTCACAATAACAAACACTTTGGATCCATGATTTATGAAGGCAGTTATAGGAGTCACTTATTTAAATTCATTGCTTAATGCACTGGCAGATGCTTCATAATTATTAGAATGTAAGAGTGAGAACATTTTTTCAAAGGACGTGCTCTGCCATTAAGCATCTTGTACTTTAGCAACTATCAAATTTGAGATGATGTATTTTATAAAGTTCTGTTTATGATGGCAGGCATTCACTTCATATACCATAAAAACCAGTAGCTAAAAATTTTATGATATGACACAAAATATCAGACCTATTTGCTGTATTATCCTTAGCAAGTATTCCAGGCTGCAATGAATACAAATCAAATACTGCTGTCAGCAAGATGAGTTGCACTTCAAGTTTATTCCATCAGCTGTCTCCAAGAAAAACACCCAAATAGTGAAGCACCAAAAAGTTCCCGATTGCAAAAACCAACACAAGTCTTACAGACATTCAGAAGCAATAAACATTAATACCTAGAAGAGGGGAAAGAAGGGAGGGTGGTGGTGTGTGGAACGAACAGAACATTAAATGTCCATGTATTTGGGACAAAAAAGCCTGGAAATTATTTGATGCCAAATCAAAAATTCTCACAAGAAGTTATAAGGACATATTCATATGAGACTTTGATACTTGCAGTACAATATTCAAGGAAGTTAAGAATATTACAAGTACTGAATTGTGAAATTGTGGTATGCTTTCAGCTCAGAAGAGAACAAGCTTAGTCCTGTTCTACAAATATCAGAAGTCAGTCTTATTCAATGTTCAGTTATTGTGCCTAGACTTATAAAATAACAAAGTTGTACTTTCACAACACATTTAGTATTTTGAAATAAATAAATTACAGGCAGCTGTGGACAAGTAAGTTTTTTAGGTCAAAGGCAAAAATCATACTATGAATTTTACTTATAAAGTGGACTGAAATGAAAAGTAGAATTTTGAGAGGAGATACAATACCTCATGATAAATGATTCTCTTTTCTCTGCAGTAACAGAGAAGAAAACTTGGCTTTAGTAGATCATGGCTTTGCAGAAATGAAGGCAGCTTGCAAGGAAGCACTACTAATTTGGGCAAAGTTGTTGAAAAACAGAAAACCTAAGATGGTTCACTTTCCAGACTAGTGTATTAATCAACCAGTAAAAGCCAAAATACCGATACCAACAATACATTTTATGTAAAAGCATTCATATGTTCAACATAAAAACACTATGAAGCCTGAAGTAGGCAGATGAGATCATACTAAGAAGAAAAGCGGAAGAGAAAGAGCAACATCCTGAGAAGGACACTGAACAGGCAAAGAGAGAAAAAGGCTAAATACATAAACAAAAGAAAAAACCACAGAAGTTAAACTACTCAGGAAAATTTCTGAAAAGCTGATATACCACAAAGGTGAATACATTCAGTGAGATGTATAAGGTTTTGAAGGCTTTTATGGGTCAATGTGCGAGTGAGAGAGATTGACTGAACCACACCATTACACTGAACATGCTGCAGATATAAAAATATCAGAGTGATATGCCACCTAGCAAGGTGCAAAACAAAGTTGGTGCTATTATCTCACCTGCAAAATGCTGTAATATAGGTGGAAAAACAAATCTGGAATGCTTTTTCTCAGTATTTCTGTGTATGCATACAGTGTATGGATTATTTGATCATATTATGAGGAACTGTAAGAATAGGCCAACAGTTTTCATGCACAAGGAAAAAATATTTTACATCCCAAAACAAAAATAAAACCCAAACACCAAGGCAAAAAAAAAAGCATAAGCATTGAAGATACTATATGAAGGAGAAAAACTGAGTAAGCTAAGGACTGTATGTTGTCTAGTAAATTAAGATCAAGGAATTGTTCAAATTAAAGTTAATGCAGAAGAACAGCCTGACAAACTGATCAAAGATCTGGAAGTAATGTCAGACAGGTCTGCGTTCAAGCTGATTTTTAAAAATGTTACAGTTATGAACATTTATGTCATATTTTTAGGTGGCTTAAGTAGTTATGAATTTATCATTCAGATACTTATATACACCACAGTACCAGATGACTGAGTTCCTTGAGAACATTATCAAATTTGAGGTCATTAAATATTATTTTCCTATTTTATTCGCATCCAGAAAGATCCAGCTTCTATATTTAAAATTATTTACATTACAGTTGAACTACTATATTTAAAATTTTCTGTTAATAAGTATTTTCCCCAAACTTTTTTCCAAGTCAAAATCTTTTGTACTCTGTTTGTGGCACCCATAACAGCTAAGTGGAAAATAATAACAAATAAAAACACCTAGCACAGGAAAACTTACTGCATATAGGGTAAACAGCTTTCACATATGTGATGGCAAAGAATTGCTTGCTAACACACCAAGGGCCTTTAACCACAATGTACATAGGCTTGGGCATTATATGCAAATACATAGCATTAATAGTTTTCACTAATACTTTAGTTACAACTGAATTTCAAGACAGCATGTCAAATCCAACTAAAATTTAAGACATCTAAATACATAGTATTTTCTTAATGATTGACAGTGCTTGTAGTTCACTGAAACTAAGCAAAAACTCCAAGTTTGCACTTTAGATGTGTTCTGGAGTGAAACTTACTCACTAGCTGCGCCTGAATGAATGCCTGACAGGCAGAACACTGCCTCAACTTAATGTATTTTGTTGAATTTATTTAATTCACTAATTTCCTACTGAATGAGACCAGGAAGTTCTACTGTGGTCTTTCCTCCTTTCTCTAAATTAAGAACAACAAAACTCCAATCAACAATTCTAAGAAACCTCAGCAGTTTTGTCAGTTTTCAAAACTCATCTATACAGGCAGGCTTGTTTAAATTTAACAACACGAACATGTAATCTGAAGGCTGTTTCTCCACACATCCCATCATTTCAGTACAAAGGGTTATTCACAGTGTCAGAGCAGCAGTTGGTTTCACAATGAATTTTGCCCCCTTTCACCTCTATGGACTTTCAAGATTCCTTTCAGTTCTTATACACTAACTAGGCAATTATTTTAACACTAACAGTGATTTCTCAAAGTATCTTTTAATTAAAAGAGAAAAAGAAAAACGTTTTCGACACACACCTCTTTAGTTTATACATGGTATGAAGCCCTAGTTAAAAAACCTCAAGGTGACTTTGACCCAAGCAGATTTACAATCATGTGATACTTGTAGAGGAGCACAGAAATTTCTTTGTACTTGAAATAATTTAGGTGAAATGCTGATTCAAAAGAAGTCAATAAGCATTTTGCTATTGATTTCAACAGAGCCAATATTTCATTCTGAATGGTTTATTGGTGATAGAATTTCAGAACATTAATATTTAGAAAGATATATAATATCGAGTAAACCACATAATTGCATAGAAAACACTATAAAGTAAAACCATTTACTCCATATTAAAGAATTTCAATATAACATATTTATTTGTACATAACATTTGGCTGCAGAAGACTAAACTGGCTGTCACAAGAAAAAAAAAATCAAGCTTTCAATATAAAAAAATGGGTTCTACATATAAACCTCAGGCAAGAGATTCAGCAGGTAAACCGTCAGCCACATTTTTGGAGGTGGGAAATGTCATTCTCCCAAGTTCCTTCTAAATTGACCTGGAGATTAATTATTTAGCGAACCAAAATATGGCTTACACTAAACAATGGAATGAAAAAAAAAACGTAGAGGAAGTTTCGTGTCATCCTCCTAATACTCCACATCTAGTCTGGTATTACACATTTATCACCCTTCTGAAAGATTATGAAGGGAAGAAGATCTCATCACACATCAGGAAGAAAAGAGACCATCACAGTCTTCCAAGTACTACCTCTACCACCTCAACTTCCGCTAGTAGGAGATAAGTCCCTGCCATTCCATCTAAGCATCTTCTACATGTCCTAAAACCTCTTCAAATTATAGGGACTGTACCATCTGCTTTGATAAAGTACTCCAAAGTGTAAGCTACACTGGGAAGTACATTTTTATGTCTTTGCCTAAGGAGTTTAAGAGCTCCCTATTAGTGAACATCTTTTCTGTTTTTAAGTATATGTCTCCAGTGGTCCATACACCCTCAAAAGCTAATCTGAGCAGCTGGCATGCATTGTGACTGCATGTATTAGCAGGATTACATATTGCTTCCTACCACTCTACATCTTTTTCCCTTCCCCTTTACACCTTGCTAACTGCAAAGAATGTTAATTAGCATATACACCATATAAATGACGTGAGGGTATTACAGTATGACATGAAGACAGCTCTAGTATGACTGCACAGAAGACTCTGAAGTTTTGCAATGTAACAATATGAATCCATTAGCTTCTTTGTAATGATCAACTACTGGAAATCTTTATTCTTGTGACAGCATTTACAGTATTTTCACACCTCTTGAAGTACACATACCTGAATAATTTGCAGTCAGATTTTATTCTATTATTTCATTAAATGCCCTGGACAAAGGAAGACTTACTCTGCACCTGAAAGTCATGTTTTCACATACTCAAGACAGATGCTATTCATGACACTAGAGTTTAATGTTTACATTTAGGTTATGATTTAGAATAGTTCCTTTAAATCTCTCCGTAAGCCACTGCCTCCCCAAGACATGCTCCTGGTCCTAAGCAAACTACCTTGAAAGTACCATTTTGAATGGGGTTTAATCGCTATAAATTTGTACAGCAGCTTTTTGAAAATTGAAAACTCAGTATGTACAATACCCTGCAGCAGAGTTCCACAGCTGCCTAACATGTGGAAACATTTTATTTGAAAATATCACCCTCAAATTTAAATAAATGCAGCACACTCAAATCAGTCTGTTAGCATTCTTTCTACAGAAGTACTTCTGTACTTAACCTCACCCTATGTCATCTCCTGAGATTTTTCCAGTATTTAAGCTGTCCATGAAACACAGTACATATCACAGTACTTTTCTCTCCTAATAATTTTAAACATTGCTCTTTTGTCCAGTGAGGTTTTAGAGGTTGTTTTGATTATGCCTTTCTAACCAAAAGACCTTGCCCCTGCATAGAAATAGTCTGCATAGAGCCAATCATTTTAAAGGCATTTTAATTTTACAGGAGAAAATTGACGAGCTGTTTGATTCACATCGCTTTACAGTTTTTTTCCCAACAAAGCAATAAAATGGAAGATAACACTCTTGAATAGTTCTGCACAGGACTCCACCTGTATACTTGTTGCAGCTGGCCCTTCTCCATCTGTCCAAATAACTTAAGGCCAACAGTAAAATCTCAAGTTCTTGGAAAGAGATGAACAGCAGATAGCAAAGATGATATAATAAACCCCTCTGAGACAGCACTGACTTTCTTTGACCTGGAAAAGTAATAATTTACACCTGCCATTTCAGTCATGAGATCTTACTAGACCTCATTCTATAACTTCTTCAAAACTATTTGATGACAAAACTTCCATCAGTTAAAGTGGACTGTCAGCAGTGGCACTCATTCCTATTGATGCCTTCAAGAAATTCAAATAGATATATGAGGAAAGAGTTCCTTCTGCTGCCATTCTCCTCATTCCATTGTGTCATATTTAATCATGCACCTGTTAGTTTGCCCACTACAGAAACCATGCTTACTATTTTCAGTTCCCAAGACCTCAATAGCCTTGATTAAAAAAATAATCTGCTTTTTTGGAACCTTTAGACCTATAAAAATTACTAGGATTCAACCTGTTAAGGTACAAACAGAAATATGAAAGCGTATATTTGAAAATAATACCAGTTCAGGTACAAGATTTTAACATTTTAGTTGATTTAATTACTCCATCAAGAAGAGGAAAATTGAGAAAGAATTCACTTAACCACTGCTTCAACCATTTTCGCTTTCCTGAAGGCAGGTAGATTGGTAGGACAAGAGATAAGGCAGCTAAGAACGACAAAGTGGAAATTTAGCCCTCATTCTGTAAGATGACTACTATAGCCTAACCTTTCATGTAGTATAAAATATATATTATCAGCTATGTACCTTGTTACAATCAGGAATACTCTGACACTGAGGTTTTCAACTGGCAGGGCTCTTAGCACAACATCCGAAATTTATCTAGACCATTGTATGAATTAATTTGGAACCTTCTTGTCATAAACAATATGTTTGCTATCGCCTCTTAAGTGATGCTAAAAGAGAAACACAGACTGTGTTAAGATTTGACTTAACACCAAGGGAAGAATTATGTACAGCAATAAATAGTTCCGACAATCACAAAATATGAACTATTTTGTAGGATACTAACAAGAAAATGCTTAGCTTTCATCAGGGCCACAATTCTGTCTACATAGAATTCTCCAGGCACTTAGCATATTTGATGATTTTGGGATTTTAATTGCCATAATGACTTATTAGATAGTAAGGGCTATTTTCCTACATTTGAAATATTTGAGATTGCTGGTGAAACCGTAAGTCATGTGAATATTTTTTTGCTAACCTGTATGTCAGAAGATCAGGGATGAGAATTTCACTCAAGTAAAACACAAATATTGCTTCAGAAATCTAAATGCAGTAAAGATTCACAAGGCTACCTAAATCTTGTAGTTAACACATAATTCTTGTAGGCATTTTCTTGAATAATTGACATATTGCTAACAGTGACCTATAAGTCAATGGAAATGAAAAGAAAGCCCTTCTAGGTCTCTACAGTCCATCAGCAGTGGTTAAGCCCTTGATTAATTTCAGCGTAGATATTAACAATTTTGAAGTGGGCTACACCTAAAAGTTTAGCAAAGATCTATTATCATGCGAAATTTCCACAATACTTTTGAATGCACTGACAATTTGTGCAAAACACAGGGCTTGAAAGCCTTATGAAAAAAAAAAATCATAAAAAGAAATCACACTATGGTCCTCATAAATAGCTCGTAATGGTATTTGTATATCATACAGCGTGCTAGCTTTTATCCTGTATGTTTATATTCCAGTGCTAAACTTTGAAGTTCTAACTGGCTGACAACTTGACAATTCAACACACATCCCAAAAGGAAACACATATTTAATGTCAATTTCCTGAAGAGGAGGTTAGAAATGTGTTAGAAAATTACTTCTTTAATTTTTTTTTTATTTCCTCCCCCCCCAAAAAAGTCCTGATAAAAATCTCTGAACAAGACCAGAGTGGAAATTTCATACTGTATCAGGACTGACAGAAACATTCAGAATTTAGCTTAACAGTCTGACATATTTATCATTACATTAATATCTAAACTGTATTAAAAACTGCATTTCAGTACATGCAATGAGAAATTGGCTACACTACAAAAGCACTGATAATAGTGTTATCTCTTCTGTTCCAGCAAATATAACCTCAAAGAGGAAGCTTCCTCTATTGACAATTCAAAGCCTTCTTGAGCATTCACATTATGACTCTGACACTTGCATGACTGATAAGAGACAAAGTCAGAAAAAGTTTGAAGGTCATTCTTTTGTCTCCCTTGAAACTGGTATTTTTAATACCATCTAGCAACCCTTTTCTGGCAAATTCTCTGTTGAGAAATGCACTGTTTTTTGGGTAGATATTAAAATGCAACTCCACTATGACTGAAAGGATTCTACTCCCTTTTTTAAGCCTGCCAAATTAAAATAAAAACATCAGAATAATAGAACTGACCTTTAAAATGAAAAGAAGAAAGACTGCAATTAGGAAATACAACTATACACACCAAAATGTTTGTTCTGTTAAGAAATTAAGCTTTTAAAATTGATTATGTCTAGGATCTACATATCAACTTGAATATGTAGTTTTATTAAAATTTCAGAATAGTTGTAAAGAATCATAAAAATATTAAAGGACTGAAAACAGTGTTTGAAAGTCATATATAAGAAGATATAAAAATATTTCTACAATGTGACCGTCTAAATACAGAAAAGTTATATTCATAGCATGTTAAAAAAGCAAGTTACTCTCATGGCATGTTGGAAATAAATATATGACAAATGGGGCCAGGATTGACCCACTGTAACATTTCAAAATATGATAGAAAACCCACAATGAAAAGTTTTTCATGTGCAAAGAGCACAATATATTTTTAAACTATTATCACACATAATTTAGGTATTAATTTACTGTTATAGTTTCTCAGTCGAAAAATTAGATTTGATAACTAAACAAAAATTGCATCAAAGTTCTCTTTAGAAGACTTAAAGTAAATCAAGATGATAAACTGAAGTGCTCATTAAAATTACTGTCGATTTCAGTTAGCTATTAATTACATACAGACACTCTCCCCAAGACATCATTTAGAATCTCTTCTCAACACCAAAACTGCTTTACAAATTTGTAATGAAGAAAGCAGTTTACCCTCTGGTACAGTCATTTTCTAAACATTCATTGAAAGTGGCATTTCCACTGTCAATAGAAAATGACAAGATTGAAAAGGAAAGATTTTCAACTTCAGTAGACAAACAATATATTTTCTCACACGACAGTCTGGCAAAGCCCTTAAAATACAAAAATAAAGCATTTAAGTGAAGATTCTGAGGAATCTACAGATGTTTGATCTTTTCAAGAAACAGAGAAAACAGCAGTACAGTGCTACTAAAAAGCAGAAATAATCCTAAGGTGTATCTTAGCTTTTGTTCATTTTTTTTATATATATATATATATATATAATATATACTAGCAAGAAAAATATATACATTTAATGATCCTTTACTAGAACATGCATTGTAAAATATAAGGCACACCTCCTCTTAGGAACAGGCAGATTCAAATTTTGATTGAAAGATCTTCATTGAAGTAGAGACTCTTGCTCAAAATCACATTTTAAAAAAAAAATTCAAAATTTGACCAGAAGAATACCACCATTACTGATGTAAAGATGCTTATGTTGAGCTGCTGAAGACTCAACGGCTATGTTTGTATTAGCAAGTAGTGCATATTAATTCTCCAAACCCAACATCCACACTATGCATATCTCAAGTGGTTCTATTTCACACTACTTCCTCTTAGGTCCAATGGACTGAACAAACCTTGAGCAGCTGTGAGTGTACTGGCTGAACGCCTTGAATTCACCTTTTGGCATCATTTCTTGCCAAAGAATCATACGGCCATGTGTCCTGTGTATTATAAACCAAAGTACAAAGCATCTTTTCTGCTGTTTTTAAGACTTAAGGGGTAGAGAACATCCTGATTTACACAAACTGGCAACATTACCAGTGGGATGATTTATTTGGATTGCTCCCAACTGCCATGGACACTCTGGTTTTAATGTTATACCCTGTTTTTATAATGCTGTTATTTTGTTGATATTCATTATATACACACACATATATATACACACATGAGTATACCTAGATCACATGAGGATGCCAACTATTTCAGAAATACATATCTTGAGGTAACAATGCTTTTTGCCAAAATCAATAATCAATTGCATATGATGCTCTGCTTAATATTGTTAACTACATTCTGATTGATTTTTACAACAATTTTAAGTTATAACTATAATATAGCCAACAATCTTTTAAACCATGGTAAAACTTGGGAGATCAATGTATCTCAACGCACTTAGCAATGATGTGCACATATACAATGGACACTTTTATAGCATGGAGGCGAGAGATACCTGCATGACTTCTTCATGAGATAAAGATGATTGCCTGTAGTCAAGCAGGAGACTGTGGCAGGATAGTCCCACCCTGATAAGATCTCAAATGCAATCAGAAAATGCATACTATGCAAGCCATCATGAAAGATATCATACGAGTTCAACTGCTGGAGCCAGGATGCTGTCTTGGTGTTAAGTTATGCTAAACTTCTAATACACGTCCTGCTTCTGAAACAGGACTTGACAGATAAGCTGGTCTGCCAGCCTACAGATCTGTGACTACCAGTCAATCACTTTATACTATAAAAGTCCAGTCCCCTTTCATACGGTCAGGTTCTTCTGGGGGATGCCCTCCAAAGATACTCCTCCGGGGTGAGAGAAAGAGATCTCCCCACAAGCACTGGGATGAGTGAGTTACATCAAATCTCTACTTAATGATTTCTTTCTGCTAGCTTTAATATAATTGCTTCAATACTTGCTTCAGTATAGTGCACTATCCCATTTTATAATATCCTACTAGTAGATATTTAGCTTTTAGATTGTGTAGTAAATAATTCTGATTAAGATCTTTGACTGATCATTTGCAATAATAAATGATTCATTTTATATAAATAGTCTCATTCTGCCAATCATTAAAACCTGCAGGACAAAGTGGTTCAATCCCACCTCTGTGATTCCTTAAATTTAAACTGTTGACATAATCTGAGGCTAAGATTGGATTCAACCCCACCTCAACTCCTCTCTGAGAAGGGGTTTAGAAAGCAAGGGAGTCCTCTCTGCACCTTGTGACTGAATGACAAGGCTTCTTTAATAAATTTTGTCTCAGCCTTCCATTACCACCCATGACAGTTATCTACTGGTTCCACAAGAAGCAACAATATTTTAAGTGCATTTTCCATATAAAAAGGGCATAGTAAAGACACAGGAAGCATGAAATAATTTCAGGTAAAATTACTTGACTCAGTAAAAGAAACTGAAATGTTAAAACATTTTAAACTTCCAATTTAAGATTTTTACATTTCAAAAGAGCTCAACTGAAACGGAAAATTAATGAAGGAAATCATCCATACTAGAAACATTTGGTCAGCTGAATGAGTCAGACACTAGCCATTAAAGTTCCTTAAGCTATCTTGAACCTATATCCCATACATCTTAAAAATAAATAAGTAAATAAATAACTTAGTGACCTTTCAGGGAAGTATTCCGGAACTGATTAATAATCCCAAATAGAACACAATGAACAATCAGAGCTTAGAAAGAATGGAAAGAGACTAACTAGCAAATACATTTCCCTTTTAAAAGGTCAAGAAGTTTAGGGATAAAATGAAAGTTGTCAGGAGGCAAACTGCAGTGGCCCCGCAAATGAAATGCAAACAGATAGCTCAAGATACAAAGGAACATGGAATTGAGATGAAATGCAGCAAACTTAATCCAAAGAGACAGGTACCAGGTCTATCAGACAGTCCTTTCTTACGGTGATTAATGCTTCTGACAACAAAAAAAAAATGTGTTACTATTTATCTAGACTTTAGCAGTTCATTTGGTTACATGTAAAGCTGGAAAAAAAATGCATTTGGAACAAACTCTATAAACAGGTTGAATAATTGATCAAGTGGAGAGAGAGTAGGCCATTTAAAAGTACATAAGGGAACTCTAGATCTTGGGAGTAATTCCTTAAGTTTCAAAGATGACTTTGGTGCAAAAATCGGTACTAATGAATTCAGCTGAGGCCAGAAAAGAACCAAGTTAAAACCAGGAAGAACTGCAAGCTGTACACTTCAAAATTTGGAAGGATTTCCAAAAAATATGTTCTTATTGTATGAAAAGAACTCAGGTAAAAGTATCCACTATATAAGTATGGGCTGAATATGATCCATTACTTTGATTGGCCTATTAAAAATTCCAGTCAAAATCAAGGTACAAAGTGTTGCATCTGTGATTCTCCCAATAATTAACATCTTAATGTGAATACAAAAGGTGGTACAACAGCACTGTGAAACAAGTCTAAGAGCAAAAGCTTAATTAAAGTCAAAGATTTTGATAAGATACACTTGCCTGTGATTGGACAGCATACAAGAGCACTCTCACTTCTGCATAGTCATGCACTACGAATTAGGCTTTACAGCTATTTTATGTACCAGAGCTACACAAAATGGTGTAGATGGTCAAATTAAAAAAAAAAAAAAAAAGGGGGCAAAGGAGAAGGAAAACAATTCAAACCAATACTGTGCATATGGACTGACCTTGTTAACTTGGTACTTATGCTAATAACCTAACATTATGTTATTCATTAACTCTCAAAGAAAATCAGTTCCACCCAACAGAGGCTTATTAAATATATCAGCAGATGTATTTGTTATCTGTACCAGTAAAATCCATGATTCTGTTCCAAGTTGCTTCTGGTTTTTTTTTTTGGGGTCTTTTTCCCAATTATCCTTCTCTTTTTCAAATTGCTGCTGCATGTTTACTATTCCAGTTGTGCTGTCTATTTTCAGGATTCATTCTGCCCTGTGCAATATATGCTATCTTTTCTGGAAGGTATGTTCTTCAATTTATACAGAAAATAATCCTCTAACAGTTGTTTGAATGCCTCTCTAACCTGCTTCTTCTACAATTTTTTTCCTCAGCTTTAAAGAGGGATTTCAACTGTTTATTCTTGAGCAAATGAAGCTTTCCAAGATTTTAGCAGGGTTAAGGAATCATGAAAATAAACAGGAGAAAAAAACCCAGCAGAAATACAAATTAAAGTTCTTCTACTGTTTTTTTTTACTCAAGGTCTGCAAAAATATTTGTAAGCCTGACTTTAATCTATTGGTTTTTAAGGGATGAGGGGAATACAGTGGAAAGGCCTCTGTGAGCAATACCCTAAAGTGGCATACACATTCACATCACATCCTTGTGGTCCTGTATTTTTCCAGAGCTAATTAATAATAATGCAAATGCCCAATCATTGGGATTCTAAATTACTAACAGCATACATTTAATTCAATTCTGTTCTTAAATCAATTCCTAAAATCCATTATTAAACTGCACAGCTGATCCAATACTTGCATCATCTCCATTTGCTGTAGCATACTTCTAGTTAAATGCACATTCAGAGAGCAAAATAGCTCACACTGATGAAATTATCTCCAGTTTTTTAAAGGGCCATACAAAAGGGCTGTGAGTACTACCACGTCCAAATATTTCTGCACATTTCCACCATTCAATTTTGAAACTTTGATTTTACACTCAAGGCATTTGAATGGCAGTACACCTACATGTCTTCTAAAGACAGTTTATGTCTTCGTTTCCTCATTTCCAGAATTAAAAATATCTTAAATGACAGCACTGGACAAGATCAAACAGTGTTTATTCAATCATTACACCACTCATTGAAGTGTTCACTGTCTATAAACAAAAAATAATAGAACTACTCTGAAAATTGTTTCTTCAGTGATTCTGGTATTTAGGCATACAGAAGACCATGAACAATTCCTACTTTTAGATATCTGTGAGGGATTACTCTGGTTAATATGAACTATGGAATACTTTTTTTTTATGTTTTTTAGAACAGTGATAGTAAAAAAAAAAATCATAAACTAAATTCTTCTTTCATTCTATTGACCCATGTTAAGAGTGCGAGAAGCTGGTAAATGCACAGAACTTCCCTCTTAAATGGTAATCCTATTTTTTTTCAAAGGTAGCACATTATGGTACGCTAAGTGACCTCAGGACCTGTGAACATGAAGGCGATTATTTTATGCTCTTGTTTCCTGCTCAAAAGCTAGACTTGCAAGACTTTCAATAAAGAACTTTTTTAATTTGCACTGTATCTAAAATTAAAGTGCTCCAACCTTCAACAGGTTTAGTACAAACATAGACTTTTAAGGGGAACACTGAAAAATGCCTTTTTGTTTCAGTACAAATATACATAGAAGAACTACAGTCTACTTCTAATAAATATGAAAGTTTGATTCTGTGAGTATTGAATAATAAGATCAGGTGATGCAAACAAAATCTGCTTCTCAATCCACTTCTGTGCATAATATAAGCTTGATGTAAGACATCTTTAAAACCATTAAAGAGCAGATCAATCTCAGCTGTGTTATGCAGAAGCAAAGTCTAATAAGGGCTACTGCTCTGCAGTGGCTTTTCAAGTGACAGACAAATGTGCCTGTCGAAAGGGTAGTGCAAAACGAAAATAATTCCTTGTGTGAAGCCTACTCCTTTTGTGAACTTGTTTCCCAACAACGTGGACATAAAGAAAGCTTGAATGCTGACCAGAAGTGAGGACAGAAGTTAAACTATTTCCTCCTCATACTCCAAGAACATGGACAAAGCAGTTGAAAAACATTTTTGGTGACTTTTTTGATAAACACATCTTGCCAGTTACATAGCCACAGCAAGACAATTGACTCAGCAACATCTACTTCTAAATATAAGCACTGATAATGCAACAGCCATGTAAGCTAGTCCTGTGAGCAAGATCTAACTGGAACTAATATAAAAAAACCCCAAATCAAACCTTTCACCTAATAGTTTAGAACAGAATCCCAATAGCTTGAACTTGTCCTTTGGACATAACAGAAGAGCAGAAAGCTTTAATATTACTAGCACATGTTGTATGGCATTTTTGATGACATTATGATTACAGAATCTGCAAAATAGGTTTTATATTTCCCAGATATTTTACAATGACTATTGAGAAGACAAATATGTATATACACACATATTCAACTTGTTTTATAATTACCATTATAATTAACAGAAGTACAATACCAACCAAAGAACAATAGATAAATATACTATATAAATTCATCTGAGAAATGCAACAAAAAAAAATCAGGAAACTAGGTCCTTAATTTAGTGAAAAACTCTTATTGTTTGTTCTAAAGCTAGAAAATATTTCACTTCTGTTATTGAAGCATTACTGTGCCAAAAGAAAAGTGAATACACACATGTTCCTTCAAGTCAATTTTCAGAGTTGGATTGTTATAAAAAATAGTGATAATTTTACTAGTGTCTTGGGGAAAAAAAAAATCCCAAAACAAAACACCAACGCCCCTCCCAACCAAAGAACAGCAAAGTAAGTTTAACCCAGCAGTCAACCCTTGCCTTTACTGGAGCACCTACTACCACATTCTGTTCATATGTATAACCTTCCCAAGTACCAGCTTATTCTATTCTCATTTTAGTATAGAATAGATTTTGCCTATCTGAACACATCAGCTGAAGTCAAAACCAGTTCCTCAGCTACTGGAGATCAGACTCTGTTTAAACTTTTGCTGCAGTGGGGAAAAACACAAATGAGCATAGTAGTAACATCATTAACCTCGAGAATATTCATAATGCTTCAAAAGAATATATAAGGAAAATAGTGAAAGCAGTATGTGTGTCTGTCCCTGACTACATTATCTACAAGATCTGTGTGGCAACATTAATAAATAAAAAAAACTTAAATCTTATGAATTATTCAAAGAACAGAAAAACAAAAAACAGATAACATGATATTTAATATTCAGGAAGTCTGAAATATTGATACCTAATAGGTGGGATATATAGTACCATCTTACTGCCTTTTAGAGGCTCAGAAGAACAAACTACATGTACAATAAAACTTTTTAGTTTACCTTTTAATTTAGCCCTTATGTCTTCTTCTACTGTATCTTCCTTCAGGAACAGTCAGTTAACATGAAAGGTTAGCCAAAGAAAGGAATTAATGCTGGCACCAGAGCTGGACAAAAAAAAGTCAGAATAATTTTTGTTTCCATGAAAACATATAAAAACCATTTTATATTTAATAAAGTATAATCTAGCAAATACCTATTGCCTTGCAGATCAAAAAAAAAAGAAAAAGTTCCTTATGCTCCAGAAAAAATAACCACCATGAAAAAAAAAAATAACCACAATAAAAAGGTACCTCTCTGAACCGGAAATTATGGGTGAATTAGTCCATGAAGGACTGTCTGAACTATGCTGCTTCATTTACATTAACACACTCAAATGCACATTCCTTCTCTTGACATTGTTCAGAGAAATCTAATCTGTTACATCGAAATGACAGCATTAGAGCTTACTAGCAAAACTATGGAAAGGCAAAAGCTCACCAACATAAAAATGCACCACGTCTATAGCTCTACAAGGCTCAGCAGGACAGAAAATAGTTTGATACTTGCTTAGTCATTCACAAGACAATTCCCAACTGCTGAAATTTTACTTCAGCAAAAGTAACATCTGCACCCTTGTACTATAGATTATCTTTCTAGAGGGAACAGGTAAGAGTCAGAAAATAATCCAAGAAAAATAGTGAAAGATTGAAAGATGGTGTTGTGCAATAGGGAAAATATGTTCCTTTCCTCCTCTACCTCCTCTCAAAGCTGTAAGACTTGAGAAGAAAACAAACATGCATAAATTGTTTAATAGCTACAGGAAGTGTATCTGCATGGCTCTATTCAGAGCAGAATCTACACAGAGACAAATCTCTGCCTATTCCAAGCTTAATGTTTTCTTGTTTTCAGTGGGAATATTGCAGTAATATCATAATAATGCCCATGTCACTTAAGCAAAAGCATGCCGTCAGGAGCTCTGAAAAGCTGTACTGCTGGGCTAAGTCCAAATTTTATTAATGTCAGGGTTAAATTCTAATTAAGAACTTGGCTAAATCAGCCTTTGCTGAAGAGAAGGATAAAATTTACTTTGACTGTTCCTGAGGGAAATTAAAAACAAAAGAAAAAAATAAATTAAAAGGTAAAATTAAAAGAATTCTGTGGATGATCAAACACTGGAAAAGGTTGGAGAGTCTCTGATCGTGGAGGCATTCAAAATCCTCTTAGACAAAGTCCTGAGCAACCTGACCACCTCTGAACAAGCAGTTGGACTAGACAATCTTCAAAGTTACCTTCCAATCAAAATTATTTTAATAAAGAAGGCTCTTATCTTTTAGCATCTATGCAATCAGTAAAATCTGGGGAGACAGAAAAAAACTAGATTCCTGCCTGGCATTTAAGCTGGATTTAAGAAAATGGCTCTTGTTCATGCACTGGTTTTTACCATGTGTCATTCTGGTTTTCTATCTTAAAGGTATATTTTACTGTATTGAATTATCAATCTATCTTCAGATACCTTATAACCACATAGTTGAGGTCTCTTGACTTCTGACATAGAAATAGCTGCTCTGCAGTAAACAGTTCTTTCAAATTAAACTAAATAGATCCTAGGAGCCCATCTACATTTAGCAAAAGGAAGGTAAGGAGTGAGGAATAAGGGACATTTATTAGTTAAAAGTGGTATCAGTCAATGAAAATTAGATTTCTGTTGTTACAAGAAGCAATTAAAATCTGGCAAGTTTTTTTTTTTTAAATTTCATTTTATCATGATAGATTACTTGCTGAACGATTACTTGTCTAAAATCCAGTTTTACTTGATGAGAACACGTTCCATCTTTACTGAGACAAAATAACAGCCATCACAATACAATGGTACTATATGAACTTTTACAGCATGTATGAGTCCAGAGTCGACCATTATAAGATCACATAAGTTCTAATTCCTCGTCTCAGCAACCCTTCTGTCATGACCATTTTCCTACCACCTTTTCTTCCCATAATAAAAAAATAAGAGTATAAAATATTGTGTAAGGCTTCCCTGTTCTAATATCAAGGCGGACATGTGTTATACAGAATGCCAGATACAATCACCCTAGCAATCTCAAAAATTAGGACAGATGTCTTACACAGGTTAATAATTTTCCCTAATGTAGTTTAGATATGATGTTGCCCAGTTGTTAACATGCTGAACTGTTAACAGAATTGTTTTATACTAGTTCTAGACCTTACACTGTCAATTGTGCACTTCCTTTGACTAAATCATGGCAGAAGTTTAATTTAAAGGCTTGCGAAACCCTTTAGCTCTTCTAGCTTCTGAATAGACTCGATGCATTGATAACCACAGGAAAGTTATTTCATTAAAAATACTCAGAACATAAATAATGCACAACTCATTTCTATCCAGCATGTTAATATAAATAATTAGCTATTCCCTTAAAATTTGAAGAGGTACTTTCAACAATACCATGGTTGTGATTAGTGTCAACAGATGCACCAAGATATTGCTGTGACAAAAGTCAGACCAATCTCATACCTTATGTTAGGTACTGATATAATCTTTATAAACTTTTTCTTTTAACCAAAAAGACAAATATATAATAATATATCACATAATAAAGTGACTTTTGTATGTATAGAAACTGTTACCAAACAGTGTTGCCACTTGCAGAAAAGTCAGGGATTAAAAAGACAATCTTGGCCATCTGTACTTCAAACATGCTTCCAGATACACTGAAGACAAAAGGACAATGTATTTACTGTGACTTACTGAGCTTGAAAAAGTCATTCTTTAAAACCATTTCAAGAAACGGTTCCATATATTTTAATTAGACTCATATGAAGCAATTTGTATCAGAAACGATGAAGCATTAACCTTAGTAAGCAACATTTTACCCTGCTTAGCAGTAGAAGACTAACACAAAATAGAATCCTAACATTCTTAGAAGAAACTTTTCAGAGAATCTTAACTGTGCATTGACAAATGCAAAAATGGTACTAGCAGTCAAATATATTTTTCTTTTAACTTCAGAAACATACAGATTACCACATATCTATCAGCAAGAAAAGTGAATAAAGATCAGTGGTTATAAAACTGTGAAAGGTAAGTAGGGGGGGGAAAAGGATGAATCAACTCTACAGTGGAAAAGATATTTATATTTAATATGATATTACAAGGTGTTCTATCTAAAAGATAAATTGTTTCCTAAGGACATAATTTGTGTTATGCTTAAGCAATTTTAACCACCTTTTAAATATAAGACAATAAAAAAAATCTAATTAATATAGTGGCAAATGATACCATTGTCGATTCCACAAAGCAGCAGATTATGTAGGAAAACCATCTAATAACAGGTAATAAAACCATCATATTTTCCTCTTCACACAAAAACTTTTCCAACTTCTAATAATTTCTTCTCAGAGAAGGAAAGAAAATTATAAGCTTTGGAAACTATGTTAATTCAGTATTTTAGATCAAGCTTGTCCTTTGCTCTGTCCTCCTTTACAGTAAAATTTTGACCATTTTAAAGAAGCAGTCTTAAGCACATTGCACAATAAAAATTGTGGAATTTGTATGGAAAAAAAAAAAAACCAAAACAAAACTGCTAGTCCATAGACAGATACAAATAAATGCTTTCTTAGCCACTGCTGATATTTGATTAAAAGCTAATAGAAATCTAATGAGAGTTCTTTGCTATTAGGTCAATTAAACAGCAGCAGAACTACCTCTGCAGAAGGCTTAAAACCATGTAATTGCTTTCTCCAGACCTCTTACTTGTCTCACCACCAGCTCCAAACAGAATACGTTCTGAATAAAAATTGGAACTCTCACAAGACTTTATACACAGACACCAATAGGATATTTAGTTATCACTCTCAGTCCCAGTAAAACAGGAACAGATTTTAGCATCACACAGTCAGTAAGGGCCTAATCCTACCAAAATTGTTTGGCAAAAGATTAAGAACTTCAGAAGTTAAACCGAAATAAAGGATATGCCAAGGCAGAATACTAGCACCAGTTTCAATAACCTAAACCAGAACTGAAATAGCAAACTGTGTGATTCAATTTTCTGCAACAAAATTGATGCTGCTTTCATGTGGACCCAAGACTTGAAATTAGCTGATGGCAATGGGGAGTAAAGGAACCAACTGCAACAGCCTAAATAATAGAGCACATTGACTTCACAGAATAGACCACACAGAAGTATAAAAACATGGTTTAAAAGCTTCAAACAATATAGTTACAGAGTTAAAGTAGTTTAGGCAATCAAGCAAAGAATAACTGCGGTGCACAAGCCAAAAATTTTAAGAACTGGTAGTTACTTCCACAAGATACTGGTAATAGTAAGTAGCGTTGTCTAAGCAAAGCAAACAGAAGTCTTTTTATCTTTTTGGGGAAAAAAACACAAACAAAAACATGAGGAATTTAAGAAGAAATTGTCATCTAAAATTACAGCAAGAACAAAGAATATAATAGGAGATATTTGAGGGAAGGAACAATTTATGAAGACAGACTATTTCCACTTTCAAAGTCTACTGGCATATCAGCCTAGTACAGAACTGAACCACTAGCTCCTATGAAGTAACAAAAGCTAAGAATCAGTAATTTTGAACCTAACAATAAAACTATTAATCTTGGTTCTCCTCCTAAAACCAGAAATTTATGTGGTAAGACTGTCAGCAAAGTTTCAGAGTATTACATACGAGTAATCCTTGTAAAAAATTGGCATGCAGATTTGGATTTGCTGTGAAATGCTAGACATTGGAAAGGAAGTGATGAGTTAAATTTCATCCAGATGAACACTAGTTGCTGACTTAATTCACAAAGTGTTACAGTGTATTATCATGCTTGAGTAAATCTCAAAGAAGTGTTAGATAAGCACTTTTATGACTTCAAATCCACAGAAACATAGATAAGTGCTAGAAAAATGAAATAGGAAAATGTGCAAAAGTGCCATTTGAAAAAAAATACAATATAAAATAGGCAAAGGTTGATAGAATACTTATTAAGCTTCTAACACTTCTAAAGTTAGACCTTTACATTAAAACTGTACTGGTCAGTCATCGCTTAATTAAAGCAGGATCTTGGTCATCCTGCATCTATCCTTTCTTTTTTTTTACTTCTTAGAATCTGACTGGTTCTACTTACTGACACAGACATAGCTCCAAATAGGTAAGAACACTGACATGTGAACAAGGAGAGACAGATAAATCAGAGGCACAAGTAACTTACCTCAAGTCATATAAAGCAGCAAAGCCAGAAAAGAATGTATGTATGTTGAGCAATACAACAGGTTGGTATCTAGAATTTTAAAACATCTTTACCATTATTTCCATTTTTAGTTGTGTGTGCTAACATTCCCAAAGTAGCAGCTTTTCAGACACTCAGGATAGGAGTTCACATTCAGAAAACTTAGACAAGCCAGCACAAACTCAGAAGTACTTTTGAATTATTAAATGTAGTGTATATTTCAAAAACAGGTCTTTGAGACAGGCTATGTGTATAAACTAATTTGTCACAGTGTTTTTGCTATGCAGTATTTCTCCTTTCTGTCACTCCATAGGAAAGCACCATAAATTTAATACTGCAAGGCAGTAATGAAAAATTCTAAATTTTCATAAACAGTGTTTTATTTGGCTTATTTATTGTATCATCGATTCTATTTCTGAATAACAAAGTTCACAGGTGAAATCCTGTCATTTCATTACAATATACTACTAAAATGATAAAATGTAAATGCGTAAATGCAGATGAGTCATCAAATTTGAACCATAATTTTTTGCTACTACAATTAAGCTTTGACACAAAGAGAGCTTAAAATAACTTCTTTCTTTAAGACATAAGACAGTTTCCTTTAATAAGCGATGGCTAAAGCTGAAAATAGCTTAACAGGCTACTAGTTATGAAAAAGCTTCCTGATCACTAAGTTCATTGCAAGTTCTGTAGATTCGATCCCAAGAAATTGATTGAAAAGTGGTAAAGAACAAAGAGTGGTAGACACCAGAAAAGGTACTCTTTACTTTTCTGTCAGGCAAAGAGAGTTTATTTTTCTAAAATCCGACGAATATTTGCTAATTTGTGAGCAGGAAGAAGCAAATAAGGTCATTCTTCAAAAGCAGCAGTTGCAGAATATAACAGTAATTTTCGCAATAGTCAACTTACTAAATCTGTTGAAAAATTTAAATTGAAGGAGCAAAAAGATACAGGAAAAAGCTTTCCCTAAAGTTCAGCAAAAGAGTTACAGACATGACAGAAAATGGTACAAGGCACAAGAACATACTTGGCATCTCCTTTTCTAACTAAAGTCCTCTGGAGAGGAAGGTAAGAAGTTAAAAACCTCAAAGGTTTGTGTAAACGTAGCCTGAAAGGAAAAAAACAACACAAATTTCATTTTTATTGTGTGAGGGAGCATGTCCCTACAAAAAGACAGAATATCTGCGTTTCTCCTTGGGAAGCAGAAATTGTGTGGTATGAAACAGTTTATAACACATTCACTACAGCCGGGAGCCTCATAGAGAGAATTTTGAAAAACACACTCACATGTGTCATTGCTCAAATCACAGATGGTAGCACCTTTTAAACATCTGAAACTCCAAAACAGACTCTGTCTACAACTAGAGACACAAGATTCTGACAGACTGCGATATAGAACTATGGAATTGCAATTATTTGCAATTGTGGACTCACTGTAACAAGTGACTGTCTATATAATGTTTTCCCTCAAAATAAAATTAAAATAATGAACTCACCACTTGTCCATTCTGAGGATTTTTATGTGCATATGGTGGTCCTCGGATGTGATTCCACATCTGACCAGATGTCATAGCAAATACAACACACTAGGAAAAATAGAAAAACAATATGCTCATTAATTTAACACAAGGAAGTGAATAGAAAACAATTCTGCTGCTGGTTCTTGCTTTAGATACACAATTGTTTCCCTAATCAGACACAGAATCTACATCTATTTGATTTTAGGACCGTGTCTTCACGTATATTGCTCTCATAAAATTCTTAAGGATTTTTGTCATTCTGAAAATGAGTCAGCTCAAGACAGATTTTTCAAATCTCACTTGAAATGACCCTAGATTTATGTGGCACATTTACACATCTATATGGCAACAAGCACTTGCAGCAGGAGAAGGCATTCATTGCAAATGTTCTGGAAACTAGTATTCAAGATTTATACAACCTTTCATGAAAACATTTCTGCCTCTAAATCCTATACAAATGTTTAGCTTACCTTTTTGCTTTCAGGTGTATGAAATGATATATAAATTCACAGAAAAAATCTAATTATTAGAAAAACCCCTGTCCTATTTTATGGAAAACTGTCTTATGAAATTCTTGTTGTGTGTCCTATGACTGTGATTCATTTTAGCTATGACAAATAGCAATGGTTGAGTTGTTAGAAAAGTGAAATTCCCTATGAAAGAGCATGAAGTTAGGTTAGGGATGCATGACAGTGGTAGAAACAGACTTTAATTTTCGTAGAAGGCCATAAAGCAGAATCTACATGACAAACATCACAGTCATGCCAAGAGCCATTATGACTCTAAAGAGAAAAACAAAGTACCTTTTGATTAACAAATGAGAAAAACAGAAATAATAAACTTGTATCATCTAAATATGTCTTTTATCAGTATAAATAATCCTTACACAAACTACAAGATAATTTAAGTACAGTTACATATATGCTTATCTTTACTGAACATCAATATTCCCAACAGCATACAGAAGTCATAAAGATTTAGGCAGATAGACCACAGGTACAAAAATTCATACTAAAACCCTTAAAGGGTTTTCTTTAGGCATAGTAACACATTGGCAAATTAAACCTAAGCTACTGTTGCTCTGTATCCCTGTAAATGCAGCAATGGCACCTCTAGTAATATGAACACATTTTGCAAGGCCTTACTACTGAATTTTGTTGGGCTTTATACCAATCTGTCTTGGCTGTCCCAGTTTTGGGGTTTGTTTTGGTTTGGGGTTTTGGTGGAATTTCTGTTTGTTTTTTTCGTTGTCATTGTTTGGTAGCTGTTGGGTTTTTTTAACTTGTTTAGCTGAAACAGCAATTTCTCCAAAGACCAGGTGATTATGTCTAGTTTACATTACATTTGCTTATCTTTGCATGACTTAATTTTCCCCCCCCTATTCTGTTTGGAATGAAATAATTATGCCCAACATAGTGATGTATTGCAGGCAGGAGATGACAGGAGAGCTAGCAGAACTGTAAACACAGGATGCAGTGTACCAGTATGGACTGACAAGAAAGGATGCAAAGGATTACACTGGAGTCCCCAGGCCTACAACTATTACACCAACAGTAAATAAAGAAACACAGACATAGGAGGTCATAAAAAAACATTTTTAAGGCTAACAAAGAGAACAACGGACAAATATCCAGCATATGCAAGATGACTCCCATTTAGACATTATATCTTGATGTAAAATTTAGCTGCAAATCAGAGAAGGAAGCACAAAGAGTAAAATAGCCCCAAGTGGACTCTAAAACAAGGAGGAAGAAAGCAGTAGTATCATACTTCTCCCAGCAAAGAACCTGAATGTTGTCAACTCACCACAGTACCCCATCACTCCTAACCAAAGCCATAGAATGATCTCAAGATCCAGAGAGAAACAACAGAAGAGTAACTGTGACATCAGAGAAAAGCAAAGATACTAAGAAGTGTGTGCAGAACCTTTAATCATGCTGTTATGATAGAGACTTTTTTCTCTTGCAAATGAAAGAAAAGATACATTTTCTTAGATGGTTTAATTATAATTTTTCCTTGTAATGTTAAGATTTTACTTACACCAAGAGGTTCTTGGCTTTGAATACAAGGTGTGTTTCAATTTTCCCTTGGCAGGATTTGGAATGTAAGGGTATAGCAATTAATATGGCAGATATAGGCATACAGGCAGTAGTTATTAGCAAATGGATTACATTTTAATTAATAATATGCAACAAAATGAAAAGAGTATACAGGGACATTACTGGAAAAGAGTAACAGTTATTTCTATACCTTGCAGACTGTTTTAGCAGAGAAATTTATACTGCAATTTTGGTGATGAATCACACAATAGATAGCTTATGTTACAGCACAAAAGTGTAGAAACTAAAAATGTGGGTAACAAAAGTGAAGTGTAAGAGATATTCTGAAAGGCAAAAAATTAGCTGAAAAGTAAAATATTGAAAGATAGCAGATGCATTGAATACAAAAAAAACCTGTGGTTCTCTGAAAGTGAGATTTCTATGAAAAGTCATTTTTCTAATTCTTAAATTATTGTTTGAAATTTACATTATCTAGTGGCAAACCTGCTTCCATATGGGAAGAGAAAAAAGACCCCACTCCAGTTTATATAATCTTACATTTTAGGATAAATCTCCCAAATTACCCAAGATCTTTAATGCTTGTCAATATAAATACCATGCTGTGAGACAGTGTAACATGTAACAAAAAAACATCTAAGAGACTCAGTGGTGGGGAGAAGAAAATTTCAAGTATTAACATTATTGAAAAGCAAAGACTTAATAATATGGTTATTTAACTTGAAGGCATCTTCCATACATTCTTTCAGTTCAGATTGCTAGTGATCAAGAAGACTAATTCAGTGTAGCACATACTGGATATGCAATGATTTCTTTTCATCATGCTCCTTTTTATGGTGTATTCCAAAATTACTTTTTCAGAAGTCAAAGAACATTCTCTAGTTTCTCCCTTGTCCTCTTCCAATCTTCATCTATTTTAAGTATCCTAAGAACAGAGCATTTCCATCATATCCGTTAAGCAAGCACTTGGTATGCTACAGTTAGCACTTGACTTTCAAGCTCATTTTGCTGTATTCTATATTCTTCAATTACAATCATCTGGGTAAAAAACCTCAACATTAGAAACTACAGATTTCTACTGTTTCTAGACTAATTCCTACAAATGACTGACTTACAACATGTGGTTAATGACTTCCTATTTGTTCTCATGTGCAGAGAAATCGGCCCTTTCTGCAGTTTTCTTGGCTCTTGTCCAAGTTCAAAGGATGAAAATTCAAGAAGATTCAAGCTGAGGCACTTATCTCTGAGCACAATGCCACTTTTTCACAGCAGTCTGTAGTTCAGCAGTTCTGCAGAGAGGAGTACTACAGACACATCTTTCATCCATCTGCTCCTTTCTTTCTCCTTGTCAGACTCCAGAACAGCACTAATTGCTGGTGCCACCTGACTTATCAAGGCAGTTCAAGGATTTTTCAGGGTTCAAGCTATTTTAAGAGCTTTAAGACTTCAGTAGCTTATTCTGCATCTAAATGATGAGAGCAAATGGATTAGATCTACACTTTTGACTGGTCTAGCATAGACAGGGAGAGAACCACGATTTGCTACAACATAACATGGTTCCAAGACCAAATGCCCACAAGATGTCTTCAGTGGCAATGAAGTTCCCTCCTATTACCAGTCCTAGCTGAGAACACTGTATGTGCAGGCAGGTCTGCTCAAGGACCTTGTTAACAAATAGCAAGTGGTATTTTCTTGATGGCTTCCATCCCTGGTTTCACTAAGGGGGAAAGAGTTTTGAGCTCACCTCTGTGGTGCATTTGTGTGTAAACCACAAGGCTCCTAAGAACAGTTGCAAGCTAAATTAAGCACCAAGAGTCCCAGTAGAACACTGAACTGCTAGGAAGACACAACTTCTCAGGCACATCATCAGAATTTCTCAGCTGTTCTTGGTTTTGCAAACTTTGTAAAATGATTTATGTAGGTTTAATACATCCTTTCTCAAAGGCATAAGTTTTGTTTAACACTGTCTGCCAGTTCATTAAACAAAATTACTAGAGATTTAAAAAGCCATTTTGTATGCATTTTGAAGAGAAGCTTCCTATTAGCAGATACCATACAAAGCTGATAATTAGATTTCTTTGCAAGTTGGGACCCAAGAACGTGGAGAACACATTGTAACATCAAAAAATGATAAAATTTTTGATTCACTTATGAATCAAATTAAATTCAAGCATAGTTGCAAAAAAAGGAGAAAAAAAAAGGGGGAAACATGGGCAGCCAGTTCTGCACCTAATTGCTCTGTTGTTCTATATATGTAAATTTTAACCATTTTAAAATTATTGTTTTAAAGAAATCTAATTCTTCCTGTTCAGTTTCACTTTCCTTCTGTATTCAATGAAAGCTCCCGAGCTACGAGATTTGTACTCCATTTCTACATAACTATCCATCACTTATTACAATCTCCAGTAAGAGATATACAATTCAAAAACACAGACTACAACACAGAAGCAAACCAGAAAGGATTTCCATATGTGCACCTCTGAAAGCTTTAACTACAGGAAGGAAATTAACAATCAGCATTTATTGCTGTTGTTTTGAGACGCCTCTCTACTCACAAAGAGAAACCTGACTACTTGTATGTGCATCTTTGAATAAAACACACTACATTTTTTATGCTTGTTCCCAGAAAGGGGTGCAGAAGCCACTAGTAGCCATAATACCCTTCGAGCTCTTTTGGACCAATAACTGATGATGGATGTACTATGTGGTACAGGTACTGTGGAGTGGATCAGCACAAAGCACATCTCTCATGCCCATTAATTCTTCTGAGAGCAGCAAACACACACTTTGTCTCCTCATTCAAGTGATCTGACATATTTTGCCCAATGCAGTCAGCTCCTAGGGAGCTGCCTTCTAATCTAAGCAGAGATTTTGCCTTCCCAGATTTCACACATATATAGGCAAATCTGAAGTATACACATAAAATAAAACTGAACATTATATGCAGAAAACCACAGTGACAGTCTGGTAAAGAAAATGCTTTCAAAAGATCCCTGGTTGCCCAAATTCTAGCCAACAGAACAGATAAACACTCTCAGCACAAGTACTGTTGTCTAAAATGAAGCAATTCCTTATCTAAAATGTTAGAAGCTTGCCTAGTTTATACTGTCTGACCTTTTCTTCTCTCTGCTTAAGAAATCAAGAGTCCTGACAAGTGTCTGAATTGCTTCTTGTTATCAGTGTAAAACGACAGGACTCTGCAAATATTTGAGGACTGAAGTCCTTCCTCACCTTTGTGTTTGCATGCCAGAGGGAAAAATACCCAGATGAATAGCAAAATTTGAATTAAAGTCTAAGATAATCTAGGAGATAAATTTTGCATGTGATCTCAAAAGACGTGTTTTGGGATATTATGTACTGTGACTCAGTCATCCTGGTTTGCCATTCTAAAAGTCTTCTGGGCAATGTCGGAAATGAAAATGCCTAAGGCATACAAGATACAACCAGAGACTGCAGTGCTTCAGTGAGGGGATGAAACTGCAAATATCGCTGTTGCACAATCTAATGTTGAGGACGAAACCAATTCAGCAGTCTTGTGTGAACTGACATTGGAATCAATGTGTGAGATGGAAGTTCTGGTCTTGCTTCTGAAAGTCTAACAAAACTATTAGATAGAACATGCATTCCTATATATTCTCCTAAACAGTGCTGGAACTAATGTCTAGGAGACACAGGATTTTGGTATCAATGGAGTTATCGAATGAAAACTCAGCTAGCCTTTCTGGGATACTCTGTTCTGCTAGTAAAAACAACAGAGGTGTCTTATGCGGAGAATTTCCTTCTAGTTCTTAGCAATAGATCATTCAATCAGGCAGAGAGGCGCCATCCGTTTTTCATTTAAATAAAAAGTATTCAACATTTGGGAAAATAAAAGCTCTTCAAAGCAAACTAAGAAGCTCTAAAAAAGCAAGAAAAAGAAGAGAGTTGTCTGTTTGCAATGATACAGTTTTCAGTCACTGAATCCCAGGATCTCTATGAAAAGGCTTCAGTTGAAATTAAAAAATGTTATTTTCCAAATGGTTAATAAATACTAGTTACCTAGAAGCACAACACCTCCCAAAACACAATCAAAACCCAAACCCACAGCTTTTAGAAAAGAGTTTCCACGCTTTCTCGACTCCGCGTCATCTGAAAAAAGGAACTGCCAATAAGGAACAAAACAATTGCCAATACTTCTGTTAAAAACATAGGCTTCATGCAGTTTTTATGCATCTTGCTTGGCTTTCTCTGCTTCATTTGTTTTTCAAAGTTCAAAAAGGAAAAAAAAATATTAATGAAGAATATAATGATTCAAAATTAAATATTTATTACTTATATCCTTCATAAAAAGCATCTTACTAGACACTATCTTCTCCACTTTTCCTTTTAATGAGCTTTTATCAAAACAGAAGCTCTAAGTTTTACTGGTAGAAAAAAAGGCACAATCATAACTAGACAACAACTTAGAATGAACATATTAATGACTGTCCATTTTCTTCTATGAATTGTAACATATTTTAGTCATTAACTGAGGTCATCTGTGCAAAAGCCTGCAATCTGGAGTCCCTGTTGACTCAATCAAAAAGAAGTTATAAGATTAATTTTTATGTCTGCGTAGATCTGAAAAAATCCAAAAGGATTTCTGGTAACTGTATGATCTGTGACAAAACATCATTTTGCAGAGTATGGGGATTTCAAAACACTGTGAAGTCATAAGAACAGTAACAATTAAAATAGTGAAGCAATGGCTCAATGCCATGATTAATTACCATATACTTTCAGAGATATGAACATTTTCTAAAACATCCTTAAAGTGCTATTAATTTTTAAAGTAAAGAGAATTTTACAGGAAATAGTATTAACAACAATAAATGGTATTAATGCCATTTTAGTTCCTTGCTTGTTGATACAATCAGGAGGATGAAAATTACTGAATGGCATTAACAGAATTCCTTTAAATATTTGATTCTATTTGGACACTGAACCTGTCCACAGGAGTTCAGCTGAATGTGATTATAGGTTTTTTACAGCATAATTTGGAGTTACATTCGGAAGCAACGTTCAGCTGTCGAGCTGCTGCTAAGGAGAACAACACATATTCTAAGAAAGAAATGATGTATTAATTTTATTGATTTAATTAGGGAATTAGTTATATTTTCAACTATTTATTGAATGCTGCCTGTAATAGAATGATTTTATGATTTTAATAACTCATTTTTAATCTCTGCAAGACAAAAAACACAATTCCCAAAACATTCAAACATTAAACTTTTGATGTGAAACTCTGAGATATGAACCTGAAATTGCTGTCTCCAGAGATACAGTGCATGGTTTAAAAAAAGGAAACACCACTGATTATATATCTTTATTTGATTTTTGACACAAATACCTATTTTGGTGTGTCAATTATTGTTTTACTCAGGTTATTGCTAAAGATTAGGAGTCCAAAATATGTTAGACTGATACATATCAAATCTGAGCTTTTTGGTGGTAGTACATCTTTAAAAAATAATCTAGAAAAATATATGGGACTAAACATGACAGACTTACTTTGGAAGACAAATGTCAAAGCTCTGTGATAGAGCTCAGGATACTCCAAATGACATCCTGAAACAAAGAAGACATTCTGCCCCTGGCTCTCTAGATCATAAGGAAACATTCTTCTACTTGAAAGCTAGTCCTACAGGTGGTTTATTTGAAAACTTGTTCTTTATTCCTTTCTCAATGTATATTGTAGATTAACAAACTGCTTAAACAAAGACTATGCCAAGTACAATAGCAGGAAAAGCTACGATAGCACATGAGACAGAAAAGCATTATCAGTAGCTACTGCTCAAGAGTAATGCCAAATATTAAGGAATTCTGAACAAAAAGCTTTAAGATCTTATTAATAACTTGGATATAAAAATTAGTTAGTGCTTTACAAGTAGTAGGTAACTTTATCTTTGAACTTATGTAATAAAGGCTGCAAAAGGCCCATCAGGTGAAAGTATCACAAGAAGAAGGTATCCTCTCATACTGTTGAATCAGAGCAGAATAGCAAACCATCAATATGATATGGCTTTGAAAAGGCAAAACTGATTATAGGATATATCAGTATCCTACTTCTAGCAGAGCTAAAATGCACATAATTTTTAAATAACCCAGGTTGAAAGAGACCTCAAAATACCATCTGGTCCAAGCACTTGTGGGAAAGGGAGTCTAGATGAGAAGTAAAATATGAATGCTGATGCACAAATAAATTCATGTATCATCTACAATCCTAGCCATGAGCTTTCAAGAAAGGTCAATTCATACTGATAGAAATTGAGAAAAAGATCTTTAAAAATGGTCAAGGGAATAAATAATTATTTCAATGGCAAAAGAATAAAAGTTTGGTTTATATTGTACAAAACACATGGACAAATTTTTTAGAAGTACTGTTCTCAATTGATATAACTACCAGTACAGCAGGAAGGAACCTCATTAAGTAGCAAAACGTTGGATTGGACTCGACACTATTCTAATGCTGATAACCGTGCTCCTGATGCCACGGCCCTGAACATTAAGCCTTAGATGTTGCTCCTCAGATTTTTCCTCTTCTGTCCATCACAATGATGTGTGTAATGAGTAATGAGTCCTCACTGATGCACCCTAACCATCCTTGCACACTATTGCCTGTCCAAAACTGTCTAGAAGTTGACTATGCTGCACAGTCCAGATTTTTCATCTATTCAGCTATTTGAAAACTATGATATAAATAAATACACTGCAATACACTATTAATCAAATGAAAACATAATTCATTATTTATGGTTTTGAGGACTTAGTTGACTAATATTTCAAACAGACTTGGCTAGATCTAGCCTTTCCTCAGAGCTAACACTCTAAGATCATCCTATTCTCATTTAAGTTAACTGTAGAATGTTAAGGTCAGTACTACTGAAATCAGCTTTGGAAAGAATTCCCTTTTTTCTTTGTTTCTCAGATATTTTATCATTGTCTTATAAACATAGAAAGCCTTTGTTAGTTTTTTCAACCTTTCATTACTCTAAAGTCTAACGTAAGTGTCCACACTAAACTAATCAAAACATTATTGATTTTACCAAAAAAGGGCAAGTTGAACCATAGCCATAAACATCAGTAAAACTTATTATTGGAAACATTTTCATGCTAAAGTTCAAACAACAATCTGCAGCTATCAGAGCATTGCCTAATTTTCAGTGAGTCACTCACAGTAACTGATACTGCCTGCTTATGAGAATTAGACCCAAAATCTAGATTATTAATCTTTTTCTAATAGTATCATTCTGAACAATGTATTAATGTAATGGTTTCCAATTTACCATGCAAGTAATGAAGACACTTGTCTTTGGATTAGAAACTAATAAAAAGCAAATTAGTAAGGAAAATCTACATACCAGAGCTGCCATGGCCCAGCCAGTTTTGTTGTAGATGAACTCTAAATTATTTCTTCTCAGGTACAATAAGCCACCAACAAGAGATACCAGAAGAGCCAGTGCAATTGTACCAGAATAGTTAGGAGGTCTGAACACTCTAATCTGGAAAAGATAAATGCAAGTACAGGTTGCAATAAATGCATACGTAGAGATCATGTTCCACACAGACAAATACGGAACGTCTGAAATCTGGTTTCAGAGTCAGCAAGACTAATCCCTAAATATATTTAAGTAAGAAAAAAATAGTACTTCCTTTAATAAGCACACAATATGAAAAAAGTTCATGCATAATTTTGAACTTTTCAATTCTGAAACACTATTTCTTCAACAGATTTGCAGACTCTGTCTGCATTAGAAGCAGCTACATTTGAATCTACATGTTTTGTATATAGTCTTGCAAAGCACATTTTAATTCTTAACAACTATCACTGCTTGTTTTCATCCAGAATAAGATTACATAAAATTGAACAAAGCAAGAATGGAATATAATCTGCAAACTGCAGAAGCTACCGTAATTACCATGAACGTTGTTACTTTTATAATGTGTTCCAGAACCTTCACTTGATGGAAGAAGTTAAGGAAAGACGGAATTTGTCATCAGCCTGCCTCAGACTACAAAGACACATTGGCTTCAACTTTTAAAACTGTTGAAAGACTTACATGAACATCTGTTCTGTCAGCTATCCATTTAGCTAGCTGCTCAGCTGCAAATCCGATTCTCTGCAGGTCAAATGTGTCAGCTCTCTTGGGTTTACCTTTTGGAGGAAAATGCATGAAAGTCGGAGCAGAGTTCATATTCAGCTACGAAACCAGGAAAAACAGCGGGAAAAAAAATTGTTACTCCAGCTTCAAAATACAACACAATATCCTCAATAATGCAAGTCTAATTAGCACAAAAATATTATTTGTGTCCAGACATTTTTTAATACAGCTTCGTGTACAGTCCTTCAAAAAGAGTGCTCAGAATATTCCTTCCAGTAGATTCTTCAGAATGTTTAATTATTCAGAGTATTTCACTCACAAGCTTTTCTGAGTAAGAGTATCTTATGCTTTAAAGTTAACATGCTGTAGGACCCTTCCTGTAATTGATAAAACAGAGACAGTGCACTCATCCATCTATTAAAGTATACTAGATCATAATTCTAAGGGAGTAAAGTGGCTTGATATTATTTCCCTTGCCCAGTTGTCATGAATATAAAGTTAACTTTTCATCAAGCCTTCCACTGGCTGTAAGATCAACTAACTACGAGTAACTAGACTTTTTTAAATCCAGAAAGGCCTAGATAACAGGTTTTGACTACATAACTTCTCCTAGAAACTGTTTATTCATGTGTTGATGTCAGGGGAACTACTGACATGATACGTAAAAATTCTCGAGGATGATAAACAAATAGATTTACATTTAAATTTGTCACTTGAAATTTTGACTTCAACTTTCCTAGGTGGTACAGGAGAAAACAATTTTACTATATAAAATTCCTACACGTTCAGGACATCTCAGAAAAAGTGCAATAAAGCATTTCAAAAAATTAAAATTACCATAAACAAAATCAGGGGAAATATTTAAAGATGATGCAATATGGAGTCCTTTAAATAAAAAAGGCAGAGTAAGCCTGTTTGTCTCATTCCCGCAAAATGAATTTTATATCACATTACCAAAATTTAATATTAAATCAAATACAGAACTGAATTTATCAAAAGAAATTACCAACTACTAAAATATTTTCCATCTATGCAAAAAAAAAATAGCCCCCTTCTTTACTGAGCTGTTTTGGGAATAAAAAATATTCCAAGAAGGGCTAAGACAAACATTGTGATATAGTTAATTATTTTATAAGACACTATAAGATACAGAAACATTCTGAGATACAGAAACCTTCTGACACTGTACAGAGTTTGGGGACAGTTGGTCTGGAACTGCTTTACCATTTCTCTATAAACATAGCAAAAGGTAAAGAATCCAAATCACATTACTTTTTGAGGTTTTTTGCTACTGCATCACCATTACATGACTTCTTTGCACACATAAATGTAAGGTCAGAACTGCATTTGACCTAAATCCACCTTAAAATAGTCATTAGTATAATGTATTCTTAACATTGTGTCTCTTAAAAAGAGTAAAACCCTTACATATTTATGTTTAATTTTGTCTGTATGTAAATGTAACTTTAAATCCATACCATTCCAATAAAACTGAATCTGTGCCCTGTTACACAAGGAATAAGTTGAAATGAACTATTCCAGGATGCACTGAATGGCTTAAGGAAAGATCAAACAACATGTGTTGCATTATAACCACATAGGTTACAATAATACAAATTTCTGTAAAGCAAAAATTTTAATTTGTAAAGCAAAATCTTAAGCTGCTAACAACCACTCTTTACACAATACATTCCAACATTTCAATTGAAAGTACAAATATTTATTAAATACAGTAATTAAACTTTTAAAGTGTTTTACAAATAAATATTAATCTTTTCCCCTGAACATATTAAATGACACAATTCACCAAAAGGTGTTTAAAATATACAGAGAACTTCAAAGGTTTTCAGTCATCTTAATCTGCATTTTTAGCTTCAATCAATGGATAAATATCAAAGACAAGCATGTCAGTATTAATTTTCAAGGGATGCATTTTGCCTTGACTACTCAGTTTAAAAGGAGACCTTAAACTATTCTCCAACAGCTGATTTTTTACTTTTCATAGACAATATATAAAATGTAAATCAGTTTCCTCTCTTTTCCCTGAAGACCTTCCAGGCTAATACAAATAATACCAGAGTTGAAGAATATTGTATTACATAAAAGCAATTAAAAGGCTTTTTCAGTTGAGCTTTTTACCCTGAAAGAGAAAATAAAGGAAATCTTTACATTAAGTGTTATTTGTAATGTTCTTAGTTCTAAAGAATTATGTTAACAATTGTTTGGAAAAAAAACTGCACATTTATATTGCAATCTATAAATAAAATACACTTGGAAAATACTCAAAAGCTGTTACAGGTAGAGTTTGTCTTTGTTAATGTCATAGAAACTGTAGTGCTTTTAACCAGAAGGAAATTATATACAAAACACAGAGGTAGAGACCCACATATAGAAAATAATTTCTCTTGTATTAGTTGACAAATTGACATGCAGTTTTAAAAGTTATCAATGCTTTACAGTATTCAACATTTACCTGTTGAAAAACATCTGCCCCTTCATCATAATCCACTATTGTGAAAAACAGTTTATTTGAAAAAGCGGATGAATAGCGCCATGAATTAGCCAGTACTTGATATTCTTCATTAGCTTGCCTGTTAAGGAAAAGAAACAAATGTACACCTATGTAGCATTCACTGGCAAAAAGTATTCTATAACCAGCTGCAATGGTTAGATAAATTACATTTTCGGTATCATTCTCAACACCCACACTATCAATTAGAAAGTTTCTGCTAGTTATGCAACTCTTTGCTTCAAACGTGTCTTCTCCAACATTAGAAATTTGTTAGGTTAAACTATAGCAGAGATGATGTTAAGAAAAAGTAAAGTTTTCCATACTTAAAAGTCTCAGAAAATAGGAGGTAAGTCTGAGTGGCAAGTGTCATGAAAATCGTTGACAGATCCATGCAAGGAAATGCCTATGTGGCCCTTGATTACAATATCAGGATACATATAATGAATTCTGAAACTAGTGGACAAATAACACAGAACTGTGAAAGCAGTAGTCTTACTAAGACAGCAGAGCCATAAAGAGAGAGCCAAATAAACTGCTAAGCACAAGGGAAATGATCCTAACTAAATAAACAGTATGCTTGTAAGTAGCATAATAAACTACAGATTATTTCTCTAAAAGTTGTTTTAAAAGAGATAATTTTGTAGAACATACAGGATTATGTAAGGTTTTCTATCATCACTAGAACGTGATTTGCTACTACTCAAATATGTCAGAAAGGCCCTTCTGGCTTTACTCATAGGTCTATAATCGGGTCAGATTTTCTGGTGTTTTGCTTGTTCACCAGTTCAGTTTAAATTAAAAAAAAACAACCCAACCTACCAACCAACAAACAACCCCCTCCTAAACAACCAGAACAACAGCAAACCAAAGAACTTTGCCCTGATTGCACTAAGAAGGTAAAGGGAATTCCAGGAGAATAATCCTGGGATCTTTATCAACAGAGACATTCCCTAAACACAAAGAACCATAAAACCACAGGTTCTTCCATAGATTAAATCTATACCAACAAAAAATTCAAAGAAAAAAACCCCAAACAAAATAAAAGAATGTTTGCAGTTCTTTCTAATTTACAAAGACTCCATTGCTAATTTCCATATTACTATTTAATCACATCTACTGTAGAGTCCAAATCAGGCAACTCATCTTGTAGATAAAAAGATAGGGAAGTACTATAAATAAATGTATTCTGGAGCTTTTATCAAAACAGTGTTTCTAGAAAAACAGTTCTATGTGTTTGATGGTGCAGAACACTGTTTATTTAAAAGCTGCAAATTCAAAAATCTGTTTGTTGCAAGAGAAACTCTGCACTAAACATACAGAAGAGAGAGCAAAGAAGGAGAAAAGCATTATAGAAACACAGATAGCACAAGATCTTCCCCATTTCCTCATAACTGAGGTCAACCTTGGCATGACATATATTACATACAAACTCCAGCACAGTTGTGTAGCATTAAGAAATACATTGCACATGAAAAGCCTATCATAAAAATCCAAGAGTTAAAATGAAAATTTATGACCTCTTATTCCCACAAAGAATAAATAACATGAAGCACAATAAATCTCAGCTTTCAAAGTTACCTGACTCATTAAATTTTGCTACTTAACACCCATACTCAAGAGGCAGTTAACCCCCTCCCCCCCCCAAAAAAAAAAATTAGGCATTAGTTGGTTATTTCTAGAAACAGATATTATCACTAAGCAGACTAACATATTCACTGTCATCCTGAAGAGGGCAGTCAGACAACATCAAAGGAATGCTTTAAAATCTTAAGTAATATCTGTAGTCCACTCTTCTGATAAGTCTGCTATATTAAAGCTGAGCCATTTTTATTATAAGAACAAGATAAAAATCACTTCATCTTGATGCCATCATTCTTCTTCTTCTACCTTTCATTTGTGATGAAACAGTATCTCTGGAAAATTCAGATGTTCCATTTATACCTCCACTATTTGAGAGGACTCTTGTTGCCACTGATCTCAATGCATTTTGCATCTTCAAACTGTTTTGAATATAATAGATACAAAGTATAATTTTGCAAAAAAGTTGCCTTAGATATTCTGTAACAGATTCAAAGTACAATTTCAGTACACTGAAAGTAGCAATTCTGTAATACATCTTCAAAGCAGCCCTTGAAGGATGCGGAGAAGGATTGAAAAAAGGAACAGAGGGAATACAAAGTTAAAGAATTAGCACATACGGAACTGCCGATCATCCTAGAGGCCACTATATAATTTCCCATTGATACAATGCAGGTTCAATCACATTAATAACTTTATGTAGCATAGGTTCATTTCTTTCAGACACAGTAACACAAAAAAGTATAAGCACTTGACTGAAAAAAGAATCAGTCTTCAATTAAAAACAGGCAATATCAACTCTACAATTAGGTGATACCAATTCTGTCAGTTTATTTCTATTAAGTAACGTTAATTATATTAAATTGCTATATTAATTATATCAAATACTATAAAGGCATACAGCAAAGAACTACAATTGGTTTGAATCCATCAGAATAATATATTAGCACCGCTCTTATTTGCTTGACAGGATTTTTTGATAGATGGAGAACATTTGAATCTTATTGCTCTCATAGTCACCTCAGGAATTTAATCTTAAAAGCAATACAGGACCTAGCAACAACAACAGTAATATTGACCAGCTACCAGAAAATAGTGGCTAGATCAAAGGGAATGTTACGATTAGATTTAATCAGAAAATTCAATATACTGGAAAGTAAGCTGCTAAGCAAATGCTCTACAAAAATTCTTCCGTTTCATAAAAAGTGCTCATGAAATATTAAAAGTTTTATTTAAAAAGATTAATTATGTGGGTGTCTATGGCAGTTAATCAGACTTGTATAGCTTGAGTTATATTTAATGTGATTAATTTCATTCCATTAGTCTGACATTATAGTAAGGAAAACACAAATAGGATATTAGGAAAAGAGTAAGGGTGTGGAATTATTTGACAAAGAAATCAGTAAAGCATTATTTTCTGGCACACTATGGACTGCACAAAAACACAAATGTACAGTTGGCACAGAATGCACTACAAAATCACCTACCTGTTCTTATCTATCTGTTTAAAGTAAACTGTAAACAATGACGCAGTTTACTTCCAAAACAACCTTTCCCTTTTATTTGGAGTGCTGTTCCCAAAACTAAAACAAGGGGTTAAATGCCTATTTTGATGTCTTCTCATTGTCAAGAAACACACATAATAGAGTGTATGGACACTAGCTGGAAACTACACTGGTTTTGCAATGTGGATATCTATAAAAGGGGAAAGTAAGCTAAAATCCATGCTATTCTATTTACAGCATCCCATGAAATTTTCAATATTCTGCAGATGAAAAGTAGCTATGAGGTCCTATTTTGAAGAAGTTGCAAAGTAAAAAAATAAAAAATTGTGGTCACAGTAAGAACAAGGAGTCTTTTATAATCCAAGTACAAAATTACCATCTTGTTAAACAGGACTCATCAATACTTGTATCAAGATCCTGAAGTATACAGGAAAAGCAATTGCAGAACTCTCAACAGCTCCTTCCACATTTCCTATTCCTTCATTGAACAAAAGTTCAAATGACAATTCCCTCTCAGTACATTTAAGAGACCTGTCAATAATTTTCTCACTACCTGCTTTTGATCAAGCAGCAAAAACCAGAAAGAGAGAGGATACTCTTTCTTCTTTCTGATGATGCCTCCTTGATTGTTACAATTCCTTTTGCCGTTGACCTAATCTTCGATTTGCTACTTGAAAACATAACTCTTTTCTGAAATATCTTTTCTGGCAAGGAAACCAACAGAATTCCTCTCTTCTCAGAATTAAAAAAACTCCTCTTGGAGGTCTCATTGATAGGGTAGATGTTAATAAAAGCATGTGGAATCTACTCTCCCATATTTCACTAATTTCTTCCACGCATTGAGTCAACAGCAGAAGGCAGTTATATTAAGAACCCTTTATGAAACACATACTACAACATTGAGCTCAAAACTTAAACATACACAAGCTATACGCTGAATTATAACTTTACTTTTAGATAATCCTGTAAGAAGGAATAGCTTAAGCAGTTAACTTTGAACCCATTCTGCAGCAGGTTTTCTGCAGTACCTACAAGCTTGTTCCAAAAGATGCCAGTAATAATTTCTGACAGAATTCAATCTTGTCACTCAAATTAAACCAAAGTAATCTTTAGAGAACAAGTTCCATACCAGAAAAATTGACTCATCTTTCCCATATTTTACATATATTTTTTAATATAATTCACATGTGTATTTATACATACATGTATTAATACATACACACACACAGTTTCAGCCCATGGGAGTAATCAGTGCTCCTTTCAGTATAACAAAACTTCCGGCTCTTTAAAAAATGCAATAGTCTGGTCAACATAGGGATGAACAAAACTACTGGCTACCCAAACTTCTCTGCATTACAAGCCACTTTTATCTTTCTTCTTCAATAATACTCTTTGCACAGTCTTTGCAAAATCATGTTTTACAAAAATCTGGAAACAGGTTTGCTACTTCCACTGTAAAATACTATTAAACATCATCCAGAACTGAAATAATAGAGTTTTCAGGTTGTGCAGTTTACAAGTCTGTCTTCACAAGTGGTCATCTGCCACTACTATAGTCTTTCTCTGTTGAATTTCCCTACTTTTCTCTTGATCATTTATGATTCTGATTCTAGGCTTCAATCTTGATTTGCTTTAATTCAAACAGGCTCAGCTACCTCTTTAAAGGAAACATTTGGGAATTCTCAGGCATAGACAAGCATAGTTGAAAGTACAAAAAACAAAAACTGTTTGTTTCAAATAGCTTTAAATTCACAGAATGACACACATGTCTAATTTACATGTTTTAACCATAACAAACTAGTGGCACAAGTCAAGGTATAAGCCCATCCACTGAAACTCAGCATCTTTAGCCTCTGCCCTGAGCTTTTCAAGGAACACTAAGAAAAAAAATCAACACAAAGTATGTACCTTTTTGTTGATGGAATCCAGCTGTTGGGGAAAAGCTCAAGTCAATTTTGAAGCTCAGCTGCAATGTTCTGACCCAGATATCTCTTTCTAAATGAAACCAGCCCAGCAATGAATTTGAAAAATGAACCAGGCAAAAATGTGAACTGTTTGGCAAAAAGAAGACATCTCTGATATGCACCTGTATTCAAAGCAGAGATGGTTGCTTCTGCCAGTCAGATGATAGAAGCAGAGTTTAGAAAGTAAAATAAAAGACCTCATATAATTTGCTTATGGAGCTGTCAGATGGTACAGCAGCAAACAAAAAGGAAAGCATTAATTATAACAATGAAAGATGAAGAAGAAGAGCAGTCGCCATCAGCAGGATTGAGCTAAAGGCCACGTGCAGCTGAAAAATGAAGTGAAGCAGGGGGTAACTGAAGTCTGGTTGGTAAAAAGGTGTTGATCACTTTAGGAAAATGTTGTGATAATAAAACACAAGAGTAGATTGCAAGCCTCGAGAAGATGAAAAACACAGAAACTGGAAGTGCGTTTCACCCAAAAATGCATTAAAGTCAGTCTAGTAGTTACCATTTGCTGTACACACCACAAAAGTACAGGCTGAGTGAAGATACTGTTGTCAGAGTGAACATTCTTTTTTCCACTTTCTTATATACATAATTTTTTCTTCAGTAGTGTGATTGATGTGGGTTACAGAGATAAACTATCTAGTTGTGTGAAGACCCAAGCACCAAGGAAAAAAGGTAGCTGATCTTATGTCCTGAGTCGTCACTTCAGAGTAAGATTATTTCTGACTGCTCATCCAAACTGATTCAGCATCACAGTGCATTAAAGGGCCCTTTAGTATCTGCTTCCAATGTGCTGTTGCAAAGTACATGCATCAAGAACAGCAATAACAGGTAAAGTCAATTAAGACTAACCAAATTTAATTTCCTGGAACTAAAACAGTTTAATCAAACACATTTCCAAACATACATGGAAAAACCCCCTCATCTTAAGCTATTAGAAATGCGTTCAACCCCCATTTGAGAGCACATTGAGTATCTAATCTTTTATTGTTAATTCATCCTTCAACACCAGCTATGTCATATTGAACGTAAATAATTGTGTCAACAGGAAAACTGATATTTATGCTACAAGTAACGCGGTTGTGAAGGCATCAGATGCCTCTTTTGGATCAGAAAATTGAAACCTGTTTGTCCACAAAGCTAGATGAAAAAGCTTTACTCTAAATTCTACTTTAAAGATTCTTTTCTTCAAGGAAATTCCAAGACAGAACTTCCTTGGAAAAAAACCTCTAGAGACACAACTAGATGCTCTACCAGAAAGTATACAGAGCTGCTGGTTTCCATAAGCCTTCTTGTGTTAGGACTGGATTGATTCAGGCTGAAAGGATATTTTTTAAATACAAAAGCTTTATCAAAATATCTAGATTCCCAAGGACTTCTTTGTATGTGGCATTTTAAAAGTAAGTTGATATTATTTCCATATACTTTCACAAAGCATGTGATTTATGTGATTGATGTTCTAATGTCCTATTTGCTGCACAAAGAAAATTCTTAGATTCACCTAAGCAAATTTGGTCAACTTTTCACACATATGTCCTTGATATATGGATAGGTGAACTCAGCCAAATTTATCCAGAATCTGGAACTTCTCTAGCATCGAAAAGGGTAGGAGGTTGCAGGAGGGGAGAATCCTTCCTTCTAGACAACATTCAAGCTACAGCACTTCTCAACAATGGACAATAGTCCTTTGTCTGGCAGAGAACATGGGGCACCAAACTGACTTTGCACTCACTTGGAAAGAATTCCAAAAGGCACTAACTTTCTGAAAGCAAGAAGCTCTCTCTCCATCTTTGATGCCACCATCATTCAAAACACCAGCCAGAACAGTCATACTGATTTTACCATAAGCAGGGGCTGCTCTTAACGCCAAACGGTCTAAATATAATGAATTACAAAAATCAGATACACAAAGGATACTATTTCTTTTAACAAGACAGGATACATGTGATCTCTTCTGGCCTCAAATGTGCCTGTCTACAATGGCTTGCTCTAATGACCAGTAGCTTTCATTGCTCTTTTCCAGAAGAGGACCATATTTACTGCTCTTGGTATTTGTTACCTTGTTATTTATTGCTCCCCCTTTTTTTATATATAATGCTGTATTTTTCATGCTTGGGATTTAATTTAGCTCTATTCAACAGCAGCACACAAACATCTTTTTCTTCCCTTTTGAAAATACTGTATGTTCTTTACTAACTAGACATTTAGAAGCAACAAAATAGAGAAATGTAAAACCTGGGCACCAAAAGGAAACAACAAAACTTTATTTTATTTTTTTTTTTGTAGAACCTCCTGCAGTGAACAAACTAGCCAGGCTCCATTTTGAGGGGGGAGAAAAAGTTCTAATTCTTGAGACAACTTTAGTCAAAGATTTCAGCCTGTGTGCTTTTTCATATTTGAAATTTGGCATTGATTCTTTCTGTATGCAATTGCTCTGAAAATATTTTGACAACTAGCAGTTAACTTAAATCTTGGACAAAAGCATCTTCACAGAACATTACAGATTAAGTTAAAAAATCTATTTTTCCTTTAGGCAAAATGGCTAGTGAGTAGCTAACAATCAAGTAATGCATGCATTTTAGTTCTGTATATCCTTTCAGTGCTCCTGTCCATTAATTAGCCATTGATTTGAAAATGTCGATTTTCCTGATAATGGTTTTATGTGCAGTATGATCAACCTCATTAAATTCCTTTTATTTCCCATGAACAAGTGGATTGCAACTTCACATTTATTTAAACAAATCCAACTGAATGTCGTATGCTCATTTTTCCTTCATTTTATGCTGAAAGATTTTTAGTTGCTTCTGTACATAGATGTCTAGTCTGGCCTGTTAAAAGATGCAGTTTACAAGCTCTTTTTCAGTGCGGTACACAACACACAGTTGAAAGCAAAATTAACTTCTTTAATAAAAGCAGTATTTATGCTGCTTTCACACGCCCTACAAAAGACCTGTACATAGCACAAGGGAAGAATTTGCTACAGCCATTATAATGATAAATACAATGACCCTTGTAAAGCTGAACTTCATGCATCTCCTGTAGTTTTATCCACTGGTTAGGAATGATTTAAAACAATATGGTAAACTTTCAACTCCTATTTCATCCCCTAAATTTGAACTCTAGCAACACAAAGAAGAAACAGCAACCAAAGTGCTGAACTAAAAATTCACTTGACTCAAAAATATTGTAATGTTTCTGTACCTAATCCTTCACCTTCACAGTTCATATGTGGACACTGAACTCATGGAAAGGCAATTTACAGACCTCCCTCAAAACTGATCAACAGACTTCAATGACAGAAAATTAATCTATAAAAAAATCCAATGAAAACCATATACAACTACCGGTATACAAGTTAAAGTTCCTGTTGCAAATGCTGCTAACACATTAGAAATCTAGCAAGTTGCTATGTTTGCCAACTTTGTACATTGTTTAAAACACACCTACTTAAAACCAAGAAATAATATTTCTTCATATACAGCTTGCATATTTCATAGTTTTACAGAGTATTTTGCTGACTATTTACTGTTTAGAGCTCCCTACAAAATAATACCATCTATTAATAAATACAGTAATTTCTAATGCATATTTTGTCTGAAGAAGGTTTTATTAGCACAGTTTTTGATTCAGTAAGGTAATTAAGTGAAAAACTACCTTTCAGTCCCTTGGCCTTATTTCCCTGTCTATCATTAGTCATTTTTGGATTAACTTATTGAGCTAGGAACTTGCACAGAAAGATCTTGAACTTAGAAGTATAGCAGAGCCACTCTAATACATATTCTAAATGGAGCCAGCAGAACATTTCAAAGTGCAGTGCCAGACAGTATTCCACAATAAGCATGTCTTTGTGGAAAAATGTGCTTGCATGTAAGAACTGTCCAAAGCTGTGAAATCACAGGGTAAGTCACATCTGCACCAGAGTCTTTGACATCTTTTACTGAAGAGAATCAGTGAAGTGTCATATTATTAAATGGTAATGAATCACTTCTGTCACCAAATGTCTTTGGAAAGATCATAGTCAACTCATAACAAAATAAAGCTGACTTCTTAAAGAGACAGTTGTCCTCAGCTGCACACATATTATTCAACTGTAATTAAAAAAACAAACAACAACAACAACAACAACAACAAAAAAAAAAAAAAAAAAAAAAAAAAACAAAAAAAAAAAAAAAAAAACACAAAAAACCAAAACAAACCAAACCAAAACCAAAAACAACAAAAAAACAAAACAAGAAAAAAACCACAAAAAACCCACAACCAACCAACCAACCAACCAAAAAAAAAAAAAACAACAACAAAAAACAAAACCACACCAATTCAACAAGATCCTGATGGCTGCAGATCCTGAGAAATTTTTATTACTCTGTTTATTTTCACACTATTTAGTGTGTTGTGATATAAATCCCGTCTTTCAATATTAAAATATTATCTTTAATTTTTCAGATATTTCCCAAATGTTTCTGGTACTGCACAAGGGATTTGAAGCTGAAATACAGCGAGATTTGCACTATTTTATTCCTCTTGGTCAACTCTCACAGCTGAAACAAGTAGGAGTGGTACTGAGGAAGCAGGGAGCCACCTGCTTCTCCATCCACCTCTGTAGCTGGAAGAGGAAACTCAAAGGCAAGGAATATCATCTTAGTCCTTCACCTGATGAGCAGCAACCATCATGTGATGGAGAAAACACCAGTAAGGCAGTTCAACCCATTAAAAAAGGACCCTTGCTGACCTCCAAGCCAGCTCAGCTAGAGCCAGAGGAATTTAGCGAGCAGCTGAGTCAGCTATTTCATTAAGTTTTTTGGTATTTCCTAAAGCAGATTAAAACCAGCATGAAGCATGATCATCTCAGTACAATTGCACTGCTGGACACTGTCTTGAGAAATCAATCTTAAACAGCAAAGCTTTGAAAAGATTTATATAGTTTAAACAATGAAAAATCAAAAGACATAGTAAGTTGACAGAATATAAACAATTTGATTTTGGATCATTCCCAGTTCTCAGTTTCCCAGTCCACACAGATGGAAATACTATTTGTAAGCAAAATTAGGAGGAAATATGCTGACTGTGTCACGTTGAGAATTAAATCCCAAACAATACTTTTTTTCTGGGCAGTAGAGTTATGCAGTCTGAAAGTAGAAATTGCATCTTTCATGGCCACCTTAAAAAACGATGATTTCAAAATATACTTACAGTTCCAGAAGGGTAAAAAGGCATAGGAATTTCAAAACTGTCAGCAGTGAAATATGACACAAGATTTAGTGAAAAGCAAAGAGGACTTTGGTTCTTTACTTTGTTAACTTGTGAAAAGGCCCAAGTGCAGCACAATGTTCTGCGCCAGTAGGTGAAAAGATTAGATATAAATATGGAAACTATAATTTCATAGAATCATAGAATTATTTGTGATTGAGGGGATCTTTAAGATCATTTAGTTTCAACCCCCTCTGCCACAGGTGATGTCATTTTCCACTAGACTAGGTTGTTCAAAGACCCATTCAACACATCCTTGAACACTTGCAGGGATGGGGCATCTACAACTTCTCTGGGCAACCTGTTTCAGTACATCACCAGGCTCATAATTTCTTCATAATGGACTTATATTCATACAGACCTACCCTCTTTCAGTTCAAAGCCATGGCCCCTTTGTCTCATTACATACCCTCGCAAAAAGTCCCTCTCTGGCATCCTTGCTGGCTCCCTCTAGGTACTGGAAAGCTGTTATAAGGTCTCCTCAGGGCCTTCTCATCTCCAAGCTGAACAGCCCCAGCTCTCTCAGCCTGTCCTCATAGGAGAGGTGCTCCAGCCCCCTGATCATCTCCATGGCCCTCCTCTGGAATTGCTCTAGCAGGTCCATGTCCTTCTTAGGTTGGGGCCCCAACAGCTGGACACAGTACTCCAGGTGGGATCTCAAGAGAGCAGAGCAGAGGGGGAGAATAATTTTCCTTAACCTCAATCTATTCTGATTGTGCCTCCACACTTGGCCTTGTTGAACTTCATGAGGTACGATCATGCCAATCTCTCAAGCCTGTCAAGGTCCCGCTGGATGGCATCCCTTCATTCTAGCATTCCAACAGAACCACACAGCTTGATGTCATGGGCAAACTTGCTAAAGGTGCACTTAATTCCACTGTCCATGTCACCAACAAAGATGTTAAACAGTGTAAGTCCCAATACTGACCCCTAAAGAATGCCACTCATCACTCATTGCTATTTGGACACCAAACTGTTGACTGCAACAGTTTGAGGGCAATCATCCAGCTAATATCCTTATCCACCAAGTTGTCCATCTGTCAAATCCATGTCTCTTCAGTTTAGACACAAACATGCTGTGCAAGACAATGTCAAATGCTTTGCACATGGCAAAGATAGGTAGATGGCAGTTGCTCTTCCCTTACACCATCACTGTAATTCCATCATAGACCATCACTGTTGGACATGACCTGGGCTTAGTGGTCACCAATCACCTTCTTGTTTCCCATGGGCCATAGCATAGTTTCTAGGAGGATCTACTCCATGATCTTGCTGAACACCAGGGTGAAACTGATCAGCTTGTAGTCTCCTGGTTCTTCCTGTTTTCCCTCTTTAAAAATAGGGGTTATTTTTCCCCTTTTGCACTCATCGGGAGCTTTACCAGACTGCCACAACTTCTCAAATATGATGGACAGGGGCTTGGCAACTTCACCTGGCAGTTATCTCATGACCCTCAGATGCATCTGATCATGTCCCATAGACTTGTGCACCTTCAGGTTCCTGAGGTGGTCTCAAACCTCATCTCCTACAGTGGGTAGTTCATTCTCCCAATCCATTCTATTAAAAATTAGTGAATCCTATTCATATCCAGAAAGATGTCACAGTTCTGGAGGATTTCCCACTAAAGAAGTTAATCTTGGACTTGTTAATATGGTCCAGGCATCTGACCACTGCTCAGTACCCTATAGCCCTGTATCACTGCTTCTTGTCCCTCAGACTGAAAGTTATGGAACCAGACTTTTCTTTGCATAACCCCCAAAAGTCTCCTTAACCAAACCTTTACACAATCTTCAGAACACAGTTACTCTCATTTCACATTAAACATTTATGCCAAAACTAAATTACACAGCTGCTTGTTTCCACCAATAAACTTGTTTTGCTGTGTGTTTATTTTCTTTAGTTCCTGGGGTTTTTTTTTTAGTTTGGTTTTTGAGGGGGGCCTTTTTTTTTTCTCTTTCTGTCTTATGTAATGATGACAAGCCTTAATGAACATATGCTGCTTCTTAGTGTATGAGAACTCCCAGCAATACACACTAGTTAAAGCTGAATTGCTTTAACAGAATCCCACCAATAACTCCTGCGTAATACATTTATTAGACTCCCTAGAATACAACCTATAATTTACTCTACAAGATGTGATAAATGACAAAAGATAAACTCTTCAGAATATTTGTAATGTCATTCAGTATTCATTTCACATGCTCTCTTATACTAAGTACCTTACAACACTTACCATCCTTGCAAAATAAAACCTAGTTTTAGTTATTAATATCTTTATTTAAATGCAGATCTTGATTTCCCCTGGAGACTGGTAAAGCCCGAGCATTGAGCTATCAGGAGAAAAGAAGACATTGAGTCATATATTATCTGCAAAGAAAGGACTTTTCTAGGGTTTGGTGTGTAATTTTCTTTTCCTGATGTGCTGGGAATCTATAATTGTACACGTTTGCCTTTAATACCATATTGTACTTTCAGTCACAGGACCCTATGTAAAGTAATTGCTTTTGTATCATGAGTCACTATGCAGATTACAGTCTATAAATGTAACAGTAATAGGGATGTTAATAATGCTTGGTTCTCCTACAGCATTCTCTTATCAACATAATTCAGTAAGTTTTAAATGAAGAGATAATTATTTTTGGTTTATGGATGAAGAAACTGAGGCATTGAAGGGACCTAAAGATTGGATTTCAATATTTGCAAAACAGATTATTGTGCTTTGCTTCTTTGTAAATTCTTTATTCCACGACACTCCAACTGTTTAATTGAAACAAAGGCCTGTAGCAGGTGCTGACTCAATGCAGTTTCTTCTCAGTATGCTGTCAGCTGACTAAGAACTGGTACAGAACAAGAGAATCTATTTTAAATGTCTTGTTCCAGGGCATTTGAAAACTATTTTTTTCCCAACAATTTTTAACATAGACACAATGAATTCAGCCAGTACAGCCACTGAAATAGAATCTCAGATATTTTTTCCTTACTATTACACTAGACTGTAATAACTACTTCTTTAATCACATCATAAGCTTTAATTTAATCTCAATACATGCCCCTCTCTCTCCGTCTGCTAGATCCTAAAAGAAATGTTACAAAGCAGTAGAGAGCAGAAAAAAAAAAAAAAGTTTTGTGATGTAAATATAAAATCAGAATAAATATGGTGCACGGTAGCATGGGTTTACAATCTTATTTAAGCTTTGAAGCTGGTAAGTCATTACAGAAATGACACCAAATAAATCTGAGATGCAGAACAATTTCTATTAAGAACATGCAATAAAATGTCTAAAATAGAAAGATTTCTAAGTATGATATTTTTTAGGCATGGTCATTTGCTTCATACAGAGAAGATGTCCTCCAAGAGGCTTAGATGCTCCATTTTAGCTCTTTTCTAGAGTCAAAAGGAACTTTCTTCGTACAAAGAGGTGGCTATGCTGCAAACCAGAGATAGGTAGTTTGCAGAGATTAGTGTTAGGACATATCTTTTAATAAAAAAAGAGAAGGACAAAGGAGTAGAATTTGATCATCTGATTTAAGAATGATACTCACTTCATACTGAACAGAGTGGAAATCAGAGGAAGAGGGTGCCAACTTATCCCTACAAGTTAAAAGATATGGAAATAATCTAGATGGCAGGGGAGAGATGAGAATGAACACAACAAAAGAAACACAGGCTTAGAAGTCCAGGGAAAATTCCACTGCAGAGAAGATCTTTTTATAGGAAATTAATTCTATTTCATTGAAAGGAAGAGAAAATAGCTGAAAACAGTTGTTTGGCTAGTCTTGCAGGATAACCATGGCTACTCACAAACATAAAGAACTTAATGAGTTGGAAAAAAAAGAATTTTTTTTTCAAGGACTCATTACTGAGGATAGAAAGAGTATCTTGCATTAACAGATAATAGGATGGATCTCTTTTTTTTTTTTTTTTCATTGGGCAGAATTCAATCGCCTTCAATTAGGAATGTCAGCAATGTGCTGGAATGCTCACTGAATGAAAAGAAATAACCATTTTCAGATAACTCAGCTAGTCATTAAATGAGTTCTACCATGAGAGATGGTATTCCAGTTGAGAAGACTTTATCTAGGCTGTTTCTTCCATCAGCAGAGAGGTTCCAGATGATTATGCATTTCATTTTAAGAGTACTTTTAAATTTAGACAACAGAGATACCTTTCTCCATCAACTGTAGAGAAAGTCTATGGACCATCTTAGACCAGATGCCTGATTTATATTACTAAAATAAATACTATCCACAATATAAATACAAGATTATTTATGTGTCTCTAGTCACTGCAAAAGAATTTATCAGTGATAGTGCATTTTAGTACGACTGCTATTTATCCATCTGAATTCATAGAACTTGTGGGGAATCAGCTGACTCAGCCAGTTAAAGGACATTAAACTAACAACTACCAAGGAGGGTGTAAAGGAGAAACAAATGAACACTCATTTAGCACAAAATCAAGATGTCAAGAATAAAATTAATCAAGACACCCAGAAGCTTGAACAGAAATACTTTAGCTGCCTATATATGAATGCTAGAAGCCTTGGTAATAAAAAAGAGAAATTGGAATTGGAATTGCTCTTTTATGATCTAGCCTGTATTACTGAGACCTGGTGGGAAGATTTGCATGGGTAGAATGTTAAAATCACTGATATGCTTTATATAGTAGAGAAAAAGAAAAAAGGAAAAGAAGAGGGATA
>JAWWEW010000131.1:44030922-44179165 GCA_035583185.1 Anabacerthia variegaticeps
CCAACCAAAAACCAACCAAAAACCACAAAACTTTCTTATTCTTCTCCAATTTTCTAAGTTATTTCAAACACCGGTTTAAAATACCGACGTAGTATTTTCAATCACTGAATGTACAGAACAGATGACTAAACTGCTACAATGAAAAGAAGTTTTATTAAAAAAATCTTACAAAAGCATCAAATCTTTGCAGTGAATTAAAGGACAACTGGGAAGGGACAGTAGCATGTCCTGTCAAAAGAAAGAAGGCTAAGGACAAATCCATTCAACAACCATTTAAAATGCAAAATACATAGTAAATACAATACAAACCAGAGATGATTTGGATCCATGAGTGAAAACATACTGCAATTATGGGGCAGAAATTAAATTGTTCCAAGGGCAGGTAAGCACTGTTTGGCAAACAGAAACACAACTGCTTGAACAGGAAAACACTGAGAACTCAATCAAGGATACTGAAATAATTTTGACAGAATATGCTTAAGAATAATGAGTGTTTTTTTTTTAATTGCTCCATCAAGGAATATAACAGTACTTTAACTTTCTTTTTTATCATATAAGAGACATTTAAAATGAGGGCATATAACAGAAAAGTATTTTAGAGGAAGCTAAGTGACCTTTAAAATAAATAATAATAAAAATAACAGTAATAATAATAATCAAAAATCAGCAGAGTTCTTATTCCCAAGTTACTCCAGACAAGAAAAGAACAACCAGTTAACTTGATCTAGAAATGAAAAAGCATGTAGTTGAAAAATATTCTAGATATTAGCACTCTGGCTTTTTCATCTTCCAAAACATTAAAAGCAAAACCACAAAAAACAAACAAAAAACCAGAAAAAAACCAAAAACAACAAAAACACACAAACAAAACCAAAAACACCAATCAAACAAACAAGAAAAAAAAAACCACACATAAGCAGACATTATAGATTTGTCTTTTTGGTACTACTGAGCGGATTCTCAAGTACCTATTCCTTATTGGCACCTTATATTAATACAAAAAGTTGTCTTGCTGATTAGGATACTGGGAAACTAAAAAAACAAATTTCTCACCTGCCTCCTCAAAGCAAGTGAATTAAAAGACTGTCAGAAGAAAGATTTGGTGATGATGAACAATAACCATTTTCTATCTTGCCATAAGGTCTTCAGCACTGCACTTTCTCCCATGCAAGACACTTCCGCAGTTCCCCTACAAATGCTACAATTGCAATAATAAAGAACTAGGGAAGTTTGCCAGTTAAAAGATAGGTTACATTGCCACTACAATTTTGTACAGTAGCACAATGGTCTAAGCTAATACAGTTGATATTGGAAGGAAAACTGAGGAAAGCTGAAACAGTAACTGACCAAAAAGCACAGATCAGTTGTGATCTATTCATTTGTCAATTTAACACTACAAACTCATTTATAAAGATGACCGAAGAGGTGAAACAACTAAATAGTGAAAGATAAGAGAGAAAAAATCTTTGATAAGCTTACTCCCCCTCCTGCTTCCTAAAGTAGAGTAAGCGGGTGGATCTTTTGATAACTGTAAGTGCTATTGAGAGGAAGATAAGATAGGCCTAAAACCAATTATAAGTGATAAATAAGTGCAAAGCTCATCAATATGCTTAGTAACAAAATTAGTGAATATTCATTGAACATGCAGGAACAAACAGTAAATCACCTCGTTACAAGGAAAAATGCCAATCAGGAACATTGACATTTGTTGCACCACTTTAAATATAGTCAGTCAGGGAGATTTTCATCACAGAAACTTCTCACAGTCTTAGAAACAGGCCAGAGAAAAAGCAGATAATACTTATCAGTTCATTCCAGTTTTAGTCTGGCACAACTTAACACTCCATGTTATTCAAGAGTCAGAGTTTCATATGTAATAAAAAGGACATTTAAAAAAATACGTTTCCTACAGAACTATTCACTGTGTCAAAATTCCCTTCTCCTGCATTATGTGTGCACCCACACCTAAACAAAATTCTTAATTTACACAATGAACTTTCCCGCCTCTCTATTTAGAAGAAAACAATTAAGAAAAACTCTCATTCTGATAATGAGAGATGAAATGTAAAGTAATAGGAATTATATTCAGATTCAAGCCATTAATGTAAATTAATAGGAATTATATTCAGATTCAAGACATTCACTGCAGACATTTCAAGTCCTCCCCACACATTTTCAGAAATAATACATCAGTGACCACAGGGAGGAGAAAGCATCACCAGAAATTAGATGCAATTACTGCCCTAATCCCCACAGACACAAAGACTGAGAATACACTTTATCTTCATTTGACAGAAACCTATCCTTTTACAAGAACACCACACGATTTGCTATAAAGTTTTAGGTCTGAATCACATTTAAAAATAAGTACATGAAGCATTACTTTCCAATTTACTTTGCTGGTACATAAGTCCTTATCTCCCTCTCCAAGAATGTAGTTCGACTGAATTGAATTCACTCTGCAAAACAATATAATTCTAATAAGTAAAACATTTCTAAAATGTATAAAATTACAAAATGCATATAGGACACCATAAATAAGTAAAAAAAATCAAAAATAACATAGTTAAGTATTCTGCAGTATGTGTGTATATATATATATATATACATATATGGAGTTACATATGCAGGACTGAGACTGGATGAGTATTAACCAACCACACAAATGGGCTGCTTCTTACACACAATCCAAGTTGTCTGAAATCATCTGATTGCCTGACTTATAGTTAGTTTGGCTCATTGGCTTTGGTCAAATATCCAATAATTTAATGTTTCATGGTACAAGATGAGAAGAAAATAATTTTTTTCTGAAAAAATACTGCTTTCTCAAAAACTATGTAAACGTATGGTTCAAAAGACAAGTCAGAGTACAGAAAGGCAAGTATTTAAAGATTTCATATAACAGAACAGATACCGCTTGTGAGCCAGACGGCTTTTTACCAGCCTCTTGTAAAAGGGGGTGGGAAAAGTTATCTGTAGCATGACTAAGTCAATTTGCATAGACACAGTTCTGTCTTCGGGATAAGTTACCAGAATTTGTAACACTAAAATAAATCTTCATATTTATACAAAAACAAATACTGTATTCTGAGGCATGCTAACAGTTCCCAGTCAAAAGAACACAGTTAACCAATGAGAAAAATTTACTATTTTAGTACTTCTAAGTGGCATTTAAACAGACCATCCAGGAGAATTAAGATGCAAATAAGGCACTGTTCAGACAATTAAAACTGCAAATTTCAATGAATACAAGAAGTTTCAGGAAAGGGTATATTTTAAAGACATAATGGAAAAAGTTATGTACCAGAGGCAAGCCAATACTTTCACAGAGGCTGCAGACTTCAAAGGAAAATTGTCCTGGGGAGAATTTAGTCAAATGTACAGCAAGATTCACTACCTGCCTATCTTTCCTCACAGTCCATGCTACCTTTAACAGCTCCTATTTCTCTTTTTCATCACTCATTCACATAAAAATACCGACTTTTTCAATGGAAATGAATGAAAAGAAAGAAGTATATACTACTGACTTACTGACAGCAGATTGGGACACCAAAACTCTTACCGGAGAATAGACAATGGAAAAGAAAGATTCAGAAAGCCATGGCATTTCTTCTTCTAGAAAAAGGAGATCCAGAAGATCTCCAGAAGATACTCTAAAAAGAACGTGAGGGAAGAAAGCAAACCTGGAAAGTGGTCAAGGGGTTATAAGCACAAGGGATGTGAGCTTCTGCCATATGCACAGCATGTGGCTGAACAGTATAATATGTGCTACAAAGCTTAAAAAAAGCAAGAAGTTACTTTCAAGGTCTTAAACAAAAGCCTACAACAGTCTGTGGCAACTGTATTGAACTCACAATTAAATACACCTTTTAAATGGCAGAACAATGTATTTCTTCAATATTGCACTATGTTGCCCAGGGTTCAAGTATAATATTGTTCAGTCCCATTTGCACTCTTAATTAATTTTGCAAAAGGAATTATTCTTTCCATATGGTTGTTATTTATGTAATCAGAGCATAAGAAATCCTAACCAAGAAGCAGAAGTCAATTGTGCAAGGTACTGGAGAAGCCCATAACAGATAGTTTGTGTCTCCAAGATTTTGGAAGCTACAAGGCAAGGAAGACAAAACAGATTTCCTTATTTATGTATTTCTGCACACAGAATACAAAAGACCAATGAAGACTGTGGATTAACATGGTCCACAGTTGCTTTGCCACATTTTTTATCTAACCACTGTCAAGACTTTAGAACCTTGGCAGCAAAACAGAGGGGTTTAAAAGAACAGGAGTCTGCAATGCTTTCTGATGTGCTGTTTCCATAAGAAAATATTAATAAAATTAATCCAGAGATACCTGTTTTTAAGATTTAAATGAATGGACAATAAAGGAAGATGATGCAGGATAATGAAGAGCAGGAAGTTGGTAAAAAAAATTGTTATGAACAAAAAAAGCGAAGTAAAATACCTTCTGCAACTTTTGTTTACTATTCATAGTTGCAGAAGTAAACGATATATAATCTGTCACAAATATTGATGGACTAGGGCTAGAAAACAAACAGAAGACAGATGTGGTAAGTAAAACAACATTTTTTTTTTAAGTTTTCAAAACAGCCATTGCCTTAATATTCATTAAGTGTAGAAAACCTTTATTTTATCCCTGAAGCCCTAATTATTGTGAACCCACACTGTCATCTGCATTTTTTTGCAAGACTGCATCCTCTCCCTTTTCAGAAAACTTAATTAAATCTTTAATAAGTCAGTATAAATGTAAAGGATGTGGAACACAAAATATCACCTTATGCATATTTATTAAATTTCTGCAAACCCTAAAGCATTTCTCCCCAAATTAATGGTATGGAAATAAATTGACTTCAGTTTACCTGCCGATTTATTTTCTTGTAATAATTCCATCTGTTAGTTCTCATGCCAGGGACCTTAGTACTAAATAGTACCTGAATATAATCTCCAGAACTTGGTATCAGCCCTACAGACTAAATCACAGCTAATCACTTCCTCAGGTAATTGACTAAAATAATGCTGGTTTAATCATTTTGTAAAATTAAGCATGACATCTACCCACTCCTAGTAAGTGGACATCCTTATTCTCATATTCTTGCTCAAACCATAGCACATAAAGCAGCCTAAGATCATTGAGGAAGTTGGCAATGACATTCTAGTGAAGTTACCACCATATGAATATGAGCTCTGGTGTTGAAATTGGTGATAGTATAAGTGCAACTTCAAAAACTACTTAACCCAATACACTTACTTCAAGTAATTCATTAGACCGTTTTTGACAAATTACTGAACTGAATATGGTCGCTCACATGCAAGTAAACTTGTCCTGAGAGAAAACATTACTTTCAATTTATGTTAGTATATTTAAGTCATCCAAGGGACAGAGAAGGAAGAAAGAGCAGAGAGGAAAAACCAATGTTGAAATGTTCCAAAGAATTAAAAAACTGCTTTTGGAGAAATCAGGGGAACTTTAAAAAAATACAAAACTTAATTCCAACTTTGAGGCTTGTGATGAAAACCCTGCAAATTTATTGATTGATTAGAGATCTGCACATTATTGATTTCCTCATGTTGTCGAAAATTCAACAACTATGAAAGCATGACTTCCATTATTCATCTGGTCTAGCTCCGAGATCTACAAATGGCATCTATAATGTCAGCACCTAATTTTAGTGCTTAGTACTCTGACAAAAAACATTCAGTTAATAGTCTAAAAAAATTGTATCCAACCACCTTTCAAATACCCAAAGCCCAATGACTAACAAGAGAGTGTATGTAGTCTATCATTCTGCAATGCAGTTATGCTTTGATGATACAAGTATGTGGCACAAAGAACGTGACATCATACAGAACAGTCACGAAACAAAAACCAGTTACAGAAATTATCTTCACTAATGACACAGATGAAGGAATGGAGGGCACCCTCAGCAAATTTGCAGATGACACCAAGCTGAGTGGTGGGGTTGACGCTCTTGAAGGACAGGATGCCACCCAGACGGACGTAGACAAGCTTAAGTGGGCTCATGGGTATCGCATTAAGTTTAAAAAGACCAAGTGCAAGGTGCTGCACCTGGGTCGGGACGAACCCCATATCAACAACACAGGCTGGGGGATGAGTGGTTTAAGAGCAGCTCTACCCAGAAGGCCTTGGGGATGCTGGTAGTTGAGAAGCTGGACCCGACCCAGCAACGCACACTTGCAGCTCAGAAAACCAACTGTATCCTGGGCTACATCAAAAGCAGCATGGGCAGCAGGCTGAGCGAGGTGATTCCACCCCTTCTGCTTTGCCCTGGTGGCATCCCACCTGGAGTACTGTATTCAGCTCTGGAGTCCTCAGCACAAGAAAGACATGGACCTTCTGCAGTGAGGCCCAGAGAAGGGCCACCAAGATGATTAGAAAGAGGAGCACCTCTTGTAAAGGAAAGGCTGAAAGAATTGCCTTTGTTCAGCCTGATAAAATGAAGGCTTCAGGGTGATCTTATTGCAGCCCTCCAGTATCTGAAGGAAGATGGAAAGGGACCTTTTACCAGAGCATGGAGTGCCAGAATAAGGGAGAATGGATTCAAACTAGAAGAGCGTAGGTTTAGATTAGATACTAGGAGGAAGTTTTTTGCTGTGAGGGTGCTGAGGCACTCGAACAGGTTGTTTCCTGGAACCAAACAAGTTGCCAATTCTTCCTGGAGGTGTTCAAGGCCAGGCTGGACAGGCCTTTGGGCAACCTGGTCTAGAGGAAAACTCCCTGCCCATGGCAAGCGGACTGGAACTAGATCATTTTTAAGGTCCCTTCCAACCCAAACCACTTTATGATTCTATGAAATAGGCAGTTTTCATGGGTTAAGCCAAAAAGAATCACTAAATCTAAATGACACAAAACCCCCCACAACATAAGTTAAATCCCCAAGTAAATTAACTACAAGTTAATGAAGTATCTTACAAAGTTGCACTATTCTCTCATACCTCACTTTGCCTAAGCTTTCAGCTGTCAAACATAAAATTTTCTGACAGATGAGCGAGACCTTTCCTAATAGATCTTTCTTCTTATGTACAGTTTTAGATTGTGGTTCAGGGCATGCTTAATATTTCATTTTCACCAAGGACTCTATTCAAGCCTTTCCCTTCCAGGCAGACAAATATTTGTTGTAATTCTTTCCTAAATACTTTATTATTTTTCAAACATATTCTTCAGCAGTGGTATCAGAAACTGCTATCATAATCTCTTCCCCTATGCCAATATGGTATGCATATGTAATAATGTAATCAGGTAACTATTTCCTCATTTGTTTACTCAGAAATGACACTCACCCTCTTTTCTTCAAATGGCTGCCATTATTCCCTCCTCCCCCCCATCACAGTATTCCAGGACAATCTTGTAGAAGTGACCTTCACACTTAGTTCTCAATCACACAGAGCAATCAGGTGGGTGAGCACAACAGAGAAATACTGCACCATTAGTTTTTAATCACAGGAAATAACTCATGTCATGTATAAACCTACTCATCTCTCTCCAAATGACTGATGGAAGATGACCAATATATTAGACAGAAAAAAGACTTCCAGAATCATCTCTTTCAAAACAGTCATGTGAAATGAGCATTTCTTCTTATTAGTTACTTCAAGATCTAATGAATCACATTACTATTCACTATAGCATCATCCCTTCTGTCAAGATCTAATGTAGTTTCAATTACAATGGTTTTCAAAAATCATATGCTCTTGATACTTATTGTTTTTATGTTTTTAAATTTTGCAGAGGTCATCCCGTTCAACTTTCTCCTCAAATCATGGCTACCTTCAGGAGTTACAATGGGCTGCTGAGGGCATTGCCCAGTAGTGTTTTTAAAGTCTACAAGGATGGAGATTCTTCAATCCCTATGGGTATCTTCTTCATTATGAATTATTTTATACCGTTCAATATGCAGTGAAAATTTCCATATTCCTGAATCCTGTGGCCCTTACTGCTTGTCATTTCGCTATGCAAACTATTAGATTATGAATACCATGTCCATTCCTTATGCTCCTTGGGAAAAAAATTCAGAAAAAATTAAGAGCTCTGATCTTCCACCAATTCAGAAACTGCATGATTTGCAGAGTGACAGTTACCCACTGAGAACAGGAATCCCTGCTCAAAGCATGTACAGTATAAAACTTACACCTTCTGAAAAACTGACTGTCTGACGTGCCATATTAGCCATTTGTATCAGTTTACTGTATAGAAAGAACCAAACGTACCTTTAACATAACAGCAATAAGCACTCCAGTTCTACAAATTTAAAATTCTTCCAAGTCAAAAGAGTGCACAATTCAAAGGCCAAATGATCACAAATTTACTCCCAACTCAATTTTACTTATTTACTCCCAGTCCCAGAAAGCTGAAATTGCATTCACAGTCTAAGAACATCATTGATAAAAGGTCCAGATATCAATCCAATTATCCTAAAAGAAATACGTGCTTCAGTAAGAGAATAGGCTCTTAAGCATGTTAAGCAGAGAGGCCAATATTTTGGTCTTAGTGCAGTGTACAGTGGGAAAAGGAGAACATTACTTTTAAGAATCCTGACTCCCTGTGAACAACATATTTCCATACTACAGTGATTAAGATGTGAAAGCAAGTATTCTAAAGATGTAGATAAACTCCCTTAACAGAGATGTTAAATTCATCATTGCAATCCAATTTGTGCATGGCAAAATACAAGTTCAAGTCCAGACTGTTTGGCAGTTTCATTTCATTCACTATTCACAGCTAAGAGAGAGGGGAAAAAAAAAATCTACTTTCAGGCCAGAAGAGGTTCTTGTAAAAGAAATTAACTATGAAGAAAGGTAGCAGCAAAGTCTTTTGAACAGTAATTCTATTCAGTAAGATAAGTATGTCAAATGGACAATCCTACCCTAGATACCACGAGAGATGAAAAGCACTCACTTTCTTTCACACCAAAAAACTTGGTAAAGACAAAGACTAGTAAAATGATAAAGCGTGAGTTATAAGACTTGCCTGAGTTCCGCAGTCTAGCTTGCAAGATTTGAAATACAGTTTCTTTGTGTTCACATCTGAGAGGATGCTGAATGAATATAAATACTAAACAAAATATTGCATGCACAGTTTTACCAATCTGTGGATTAAGAAGAACACATTCTTGCAACAGAAGGCATACAACAGCAGAATTTACATCTGATAAAATACTCTCAGTTTGGGGCCAGATCAATCCTCTCCAGATGCAGCTACAACTACATATGCAGATCCCTTAACACCCTCATTTTGTAAAGCATGGAAAGAGAGGTGCAAGACTTAAGACTGCTGAACTAATCATGACTGAGCATTCCTCATGGAGAGATCCATCAGTGGAAAACATTAGACTCAAGAAAACCAGAGCTGAAAACAACTGAAGGGTGGAAGATTATGGGTTACTGAAGGGGTAACATTTCCCCTCTCTAGGTATCTATTTGCAGATCATGTTAGACAAAAAACTACCAGGAATGGGTGAACTCAGCCTGAATGAGTTAAGCCATTCTTACCCATCTTATATTGAGATCCTAGATGATTTGATGTTATAAAATATTCAAAGCACAAAGTAGTTTTACACCACTGCTCAGAAAGGAATCAAAACAACAACAACAAAAGATTTCTTCTGGTAATCACAATATGGTGCATGGTTTCCTGTTCTGGGAAGAGGTATCACCTGAACCATTTTCACTCGATGGAATGCAGTAACAGGACAAAAATCACTTCCATGAGGGCTCCTGTCAATATAGAGATAACAAGAGAGGCAATGATTAGAGCTTAATGAATAAGAATCATCCCTTTTATAGATTAGTGCAGAGAGTGATCAAGATGAGATCAGAATCCATTATTAGCCTTGTGTATATCAGGGAATTGCAGTAAGGACTGAAAAGGCAAAAATAAAAACATCTAAAAGAGATCATGTTTATTTTGATACCATTTTACACTATATCATCCCATTTTTCTTCTCCAAGTGATGTGAAGTAAAAAGATTTTATAGAACTAATTCATGCAGCCTACTTTCAATTTTCAGGAAAAAAACCAAACTCAAAATCTATGAGTCACAATGAAGACCTTAAAGCCAAAAGCAAGGAACCTAATAAATCTCAAAGACAACAGGAGGTCACAGAGAAAGAGAATCATGCTGAGTCTCTGAGAACTTCTTCATTTAATGTCATGATTAGAAAAGTCAAGTTCAACAGAATCACAATCTGTGTCGAGAATCTGTAAAACTGAATGTCCTTTAGTATCTTAGAGTTAGAAATAGTAACAGTAGTATTTGAAAGATTTATCCTTGTTCTTACTTTGCAGTGTTTGCAAACACCAGGAGAGCACATGACACTTAAGTATACGCTACCAACCAGAACAGTATTAGTAGGAATTTTCACAGAGAAAACCTGAATCACATCAAATAGCAACTGAATATTTCTCTCTGCAGTGTAAGCTGCAAATTAGATTTCTAAAATAATAACTTATCAACCTGGAAATGAATGATTGATTTGAGGGGAAGTTGACTTCTTAAAAGTCCAGAAATAAAAATAGAATAATAGAATTCTTAAAATTTCTGTCTACTTGCAAGGGGTATGGACTTTGAAGGAAAGCTGATGTGAGGCAGAAACAACTGAATTAAGAACCAATACAGCATTCAGTGTCAACTCAGCAAGGGGAAGAACTCAAATAATGGCTGACGTATGCTTATGGCAACTAGGAGGAAGAAGAAAATAACATGATCTTGTCTTTCTTGAGTGCTGTAAACTGAGCTCATTTGGTCCTGACAGGTTGTATTTGCATATACCAGCACTAATGTGAACATAGTCTCTGACTGTAGAATAGATGATACAAACCAGGTGGTAAGAGAAGAGATGAGTACCAAAAAGTGAAATTAAATCTTCAATTCCTTTTCACATTGTCTACAGAGATCATAATGATTACAGGTGTACCTTCCTCCCCCACCCACAAACAAATCTAGAGGGATGATATCGAGATTTTGCGGGAAAGAATAAAAGAAAAAATTCTAAACAACACAGATCTTTTCAGACACATCAAAATTTGACTCATGCTACTTTTGCATTGCAATCGTCTCTCCCCTTAAAAAGCAAAATGTGACAATCTATCATAGAACAACAGATATAAAAAAATATCGTGATAACGGACTTTTAAAATCTATCTGTCCATACTGAGTAGAATAACAAAACAAAGAAAAGGCAAAATTGAAAATTATCAAAATTCTTGAGAAAAATGTTCAAAATATTCCAGAAAAAATTATGGAAAAGATGAAACCAAAGGCTATAAGGAAAAATATCTAGGTAATCATAGAAGTGTGACATTAAGCAAGAAGTATGATAACAAAAAACATAGGAAGGAAAAGCATCATAAGAAGAAAAAAGTAGAACCATTGGGAGTTACAACACAAATAAACAGAATGGAAGAAAAATAATGCACTTTAACACTAAAAGGAAAAGAAATACAACCTAATACGGGAAATGAAAGAAGGCAGTCTGAAATTTGACTTTGAACACATCTAGAGAGCTATTTTGGGCAGAAGATACATATATAGCTTTCCCCAGGGCAGCCACAAATATTCCAGGATGAAGTCTGCTCTCTGAGTTGAGCCCACATCAAGATTTCATCAAAATATGTGAATATTCTATTTCTAGGGGGAAAAAAAACAAACAAACCAACCAACCAACAAAACAAACAAAACCAAAAACAACAGAAAAAACTAAGATAATAACAAAAAAAATAAAAAAAAGGAGAACTAAATGTTAAGAATCAATCTGGACCCCACCAGTTAGGATATAGGAAGAAAATAAGGAGACTTTTAGATTAAATAGAATATGAATGTAGTCTCAGGAAGAAAAACATAACTTTTTCTGTACCAATTTGAGATAGCAGCTGGTGAATCTGCATTTTATAAAAACTCAGATGGTTTGGAAGACAAATTATACCTTGAAAAACAAAAGAAAAAAAAAAGTGGGAAAAGCAATGGAAAACTGTACTAGAGGAATTGGGAGTTATTTCTAAAAGTAACAAAAATGTGCAGAATCCCTATCAGACTCAGACTATGAGATTATAAGAGGATGACCTATTATGCTTTTTCATTATGAGCGCTACGCCTAAAGTTGGTAAAATTAGAAATATAAGCATCCTTGCATCAATAGTTTTTCAAGACCATATGAATGATCCTGGTATTGTCAAAGTTTCAAAAGACACTAGGGAAGCTGCATTTTTTTGACCACGTGCAACCATAAATATTGATGGATTTATATTGTACATTCAATTTCTTCTGTTTTGATGAAATTTTTTAACATACAAAATCAAATTTCATCAATCCTTTTGATTTTAGGTCTAACTGTTTTTGCAGATTATTGACAAAACCTATCAAGAGCACTTAAAGCATTTTTTTTCAAAATTAAATTTACTAAATTTGGCACATTATATGTTAGTCAGAAAGGCATTAAAATATCAAAACCATTAACATTAGAGAGCAGAACTAGCTGAAAATGTGGGCTTTTCAAGTAGGCTTTTTTCCTCTTTTTTTATTTTTTTTCCCTTTAAATTGAAGGCTTATAAAGCTCCTGAATTTATAGAAGGATTACACAGCACAGAGCACATATTAAAAAAAGGACTGCTAATTCTTCCAAAAAGGCCTAAAAAGAATTTGTGTTGCCACACCTCAGAAAAACACAAACAAACAAAAAATGAAATCAAATTATTAGAACACACTCCTTTCTTGGTTTTGAAATGGAAAAGCAGGAAACAAAGGAAAGTACCAACCTTTCCAATTTCTAAAATGGCGAAGCAACCAAGGAAGATTTGAAGATTGGGCAGAGTTACACAGGAAACCAGTTACATATCTAACAATTAAATTCAAACACCTGAAGTCTCCAGATTACCAACTTTTCTCTCAAACCGAGAAAGTAAGATAGCAGATTTCCTTTTTCTACAAGGATTTTAGAAAGTAGTACCTTGTTTTGTTACTTCACGTGAAATTAGTAAAAAAGCTCACTTCGGTTTCAAGGTCAATTCTTTCAGGATGAAGAAATTGAGATTTTTTTTTTCCCTCCAAATATCAGTCATTCTGCCTTGCCTCTCTGAACAGATGCACATTTTAAGGGCATTAACAGTACTTACCAAAGGCAATCAAAAATACCTATAGCACTTTACATGGTTAACAGCAGCAACGTGATCCAGTCAATTTAATGGACAGCCTACTGTAAGACTAGAAAGTGAAGGATCTAAAGCAGAGCATCCAAATTAATAAAAATGCTACTTAATTTGAAGGAAAATTCACAGATTTTTTTTCTTTGTTAGAAATGACAAATTGTAATACTGAAGCGTTCAGATGACATAACTATTTAATCGGAAGTTTAAACGGAAGTTTGGATGCAAGATCAGACTGTTGATTTTTCCTTCTCTCCTGAATATTGTATCCATTACCTCCATGTTAATGTATGCTTCAGAGTAGTACCTCTCCTAATACTTTTTCCAAACTTTCAATTATGACTCATGTTCCTCATTATGAGAGAAATCTTCACCTATCCTCACATTATTTCACTGTCATTTGATTACTAATGATTATTCATACATTCTTTGCTGTCTCTGACACTTATTCTCCATAGGTTTATTCTACTGTGCCATCCTTTCATTGGTTACTTTATTGTCAGAGTTTCCTAGCAAATTCTATTTCTCATGAGGCAAAAACACACCTAGAAATACGATAGAACCACTAAATTTAGCATTCTTCCCTGTGCCTAGTGCCTCAGTGTTTTCACACAACAAAACCTTTTACCTCTCTCAGCCATCCACATGAAATTCTGGCATACTTTCCATTCCACATACATTAAGAAACAGAAGCATTACAAGTTCCTTGAGCAGGAGTTCCTTTCATCAGAATACTACCATCCCTGGTAAGTCATTCAATACAAGACAAAGGACATAGCATGGTGCTAAGTTAATGAATGGATTCTGCTGTTCAACAGGAGGTAGACAATCTCTAGTGACTTAATCCTTTTAACATAAAGTAATTACTTGGCATTCTTAGATCTATTTCTGCGTAGTTTAAGGAAAAATATTCACAGGTAACAGCACAATTTCTATCTAAATAATAAAAAAATGTGATACAACTGAAGCAGAAGTTCATTGCTGAATGTTAAATCAAGCAGTCACAAAGCTTTAACACAAATCCTAATGGTTTAAATATGTTAAGAAACTGCTGTTTAAACACCAATACTCAGCACTAATTTCTGTGTCGAATATTAAAAATGTAGTACCTTACAGTGAATAGCTCAATAACTCTCAGAGGAAACTGGAAGTGGAATTAATGTCTACATTAGAAAAATAAAAATATGAAGTGTTTACCAAAATTACATTGCATTCTCATAAAAAAAAGGACATATAATGAAGTCAAATTTTTTACCTTCTGAAATTAACTTCCAAAATTAACTTGAAATCAAATTTATAGAAGTTTATGCATTTTTCAATCGTAGAAAAAGCAGCTACAGATCTAATGACGAAAACCAGCTAAAAGTGTCTCTCTAAGCCCATTTTCAAAGCGCACTCTTAACTCTGAAGACTCAGGATTCACCATGAAGACATGAGGAAAAACCTGTTTCCTGAAGAATATTTTTACTATCAAAACAGTTCATTAAATTCAGTAAAAGTTCCATTTTCACTTCTTGGGAGAAGTACAGACATCAAATTAGTTTTGAAAACAAAGCTGCTGTATCAGCTAATGAACACGTAATTTTCTCCCTCAGAGTCAAGCAAGCATGAGTTCTGCATGAAAGCACAATGCATTCATTGCTCAAAAAACTGATGCTGCTATAACTGAACAGCTTCAGCTAGATTTTTGAATCACTTAAGACACATGCCAATATTCTAAGACACTTACACAACCATAATTATATCACTTTAATATGGTGGGGCAAAAAAAATGCAATTAAAGATAGAGGTTCTACTTTCTATGATTTAACATGTCATCTGAATGTGCAATATACACTTGAATTTACAATCTGTCCAATATAACTCACCCGAGGCTCTTGTAAAATGAACACACCTAAGGTGTCAATATATCTGTCCTAAGTTTATGAAGGGAATAAGGAAGGAAAAGTCATTCCCTACTTCATCAGTACTGCTACTGATGGCACCACAGTTTGCTAAAGCTCCAATACTAACATCACAACAGGAATTCTAGTGTGGGGTCACTTCAGGCTTCATTGCTTTGTGGTGTAGCCCACTTACTGATATGCTTTCCACAGTATAAAATATTTTGCACTACAATAAATTCATCAGCTTTAGTGCCTCTCCCCCCATTTAGCATTCTACTAATGTCAAATAAGGCAATACTCAACCACCTATAGACTAAATCAAAGATCACTATAATCTTGTGCTATCCTCTCTTTACTTGCTATCCGTAGGAGCAATAAGGTACTTAGATTAATAAAGCTGCACAGAGCAGGTAACTGAGGAATTCGGATCTACAGCTAAGAGAAACTGAGACCAGAATGGGCAATTCCACAGTTGAAGAAGCTTCTTCTGCCTGCCACCAGGCACTTACAACACAGATTTTGTGTAATCGCCCCCTGAATATACAAACGACCTGGACCACCAAAAGAAAAGTGTGAATTTGAGCACTTTTATGTTCCCATCAACGCCTCCATTACTTTTAAGTGTTGCAGTGCTCTTTGAGCACCGCGCATAGTGCACTCTACACTTACTTCCTTCAGCCACATCCACAGTCACAGGCTGTTACAACTGAGGTGACAGCTGTTAAGGAGAAAGCACGTGTACAGAGGTTATCCTGAAAAACCCTCACTACTTTAAAGTAACCTTGATTTCTTTCACTGCCCTCCCCACTTAAGGGGTTTGGCAGCCAGTACTCATGTCCAGATGGTGGACAAGTAAACCCAGTTCAACAGATTGTATTACAATGTTTTACACTGAGCAGTTATTGGATTAAACATATAAATAGCTGTGGGAACCCAGGACTTTCCTCTTTCAAATGACCATCATTCAGCTAGAAAATTATCTTCCCTCTTGTCACTCCTCTGTGACCCAGTGAATCCTGCTCTGTGTCTGTGCAAGAGGACAGTAGAATCCAGTTCACGTACTCTAAGATCATTTCAAAGTGCAGGCCATGTACTGCAGAGTGAAAACAACTGATATACTTCAGAGAAGGAGCTTTTCGAATTAAAACAATAATGCAGATCACCTTAAGAGAATCTAAGCACCCAGAGGAGCACACAGAATAGCATTTGGGGTACTTTCTGTGAAGCAGGACATAATTTTCCAGAAATCCAATTAATATCAACTGCTCCCACTGTATCAGTTTTCCAGACGTGCTCTAACCACAACACTACTGCATAAAAGGTTGAGATATCATATTTAATTGAAAATGTAATTCCTGTAGTGAATGTTACCAGTTCATAGTACACAATGACTTGAGATAGCTTAGTTTCTGTGCACACAATGGGCTAAAATACAAAATGTCAAATCAGATAAGGATTGTCCTTCCGTATGTGCAAACACAGAACTTCAGGTACCTATTACTTTTAAAGAAATTGAATTACATTAGCAGCAACCAGAACCAATATGCGGTTACATGAGGGCACTTTAGATTAAAATTTTACTCTGAAAGCTACATTCTCCATGAGGTCTGGTTAAAGCACTGGAATCATTTACAGAATCCAGGTTTGGTTACGGGACAAAAACTCACAGATGACAACACCAAGATAAATGCTTTTTCATCTAGAGCAGGGTAAACCAGTGTGTGTACATATATATATATGCACACACATATGCATTGACTGATTTATTCAGCTTAGAGGAAACAAATAGGAAAATGAAAAAGCCTACCATGCATTTTAATTGGAAAATGATTAGCAATGTCCCAAACAACAGCATAAAGACAATCAAAGCAATGATAATACACAGAGCCTGTCCAGCAGCTATTAAAAATGTTTCTAAACAAATTGCCCATTACAGAAATTAGTGCACTGAGACTTGAAGAAAACTCAGATAACAGCTTCTATCCACACCTAGCTCAGAAGAGAAAGCATCTCACAACAGAAAGAAAATATTTACACAGTAACTTCAGGATTAACACACCATACACTATTTTATAATAATTTCTCCTCATTCACTCAATGTACTGTCATGTTGTCAATAATCGAATCCACCTGCGATGGACAAGTAAGAGGCATAACAGTCCTAAATCCTGAATTTTGGAAAAAGGTTCCCAAGACTGACATCCTTCTTGAAATTCCTGCCATTCACTTTCCTTTTCAATTAGACACTTTAGTAGAAATCAGGCATAGAGCTGAAAGATGGAAAAAGCTTCCATTGAAATGTTTTAAAGCTGAGCCCTTATACGGTTACCAAGAGTACAAACTATGACTAAAACGTTCAGAAGTGTGATGCAAAAATAACACAGAATTCAGATAACTTCACACTACTAGTTTCTATTCTCAAACAGATTTCAGGAAGGTTTAAGGACTCTCACTTCTGAATACATTTGATCATTGAACATGGCTTTATAAGTTTTTATTTTCCCTTACTTATTTTTTCTATCCTTCAGCCCAATAATGCTAAAAAAAAAAAAAAAATCCAGCTTTATCAGAGAAGTTAACTTCAGCAAGTTCCCTTTGTTTGCCAAATCACTCTTCAGAGAAACATGTGATGGGATTTCCACTGAAATCACCAGGATGCATAATTTTACACTGGACACGAGGTTTTCTTGTGTAGCTAACTTGATTTTCACTTGCTAGATCTGTGGATAAGAAGGTAATCAAGTTCATTAACCACAGGCATCTATAATTTGTAGTAACTCCACTTCATATCCAACTATTAAGTTGCATAGCCTATAGGTGAAATACTCAGACATAGCTGTAAAGGAAAACAAAAAACTTTCAATTATCTCTAGGCCTCTGAACATGCCCTACACCTAAACATGTCGAACTCAGCAGAGAGATCAACTTATGGCCCCACTTAAGAGCCAGATAAAGTAGGTAACAAGTGTACTAGTTCCCCCTAGGTATCATCTGGAAAAACCTAACTGACATCTGAAAACAACTCAGCAAAAGGCTTCACAGAGGATTCACTTGAAAACAAAACACACAGTTGTGTTTGTGCAGTCTTCTAAATTTTACTGTTTGACTAGAGCAGGGAGAGTGGATTCACCATCATCTTCATCCATGTATCTCCAACCAAAAATATCTCTTATCCTTTATTGTTAAAATAACCATATTCCTCAGTATATGACAGAAGAAACACTGCAATAGAAATATAACAATTTATTATTCTAAACAGACTCTTGCATGGCAGCAAAGTTTTGAGCTAAAGGCTTAACTTCAGATTCAGAATGCACCTCTGTCACTGAAAAGACCTAGGAAACGAACTACATGAAAAAAACCTGAATGTATAGTCAGCATGACCTGAAAATACGCTGCATAAAGTGAATGAGCTAACTAATTAGCTGAAAAACTGTCAATTATTTTCATGAGTCACGAAAAACAGGCTAAATGTCAAAGGACTTCATAGAACAACCAAGCTGACAAAAATGCTTGGTAGAAATTATAAAATAAAGCCCAGAAATTAACATTATACTTTAAGTAGGACTTTTTTTTTCCTATGTTACCTGCACTTTTGCTCTACAAGCTCAAAAATCTCCACTGAAGAGACATCTGCATGGCTCAGACATGAACACATACATATCAAAATCTAAAAAAAGCTAAACAGAAACATCAATATGCAAGATGCAGGACTAGAACTTGTCATAATTTGCAATTTGTAAGGCAATTGGATAAGGAAAGCAACTGAACATGCTAATTTTGTAATATCAGGGCAGACAGTAACAGTGATATGAAATTATTAAAAAGCCAAACTAAATGCAGAGAAGAAAATGGTTTCTATTGTTCAAGCAGCAGATGCTACAGCCTATAACCTTGAGCAACTCTGTGAGTTCAAAATGTCATTCCACAAAGGGACTGTGTAACTGCAATTACCACTTATGTTATGAACTTGATATACAAAATGTTCTATGCAACACAGCCAAACTCTGCTAAGCCATTTAATGACCAATGCATCCGAAACTCAAAAATGTGTTGGTTTAGATTAATCAGAAAAGAGCAAGAAAAATTAATTAAATTGCATAATTTGGCTAAGGACTGCAACTGCTTAAGAAGAGTTGATGAACTTGGGGTATTCCAGAATGGTATTATCAGATACAAACAGAAAAAAGTAAAATCATAATAGTAAATCCTATTAGATGGGAGAGCAGTCTCCACAGAGAAACACTATAAGACCTGCCATCACTGTAACAGTCATGAAGAAAAGTGTTTTCATGAAGAAGCCTGCAATGGCAAGGGTAGAAATCCATTCCATGTAAAATTTCTGGGATTATTTTCTGCAACCATATTATTGCCAGGTTTGTTTCTTCGGGGGTTTTTTGGGGTTTTTTTTGTTTGGTTGGTGGGTTGTTTTTTTTTATTCTGTCAGAAAGCAATCCATTCAATGCATGCATCAGTTTGTTTCTCTCTCTTAGAATATGAAGGACTTGTGATAACTGCACATAAAAATAAGAGTTTCTCTATCTGAAATGCAGCTTTCGGGTTCACTATACCTTTCCATTTGTTTTATGGCAATCCGTCATTATGGAAAGTTGTAACAAAAAAAGAATAGTTATAACATTTGAGATACACAAAAAACCAATAAAGAAGATAATATATTTTTATAATATCTCACAGCATGAGATGAAAAGATAACTTTTTTTTTTTTTTTAAATCATACCTTCTTTCAGATTTATTAGAGCAAGAGAAAGAGGCCTAAACCAAATACCAGGTAAAGTTCCGTTTTGAGTTCTGATCATTATCTTACCCAATGTGACCTTCAAAACACTTTTAAAAATGAAGACAATAAATCTGAAGACCCAAACCAAAATTCAAAGAACCCAGTGCTTTCCCACTCTAATTGTACTGACTGATTTTTCAGAGCACTCAGAACTCAAGCAGATACAATCTGTATTTTCCATGTGGTTGCACAGGATGTGCTGTATAAATGGTTATAGAACAGAACAGGGGAAAAGATCAATTATGCCACTGATCTGTCTTATGACAGCAAGGATGCCAAATGCAGACATCTGGGACAGAAAAGTTTCAGTAATCCAATCACAAAATGCTATCTGGCTGCTGTAAACATCTTTTATTTCATTTATTGCATGCAACCACTGAAGACATCAAGGTTATCTAGACAGATTTGTTAAAATAAGAACTGCTAGTTAATTTAGTCAAGTTTCTGTAAAACGTTAGTTAATTAGAAATAGAAGAGAAAGGGATATAGATTTTTTTTTTGCTGTTGTAAAACCCAGCAGAAAATAAAGAATTCTTGCAAATTCTTGCTTTTTTTTTTTTTTCCCTGTACTCTGTCCCCATTCTTTTTAGGGCAGAGAAGAGAAAAACATTCAGAATTGCCTTTAAAGACTTTTACATTTTCAGGCATGACTTAGCTGAAAACAGTTATTTTAAAATTTTAAGCATTGTTTAAAAAAAACCCCTCTCTCTACCACAACAATAGCTAAAATGTCATATGAATATAAAATCTCCACTTAAAGTATATCCTTAAAATGGCTTGAAGCCAAATCTACAGTCAGGCCTGAGTTTCCCTTCACAGATTCAACCCTTGTCACATCTGAATTTTTAAAAAAATGTTTAAAGAGAAGTCTGTATTTGGCATAACTGCCAAACACTTCCTGCATGCTGTTTCAAAAGCAAAAACATGCGGTGCTGCACAGTTGACACCAAAACCAAAATTTTCGTGACTGGAAGACCAAGAAAGCTTCATATTCAAGTTTAATGTTAATCAGAATTTCAGTACAGCAAGAGAAGAAACCTAAGTTTTAATTATGACTATGTTTTTTAAATAGTATCAGAGATTCTGAGAAATAAAGAAAATTTCTCTCAAACGACACGTGCAATTGAATATGTGCTGAACAGTCCTCATTCACTACACATCCTTTTTCCTCTTTTCTTTTTCTCCACTTGAAATGTTTCCAAGCATTTCTTCCTTTCAATTAAATAGGCAGGCAGAACACTGACCGGAAGGAAAGACCATTACAGACCCTCAAAAACAGCACCATAACACAGAGTAAGAAACTGAGCTGTACTCTTTCAGTTTTGGAACAACAAAGACCACGGAGAGCAGGTTTTGCTGCACACTGTGTGGGTCCCAGCTCCAAGCGGGTGAGAATTCTATGGTGAACCATGTTACAAATTAGATAGCAAAGGCATTTTAAAGCGGAAGATACCATTCTGGCTGCAATGTAAGGAACATAGTAATAATCATCAATAAGCATGAATAAACAAGATGAACTCAATATGAAAATCCAAAGGAAAATGAGAACACATGGTACAGAAACAAGAGGATACTGCCAATTTATACCAGTTAATTTCAAAAAAAAACGGAAAAGTATGTTCAGGACTGAACATTCTCTCAGAAAAAATTTCAGATTTAATACTTTAAACCCTAAAAAATACACAGTTGTTTCTAATTATAAGAAAAAAAAAACTTGGAAAAATTGTCAAATGCTGCCTTTAATCACTCTTCAAACTGAGAAGACTCTTCATCAAAGAATTAATTTGCTCTTTACAGTCATGATGAGGACAAGAAGTACAGAAATATTAGAATGTGGGTATTGAATGCTTATAGCTTTAGACTAGATCTCTGGGAGGCAAAAAAAAAAAAAAAAGCCAGAAGTTTTAGAGTCACCACTAAAGGCTTCTAAGGGCACACCAGATATATATTTGTCAGGAACAATAAAAGCACATTTGAGCTTTGGGGATAAACTGTCAATTAGACCACCCTTCCAACTCTATCTACTCTATCTACAATTTCTCTCTGCCGTAACTTCTACACCTAGCTGGGGAAATAAGAGACAGGAAAAAAAGGTAAAGACCAATTATAGATACATAAGTCTTAAAATCCATTAAAAACACTCAGGGCAAACTAAAACATCACAGAAGCTTGCATCACAGAAGAATAAGATTGCTACAATATTTTTATACATCATCAGAATCTTTTTTTTAGTAGATTCAGGCTCAGCAAGATACTTCCACCTGAAGAAAGCTTCCCTGTGTCACATTTAGCCTCAATGACAAACTTAACAACAAAGTTACTCCCATTGCCTATGAGTGGTTTAACTAAGCTTCTGAATCACCCACCTGAAAGCTCAAAAATAAACATTACCCTATATGAGAAATATTTCAACATTGCAAATCCAATGTTCACCTTTTATGCGTTTCAGTCACAAAAATCATATTAAAAAAAGCCAAGCAGTATATTTTCAAGTGATTTTTTTCTGATTTCTCTATTTTTTTTTTTAATAGTTTAACCTACTTCAAATTTATATAACATATCTAAAAAGTATCAAAAGGTTTTGGAACATGTCTTATGGAAAATGCATATTATTTTCTCCCATTATGCATACAGTTTCCAAGAGAAAAGTCCTTCTTCAGTTACTTGTTGATATTTCATAATCAGGAACATTTTTTACTTTGCCTTAAATAAAGGTATTGTTCAGCACCAGAATTAAAATCATAAAAGCAAGCTTTTCAAATCTAGTAAGCCATGGGAGAAAGTTTTGGTGTTGCTCTTCAACTAATTTCCAAATTAGAGGTCCAGTGTCTTCTATTTATCTTGTGAGTTTACATATTTGTGCAGTCATTCTCAAAACAGCTTCTGCAAAACCAGATGACTAATTATCTACTAATTCCAATCTATTTTTCAACCCGTTATTTAAATTCTTGCAGATTAAATCAAATTCAAGACCAACCTTAGCACGATTCAGTAATTTGCCAGAGAAGAAAGTTTCTTTAGTTATCATTAAGAACATTTTACTGTATAGGACAACGTAATTCAGTAATTTAAGAATTTGTATATTTTCTAAATACAGCTATAACATAGTACTTCACAATCACAGAAAGTTCGACCAATGTTTTCCCGTTTCCCCATTCATCTTTCCCTGCCAGCAATAGGTCCTTCAAAAACATCTAATACCTTAACTCTGTCCTCTCCTTTCTGAAAAGTCATTTTCCCTTCTTCCAGGCCCATACAACTGATTCAGACACTTCCAGTCATTCAGAACTCATGCATACTTTTCAATGCAGTCAATGCTTAAAAAGTTAAATTAACAAATAAACAAAAGAATTGTCTTCACCAAAGATACTTTCGTTGCTTAAACTTTAATTCCAACATCTCAGGTTCTTCTAATTTTAAAGCACTTTTCAAGTACTCAAGGTTTAACAAAAAAAAAGCAGATTGGGAAAGAAGTTCTTAAGCCTCTCTTTCTAGACAACCACATCAACACGAGGTTAGAAGGTCAAGAAAAGGAGCCAGACTTTAGCTCTAACATATATGACACAGACACATAAAAAGCAATATTCATATTACATGCAGAATGTATAAAACCATGAAAAACAATAAGTTACATTTTAAGCTTGCCTTTAAAGTGAGGAAGCACAACATTGCACTACTTTCTGTAAAGATGCAGTCTTAGATACATTATGTCTATATAAAACCAGGGGTTTGTCTGTATGGGCAGTCCTTTGTTAAGATAAAAATATTAGAGGAATGAAAAATGGCAGTAAAAAGGTGCAGAAGACTGGGATGTGTTAGTTTAAATCAGTTAAAAAGGAAAACTGAATAACAAGCTTTACAGGGGAGAAATATCAGCTGGACTCTAATACCGAACAGCTGGGCAAAGAACCCCCAAAATTTCCATCCTTTTATGTACCACCTCCACCACAGGACTGGGAAACTTACTATAAAGTAATTGTAGATGTCCATTTTAATTTGCCATTATTTACTTATTAGGAAAGGATTCCATTTAAAAAGAAAGATTATTTCAGCGACCTTGGTAGCACAGCTGGCACTCCACATGCAAGTGTCAACAGAAGTTGCAGTGCCAGCACATCACAGCAAGAGAGAATCAGAGTGTCAAACATTAAATACATTTTATTAAGACAACCTAGTAAGTTAAAGTTTTGGAAAAAAATTAATTATAGCAGCAGAAGGCCAACACATTTATTACCAGAAAGAGGGGAAAAGGCAATGCCTAGAGTGTAGGTATTCAATTTTTGCACTGACACCCAAGGGATTTATCTCAATGATCAGATTATTGCTTAACTTGATAACATTACAGTCAGATCACTATTTAGATACTAACTTTGGCCTTTTAGAATCATAGAATATCTTGAGTTGGAAAGGACATTGAGTCCAACCCCCAAGCCCAAACAGGCCAACCTAAAAGTTAAACCATATACCCAAGAACATTGTCCAGATGTCTCCTTAACACCAACAGGCTTGAGGCAATGATGATTTCCCTAGGTACCTTGTTCCAATGTCCAACCACCTTATCAGTTAAGAACTCTTTTCCAATATCAAATCTGACCTTGCCCTGAGGTAGATTTTAATCCTTCCTTCCAGTCCTGTCACTGGACATCAGCAGGAAGACATCAACGTTTCCCTCTCTGCTCCACTCTTGTTTTACTTCTTTGGCCTATCAGCCTTGGTAACCTACACGGTTCTTTAAGGAGAAGTAAAAATGTAGACCATCCTTCTCCTTGTCTGAACCCCTAGTTTGAAGAAAGACTCAGCCACAAAAACTGTTCTTGCCCTTTCCTCCACCACCACAGAAGACAAGTCTTCACACAACACGAACAACAGACGTGGGGGGGGGGGGAGGGGGGAAAGGTAACAAAAACGACAAAACTCAACAGTTTGGTTAAAAGTTACCTCACTCCAATAATGCAGTTACGGTGAAACTGTAAAGGGACTCTACCGGGTATGCGAAAACCTGCCCTGAGATCGAGGGCAAGCTACAGAGAGAAGTGTAGCAAGCTCTGAGAGCATCGAAACCTGACAGAGGCAAACACACGCACTACACATTGCTGTACACTTCCCTATTTAAATACAAAAGTCTCTGGAGATAAAACGGTTGGGAACGAAACTGAATTAAAACTGCTCCTTCCTGCATATCTCTCATACCCAGAGGACACCTTCACGGGAGTACCAGCACCTACACCTGCGCACAAACAATCCTGCTGCCATCACTTCGATGCTATTTATTAACTCTGGGCATTTCTTTCAGTTGGCACCACAAACGCGGGGTGTAACGTGGCTGCCCCGGGGGTCGCTCCTCTCTGCCCAGAACCCCCGGGCCCGCCGCGGAGGGCGCCGCGCCCAGCCCAGCCCAGCCCAGCCCGCCGGCCCTTACGGCTCTCTGCTCGGAACCGGGGAGGCCCGTGGCACGGCACGGCCCGGCAGGGCCCGGCCCGGCGGGGTGATGAGCATGGGCAGGGGCACCGCCGGGCACCGCGGCACAGCCGGCAGGGGCAGCTGCCGGCGCTGGAGCCGCCATCGCCGGGGTGCCCCCGCGGCTCGGCAGGGCCGGCACCGGCCCGGGGCAAGGCGGGAGAGGGGCCGGCGGGGCGGCCGCGGCCGGGGCGCTCCCGGGGGGCAGGCAGCGCGACAGGGCACCCCGAGCCGGGCGCGATGGCGAAAGAAGCGAACGCCTGTACCTCCTTCTTCTTCTGCCCTCCCCCGGGGTGTCCGCAGAGCAGCAGCAGCAGCAGCAGCAGCACCAGCCGCAGGGACAGGGGCAGGGACAGGGGCAGGGACAGGCACCCCCCGGCCGGCGGACCCCGCCGGGGCCCCGCGCCCAGCGCCATGTTCCGCCCCCGCCGGCGCCACCTGCGGCACCGCGGCCCCCGCCGCGCTCATTGGGCCCGCGCCCGGCCAATCGCGGCGCCCCGCGGCGCGGGGGCGCCTGGGAAATGTAGTTCCCGGGGGCGGGCACAGCCGCACATCCTGCTGCCCCTTCCCGGAGACCGGGGGACAGAGCGCCAGACCCACAGAGGGCTGTGAGAACCCCCCACCAAAGCAAAAATCCCTACAGACTCTCTCTTTCTTACACGCTTACGCACATAAACTTTTCGGATCTCACTATGCACACACAAAGTGGCCTTTGCAGTAAATAATATTAATGCAATATGCTAACGCAGTTGATTCAAATATATTTCCCAGAGCGTTAACAGCGCAACTTTAATTTGATAATCTCATTCATGACACAGTCTTTGAATCAGTGATTACATATTTCTTGAAAGTACACACTGCAGTGCACAGGATAGGTAATGTTAAATTAATGTGCATATACTTTTTTTTTTTTTTCTTTTTTCCTTCCTAGAATTCCAAGTACACTCATGCTACATTACTTACACATATCTGTGCTGAAGACTCAGGAGACAGAACTATTAATTTCTTCAGAGAACTTACTATATCACTCAAAAATTTTATGACTTTTATAATCAAAACAGCACAATGAAATAGAAAGCTGAGACACCAAGAAATATTCAAAAATTTCTGTTTATTTTGGGCACAGAATTTTTACACGTTATTATGATAATATCAGAGGCTAATTTGATGATATTGCTGACATCCAAGCAGTTAAAACATTAAAGAGGCCATTGTGTTATCTTCAGTTATATTTGCAATGTGCCTTTCAGAAGTTACATATATCCATAGGAATAGTAGATCATATTCAAATCATCTACAAAACAATAAGTTCAAGAGAGTTCAGACCATCTGTGATCCACATTGATCAGATTCTGACTGTTGTTTGGCACTAGTGTTTAGGCACATTGATCAGATTCTGACTGTTGTTTGGCACTAGTGTTTAGGAAGGTTGGCTCAACAGCCCTTTGAGTTTAGACACCAGGGCTTCCAAGAGGCTTCAAAACAAGTGATGTCCATATACCAATTTATTTGTTTTAAAGAGAAATCACAGATCCATTCACTTCATATTTCAGTTTCCGAAAATTTATGCTCCTCAGTAAATAGCTGTTCCCCATTTGCAAATGGGGAAGCAATGAGTTCAAAAGTAAGACTGATAGGAGAAGGAAATAGAAGAGAAGACAGGACACAAGAAGAGGGTGACAGGGGTGACTGAAGTTAGTGTAGGAAGATTAGCTTTTGTTTATTCATATGTGTTTCAGGGTTTTGGAGGTCCAGTGTCTTCTGGACTATGAAGACCTATCTTCTTTAATATGAGCTGGGTAAGAAATGGCCGGAGAAGACAGTATACCTCTTCTTTGGTGTCTCTTTTTTTTTTTTTTTTTTTTGTGCCCTAAGGAGGAGAAATCCTATTTCAGTTATGGAAACCCTTGTGCTACCTTTCGTCAATGAGTCTCCATTAACCTCAGATAGGTGGCATGCTTTATACAGATTGGAATATGGCTTTTAATTTTACTTGCCTTTTTTTGCCTTGAAAACCCCTAGCTATTCTAAAACATCTGCTTACAAATATTCTAACACCCACTTTGTAGAGTGTGGCTAAAAAGGAACAACACAAACAATTCACTGGGAAGCAAGACCGGGTTTTACTACAAGAAGCCTACATTTCCAAGATAGTACAGCTTATGTAATTTGTATTAATACAAATGCTTCAACATGACTGTAACTCAGTATTCCCACTATCAGTACTCCTGTGCTATGCTAGCCACTTCTAAGTAGTTTCTGTAATTACCATATCACAAGCTAAGTGACCTAGTGAACACAGCAGGAAGATAGTATTGTAGGCTGCCCATGGTACCTGCCTCCCTGCTACCCCTCAGAAATGAGGACAGGGATAGTAAGTGATTAAAAAAATAGAGTAAAATAAAAATAGCCATCGTTATATTGGATGGTAGAAGTTTCTAACACAGACCTCTGCTCTACAGAGACGGGATATATGTATTGATCAGAACTGTGTGTTTTAAAAAACACCTTTTGTTTTTTTCTTTTTTATTCAGAAGTTAAAAATTCAATAGAAACTTTGCACTGAAACAAGAGAGGCATGTGTTAACTAGTGCGATAGAAAATAACTTTTCATTAAAAAATCTCAGGCCACTCTTGCTAAATCCAGAAGGTGATTTCATTGGAACCTTGTTTGGAAAACTCTTGGTCTCCTCATAACCCTAATAAACCATGGATCTTTCACACTTTCCGTGTTTGAAAAGAGCATTAAAACTACTGAGCACGTGGAAAGCACTGGGAGGTCTTCAATCCTTGAATAGACTAAGAAATTTCTTTGGCACAGCATAACTCTAACTGTCAAAACTCTTCTGTTTATTTTTAATCCAAAATCTCCATTTTCAGTCACCTTAAGTCCAGACCTCAAGCAGGAAACAGCAACATATACAGTTTTATTTCCTCTCTGTTCAGAGTTTCATATAGACCAGAATTTTCATAGCCTGACTGTTTTTTTCTAGCTCACTGGATAAAGAAGATCCCACAACTGATGCAATAACTGGGTCTGCTATACAACAAGTGACCCAGTGAATCTGTAATTGCAAAGTTTTTGTACGTATATGGTGCTCTGAGGCTGCCTGGAGTCTATGCGAATAGAAGCAGCCTCATAGATTCTATATGCAGACATATCTGCCCTATCATGGTGTGTATGAATATGAAACTGGTAAGAAAGTCCTAAAATGAAAGGAAGACACCCCTTTGTTCTTTCTTCAGAGGAAGAAGTATAAGCCTGGAAAGAGGTGCAGTGCAGGAAAAGGTGAGATAAATGTGAAAAATTACATTTGCTGTGTTATGGTTCTTGAGAGTTAGCTCTGTTAACAGAGTGATGAGGGAGGTCAGTGTCCCGATCTCAGAAAATAGAATATTTCTGGGTGCTAAGATGCAAATACAATGCAAATGACTCTGGGACAACAAAGTAAGTACATTTTGGGTAAAAGTCTTCCAAGGGCTTAATAAAGAAAACAGTGCATTTCTTGTGAACAATTTTTCCTGCAAAATGTGTTAAACAAGAATGTTTAAAATCCTCATGTGAGCTGGAAGATTGCCTTTTCTCAATATCACATGAGCCCTGCTAAGAGGTGATAGAATAACCATAGAGAAGAGCTGTGGGAGTTGTCTGGAGTGGTTATCAGAGCAACAAAAAGCAGTGTGAGGCTCAGAAAGCAGAGACCAGATGAGTGCAGGAGCAGGCAAGGGAGTGAGGGTGCCTAAAACAATAGCAAATGAAAAGAAGGTATGGTAGTGAGCAGCTGCCCAAAATGTGCCTCTGGAGACAAGGAAGAAGCTTGGCTCCAGAGAGTGAAATGAGAAGGAGCTAACATGAATGTGTCAAGCCAAGAGTTCACATTAACTCAAATTAGACCTTGCAATCCAGAAACACTTAAAAATTTTTAAGCCTGAAGATAGCTGCATGAGGGGAAAACAGTGGTCTAACAGTTGTCTAGGACAAAAAAAAGGTGAGCTGTTTAAAAGCATTTAGTAATGCTTTAAGTATTAGTTATTCTTATCTTGCGTACATGCTTTGGTAGCTTTTTTTTCTTGTAATAAGAGTATTCTTTGCATGTTATTTAATTTGTATTCATGAGTGAGAAGATTCAGCTCTCGCAGAACAGAAAGTTTAGTACAATCATCCAAGGGTTTGTAGGTGGAACTCAAGTCAGCATTTTTTTTCTTCTAAAGTAGTCCACTTAAATTTAAATCTGACCTTTGTTACAGTAAATCAAGTCCTGACAGAAGACTTAAAGGAGTAGGCAGCCATATCCAGACATATATAAAACTCCTTACTGCTCTGGTTGTCAGGTATCGTTTTCCATTTTTTAGCCAGAAAAAATTTCCACAACCCCACCAACATTTTCTGCAGTAGCATTGCAACCTCTAAAGCTATACTCTTATTCAGCAGTGGGGGTTTGATTTTTATCAAGCCCATCACTGGAACTCTTAGTTACAATAGCAGCCTAGTCCAATGAAAGAAATGTCATATGAAGCTTATATGCTACAGCTTCATGGAAGAAGGAATTGCATTTGTTAAGTACTGACATGAAATGATACAGTTTGGTCTTTTTGTTAAGTTATGATGAAATATCTTAGCTCTGGGAATGCTTATGGGTTTCCTTAAAACTAGTGATGTTAAAATATTTTGATGTTTCTCGTTAAAATATCAATGTTATGGGGGGAAAAAAAGGTGAATTTTATTGTGATTTGGGACCAAAATAAATAACGTGTCAGAACGTTCTGAAAAGAAAAAAAAAATTAAAAAAATCAGACTTCTGTTCTAATTTCTGTAATTGAAATTTGTGGAGGTAATAGGCATGTAAAGTGATTCATGTTAGTATAACCCTGCTCTTTAGGAAATGCATGTAATGATACAGACAAAATGTCAAAGGCAGTAGCAATGGATACTTCCAAGAGAAAATATTACAAATTTCTGGACACAGTTTCTTAAGGACAATCTTTTACTATTTTTATATGGTCATTTAACAGTCACAAGTCAGAAGTTTCCAACTTTAGTGTTGAAAGATGGATTTATGCTTAAAATCAAATGGAGAGATCTCTTCTGGCTTTCTGCCATCAGCCTTCAGAGAGCTTTTTTTCATTCATGCCCCATTGATCTCTCTACCCAATGAGTCACATCACATCCAAGTCAGGTCTGAAGGGTGGTGTACTGAGGTTGTTTGTTTTTTTCTGCTCTTAAAGATGAAGAATTCAAAACAAAACTTAAGAGTTGCTGGGAGATGCTGCATCCCAGAGAGGCACATTTCCATTAATCAATTGCTATCATTAAAAGCACTATTACTTCCCATAGGTGTGCTTTTCAAGGTATTCAGACTCTCAGGTTTTGACATTGCACAAATCCTGATGCATAGCATTAGAAAGGAACCTGCTCATGATAGGGTTGACAGTAGTGTCGCAGTTGCTGATTCCTGTTCTGGACTTTGTTTAGTCTCAGTAAAGAAGATAAAAGTGCCTGGGTAGCTGTCATCCATCCAAGCTTACCAGTATATGGAGCAGTTTCATGGCAAGGAAATAAAACCAACAAAAAGCCCAACCAAACAAAAAAACAACTCCCACCAAAGAAACCAAACACCTCTCCCCCAAAAAACCAAAACAAAACCAACCAACTGTTGCCTTAGGGAAGGGGGAAAAAAACTTTCCAAGACAAAAGAAAACAAACTAAAATGAAACAAAAAATTGCCAAAAAAACAAACAGTAGGCCAGACTGGTAGTACTGAAATTACAGTCTTAAATTGAAACCACACTAACAAGTTTTTCATAGTCTTTTGTTCCTGAACAAGACACCAATACCTTCCTTGGGAATACAGCTATAGTACTTGCAACAAAGTGCACTGTGTTTACTGCTGCAAATAAATTTTATTAGTATGCTTTATACTCTTTGCAAAAAAAGATAAATGCTATGAAACCAGATTGACTACAAAACTTCATACCATCTTCACTTTGGTATTTTTCATTATATTTTATTTTGATAAACTTCTTATTTATGTATACAATTCAAGTGATGTACATTTTTCTATCATTCTATTTCACTGACTTCAACAAAGATTCCAAGAAATATTGTACAAAACTAATAGATGGAATTGAATATTCAACATGAAATAATTTACATCTACACCAACACACCATATATTTTAAAATTTCTTTTGTTTTGCAAACTTTCCTTTTGCTTTGTTCATAAATGAATTTCATAATATTATGACGAATGCATGACATGTTATCTTGGATAAACAGACTCATACAGAAAAGAATAATGCATATATTCAGGAAAACTAAAACAGCAATCTAAGCATAACCAAAAATGGTCTTAGTATATATTATATTTAAAGATTTAAATATACACACAGATGTATATAAATCTACATCAGCAATGTGTGTTCTTATATTTGAGAGCAGGGCCAAAGCTCAGATTACATTACTGATTTGCTTAATTTTGCACCTATATTGATAAAACACAAGGAGCTGTGGTTGGGATCCTGACCCTTGTTAACAAATAACTAGTAAGTTACTACATATAATGAAATTTTTTAAGAAGGCTGAGCTTTTATCTAGTGAGAAAAAAACAATGCAGCGCACTTCTCTTATTCTCTGTGCATATGTGTTTTTAAAGACTAATTTAGGAAAGAATTTATTATTATGAATACATATATATTGTCAGATCTTTGTCTTCATAGTTGTATTTTGAGTGAATTTCATTTTATATTGTTTTCTTTGCCTTGTGGAAAGTTTTGTTTTGATTTGGTAGTTTTGGCTACTCTTATTCTAAAAGTTACTTTAGCCATAGGCATTGGTGTATCACATGTAATATCATAGCAATATTTTTAACCTTGAAGAAAAGTTACAGACATACATCAACATTGTGAAAAACCTGAGTTAGGAAAGTGAAAATCAAATCATTTAGAAAAAATATTTCAGTTCCTCAATTAACAGCAAAATTATTTTCAAATAATGAATATAGTTTTTAACTACTCTGGAATAACTGCAAATCTGTAGAATTTTCCAATTAACCTAAAATTTGTGTTTTATTTTGTCTTTAAGAAGTTTGCATATTCAATAGCTGGAATCAGTTAGAAGGATGATGAAGCTATACACCTGATTTGTGTGTTATCTGTCCAGTTCTTGCTCATGAATATCTGGGTTAAAATGCCTGTTGAAATTTTCCATTGTTGGCAAATAATACAACTTTAAAACTATGCCAGTGGTCACCTGTAATTCTTAAATGTATGTCACCATAACTCATTCCCCTCTCAAATGCTATGCTACTTTCTATTAAAACTCAGTTTGGCATTTGATTATTAAAAAGGGATGTGAAGCTGTTCATGCATTTTAATACCACACTCCAGAATCAAGACAAAGTAAGTGCTTAGTATGAATTATAGAATATAGAATATCCTGAGTTGGACAGGAACCATAAGGATCATTGAGTCCATCTCCTGACTCTAAAGACAACCTAGAAGTTCCTAAGAGCATTGTCCAAATGTTTCTTGAACAGCAACAAACATGACATGAATGACAAAGTGATCCCTGTTGGCAATATAGGGTGGATTTGTGTCACTTAGTTCTGTTTGAATAAAATTTTTCTACACTACTCAAGGATACCAGCTTGTTTAGATGACTTTTTGGGGGGATCAGAGGAATCAATATTTAAGAGCAATTATTTTAATTGGCAATATACACAGCACATTTCAGAGTAGACATCAAACTGTTTTTTGGTCAAAGATGAGATAAATGAACACTATTCACAGAAATGTAATCAATAAATGTGATACTTCAGGTGAATGAATGGAAAGTGGTCAGAATTTTGAAGTACTGTTACTACAATTACTTCCCTGAAAACCCTGAACTGTGCTTCCTAACAGTGGCCAAGAGTAGGAGCTTTGTCTTGCCAAACAAAGTCTGGATTTTTATTTCTGGAAATGCAATGATAAATTAATTGTTGATATAGGACCTTTGAGGAAGACAGTAATACAGTGACAGATGAAGTGCCAAAATTTCTAAAAAAAATTATGGTATTAAAAACTTATAGTTCCAGTTTCAATCATCTTGCTTACTGTCATGCTGGATGTTAATTTAGGGATGTAGCACAGCACACCAAGCTCACAAGCCATTTTTACTATGTGTTGAACATCATCAAAATTCTGGATATGTAAAATACTTACTAGTCTTAGGTATGAATATTTCATTAACAAATGAAAAGAGAGGAGTATGAAAAAAAAATCCCAAGTCAGGCAGCACATGTGTTTTTTTTTTCACTAACAAGCTCTTTTACATGTCTCCCTGTGGAATGGTTTAAATAAAAATGACACCTTTGAGAATGCTGCGTATTTCTTCTTTAGGAAAGTTAAGACAAACATACATCATTTCTGCATCATAAATGAGTCTTTCTATTATACAGAATAAGGTTGATCTGTTCCAATAATAATTGTAATAGAGTATTGAAATGCTGTTTAAATGAAGATACTAAATATTTCTGTAAAACACAAGTTCAGATTCTGTACTTGTCATGGGAGAAAAAAATTAATGTTTTATTAGTGAAAAGAATATAGTTTAAGCACTACTGAATATCGTTTAGTTTCTTGTGGATAGTCAAAACTACTTTTAATCAGTAAAGGTGACAAGAATATAAACTGAAACTAAAACTAACTGGTTAGTCTCTTTAAGTAAGCCATTGAAGAGTTAGTCAACTGCAATAGCATCATTTCAGTTCTAAATTATCTCTTAAGGAATGATATTAAGAGAGAATTAACGTGCATTCACCCAAGCATACTCTTAGGTGAGTGCTGATAGCATACAAAATTTTAATTGCCCTTTTTAAGTATTCATCACTTTCAGACTTTTTTAATGTGAGTATAAAAGGTGAAATTGTCTCTAGAGAGTGTGCAATGAATTAAAATATATTAAAAGGCCCTAGACACAGTTTGTGAGAGATGGCTAGACCATGGATGGATAGGCAATGTATGAAACTATTTAAGATCAAAACCCTAACAAACTTCAACAAGGAAGCAGGAGATTCTGCTCTGTAAAAACTCCTCTGTGCTGCTTTTTCTAATGAAAAAAATAAGTTTGATTAAAACATTAAGTCGCAGCTTTCAACAGTTCTCCCTATGATCTAGAAAAATCAAATTGTTCTAGTAAGACAAATACAAAACATGGCAACTTAAAATGTGTTTCTTCAGCATAACAAAAATAGTCCTGTGTACTGAACCTTTTTGCATATGACATTTTCAGAGGAAAAGGATTTTGTAAGTTTAACTATCTTAAATATTTTACTTATTAAAGCAAGCAACAACATAAATATGTAAATGATGTTAGTCATCAAGCACATGAGGATAATTTTAAACATCTTATATTAAACGAAGGTAATGGAAATATTTTAATGGCCTATAATAATCAGAGTAAAATATTATAATTTTCTTAATGACTTCTTTTTGCATCCCTGTGGGTATTTATTCCTTACAGAAAACAATTTTAACTTACTGTGGATAGAAAATGACACTGAATTTCGTAGGGTTCTAATTGTTATTGCTTTTAATACTAATGTTCCTGAAAGATCATATATTTCAAAGCACTGGTATGTCTGCTAGTTTGCATTTAATATGAGAGACTTCTGCTGATGCCTATTTATTTTCTTACCAATTCTGCTGGAGATAGGCCTTAGTCACCCTCTAGAAAGTTATCAGGAGAGATTCTTCAAATGGGAAGACTAGTAAACCATGCTGTTGATATGGCAGCTATTTACAGGCTATAAATGCCTCCCACTAGCATTTTTATTATTCTGAAATCCTTTTAGCATTCTTTGAACGTTGCAAGCTGTTTAATACTCATACTAAGAAAAAGGTTTTCTCCACTGAGCAAATCTTTCAAGCTTTCATACAGCAGTCTTCTCCCCTACATATAGCTAAATTTTGAACATTTGATTTACATGTACTTTAAAGCCTACCTAAATGGCTGTATTAGAGAAAAGAGAGGGAATAAGGTATCAGAAGTCTAGTGGCAGTGAGAACAATTTCACTTCCCTCTGCTTTCTCTGTTACTCTCTGAAGACCTGGGACTGATGTAAAGGTTTTTCTGTAAGTCCTTCTATTTCTCTAATGTGGGTTGTGATGATATCTGAAAGAATAAAAATAATAGTACCTGTAAGAACTGCCGACCTAAGAAATGCCTTCATATACTGTGTATATTGAAAGCTTCAAAGACCACTATTGCCAGTCATACATCACCTCTCACAATTAGCAGGTAAAGATCACCTCTCACCTCACCGTTTCCCTTTCCAGCTTTAATATGCTCCCTAATTTCTAAACCATCCACCTCAAACAACTTTTTATAAACGTTACAACGTATCTTACATAATGATTCAGCTGTTACCTGTGGTGCTGTGAGCTGATGCTATAATGGTAAGACCGTTGCCAGAGCAGAGTACAAATGCTTGCATGATTAACGTTTGCTAGATGTGATACTTAATGGCTTCTTAGTTTTGTGAACTTTATTAAATCTGCTGCCACTAATAGGATCAGTGTCACAACATGGGTGAAAATTCTTGTCCTTTTGAAGCTCCATTCTGTACCCTCTTGTTAAAATAATACCATTTATATTAATTTATTTAACTTGAGTACCACGTTCTAGTAACAGTAAATGAAAGCCAAAAAGCAAAAAAGAATAATTTTAGAGAATAGTTACAGCATAGAAAAACAGCAATTACATGTGACCTAAGGGGTTATGTTACTAACTCATCTAATGTGACCTCTCATTGCCACGCAGTGGCCCTGTAATGGTTCTCTAACACAATTCTTCTATGCATAAGGAAAGAGATATAAAATTGAATTAGAAGAGTACTACTGCTTCTCTACAGCAACTAGTGAGACCAAAACTGTAACATTTTATCTACACATAGTACCTTCACTTAATGAAATGCAGTTAAAACCAGAAAAAGGTAGAAAGGTTATTATTAATGAGATTAACGTGAGCTCTAGTTTATTTTACAGTGAAGACTGAGGAAGTTCAGACTACTTAATTAGAAAAAAGAGTACAGCATTGCATTGTTAGTGTCAACAGGTATATGTGTAGAGAAAAGACAATAGCTATTTGACATATAGCAAAGAGGCATTAAGAAGAATCAGTGATTAGAAACTGAAGTTAGATTCATTCAAAGTGCAAAATGGCAACAGTGTTAGCAGTGTGCAGTTTGAAAGGTTTCTTTATATATTCCCTAATCCCTTGAAGTCAAGACTGAATGCCATTCTTACATATACACCATACTGTATATGCACGAAAGTTACCACTTGTTTCCAGCATGGACAGCTGAAACTCAGTGGCTTCTTTCAGATATTTGAAAGAATGTTTTAAGGAGTACTCTTTGCATTTGTAATCTGTGTGATATTATATTACAATGGATTGCCTTGAGTTTTGTGTTGTTTTATTAATGTATATTTTAAGTTTTCTTTTCCAAGCTTTGAAAGTTCAAGCTCTGACAAAATCTGCAGCTTAAGAAAAAGCCAATAATAAACCTGAAATTATGTCTTTCAGCTCAAGGACATTTATGGAAAGCAAAATTACTTCCTTGATTTTATTTATTAAAACTGTCTGAAATACTATGTCAAAACAGATTGCTCATGACACAAGTGTAATCAGAAACAAGTAAAAAATGTTGATTAAGCAAGAAGCCTTGGACTTGTTTTGTTTCACTCAGTTTGTAGTCCTAATTTCCTGAAATATGCCTCAGTCAACAAAACATCTTAGATATATTTGCTCACTTAAGCATTGCTTAGGCATTTCTTGTCAAGCAATTGAAGTTTCTATGTACTGTAGTATAGGTGGAACATGGATGACAGAATCAATGTTAAAACAAGTTTTACTCAGATGATCTAGCAGAAACAGAACTGCAGGAAGGAACACCTTGTATTTCTTCATTTCTCAAAACTCAATAAAATAATCACAAAATCATAGAACCACTTAGGTAGGGAAATACCTCAAAGATCATCGAGTCCAACCATAAACCTAGTACTGCTAAACCCACCACTAAACTACTAAACCATGTCCACTCACACATTTTTTAAATAATTCCAGGCATGGTGACTCAAGCACTTCCTTGGGCAGCCTGTTCCAGTGCTTGACAGCCCTTTCCATGAAGAAACTGAGTGTAATATCTAAAGCTTAGCTGGTGCAACTTGAGGCCATTTTCTGTTGTCCTGTTGCTTTTTACTTTGGAGAAGAGACTGACAACCACTTTCAGGTACTTGTAGAGAGAAGTAAGATAGGAAGACTTGAGGTGATCTGTGTGCAATCACCAGCCCTACACAATCAATATTCTTCAGTTCTTGAGATCTCTGTTCATGATAAAATTAGAACAGACAAAACTAATGTGTTCCATATTTGCCATTTACATTGTGATGCTCATTTAATTGATATAAAAAATAAAAGTACTTGAATGAAACAAATGTCTGAGAACATATGCCTGGTACCAAAATAACTATATTATTTATTTCTACCTATATAGAAATTAATTTATGATTTGTATAGATATTTAACATCTGAGCCAAGTACAAAAAAAAAATCTAACTGCAGAAAAGGTGTGTTGGGATTAAAACCTCGAAAAGACATTATTCTTTAAATGTTCATAGACTTCAACTTTTAGAAGTGGACTGGAATTAATAAAATACAAACAGTATTCTTACAAGCAGGTATTCTCCATCATTCTTTAACAATTTAATTAAAAGATGGACAATTAATCTCATGTCAGCAGATGAGTGTCTCACCATATACTGTGAAACAAATTAATCAGAAAAAATACAACACTGCAGAATAGTGTTGCACTAACCTCTTGCTTTATAAACAAGGTCTTGGACTTAATTTTTAAACAAACAACTTGTTCTTCATTTCTTGACTCAATTTAAGGTAATTGTCATGTCATATTTGTGTTACCATTATTATGTTAATACAAAAATAATTAAACTCTTTATTAAGTGCTTTAATAGAAATCTTAGATTGAATCATCTTTCCCAATTAGGGGGTATTTAAAAATATGAAATGTAAGTGCTCTTTAGCTTTGTATTAATATGATGACTTAGTCACAATTTAGAGTTATATAACCATGAAAATCATAGACCCTCTTAAAAAAGAAATCCCAACAGTTTAATTAATCTCATCGCCACAAATTATATTCTCTCTCAGTAATATATTTTCTAGTACAAAGAAAAATATAAAAATTGTAATTTATGACTAGTCCAATAAACTAAGATGCTCTCAATGTTACTGTACTCTTACTACCTCCTATATCCTGATGTGTGTTAATATTTGTGGACCTTTCTGATTAATTTTCTTTGTAAAGAAAATTGTGAAAGTGGAGTCAGCATTGTAGTGTAAGAACATATCCATACTGCAAATGTGAAACATTTCAAAACTTGTGGTGGTTTGACCTTGGTTGGATGCCAGGTGTTCACTAAAGCTACTTTGTCACTCCCCTCTCCATCTATAAATAAAAGGGTTATGGGTTGAGATCAGCACAGGAAGAAATCATTCACCAGTTCCCATTGTGGGGAAAATGGACTCAAATTAGGGAAATGAGTTTAATTTATTACTAATCAAATCAGAGTAGGATAATGAGAAAAAAATCTGAGTCTTAAAAACACCTTAGATAATTCACCTTTACAGCTTTGAGCTCTGTGTACCACAGGGTCTCAGTACAGCACTGGCCTGGAGAAGACTCCACAACAGTCTGTCATGTCAGAGGACTTTGAAGAAAAACTTTGGGTATGTGTCCACTCTGCAGTCATTGGCAACGAAGTAAGAGAAGGACATAAAATACTAAATTGGTAAATTACATTCCAGTGTTGTGATAGGGAATATGTGAATGGCTGTGTCTTTGTTGTAGTTTCATGGAAGGAGGCATTACTTCCTTCTGGATAAATTTAATGGAAGAAAGGTTTGTTCAGACAAACACTCTTTAGAGAACGATAGTGTTTCTGCTAGTACCACTTACAGTTTAATCTATGAAGAGTCATTATTTGTGTTATAAGACATGACCTCTGTGACTACACCATTGCTATTGCCCTAGTCTAACTAATTGCAGCTGCCAGTTTATATCTGAGACATGGTTGTGGATACAACCACAGATAAAAATGAACATTCAGGAATGTTCATTAGCCATAAAAGTATGTATTAACAAGACAGTAAAAAAAGTATATATTAATGTAGACTATATGAAAACATACTAATATAGTATAATGAGAATATATTTATAGAAATATTATTTCCTATAATATTAATATAGTATAGTGTAATGAAAAGTATCAAGGTCTAAATAACCAGGCAAACAGAAATATTTTGCAAGGGGCAAAAGAAGAAAACATGATTGAAACAAAAAAACCTTATGACAATCTGGCAACACTACCCATTCTGGTGTCATTTCATTATGTAATGAGCATCAAAAGGAATGCTGACTAGCTTTTCTGTGTAGAAGTCCACCTAACACTTGAACATAATAAACTTCATGCTAAGTCATGACCTAAGTTGTTATTTTCTTCAAGTAGTCTGCCAAACCTTCCACCAACACCCTCACGGTTCCTCTGCAGTGCAAGCAGACTTCAAATAGCAGTTTTTCTTGAAAGGCAGTTTTCCTTGAAAGGTACTTCTCCTTAGATAGTTTTCTGTCATACCAGCTTCCAGTTGGCCTTTGCAACATTGAGAAGCCCGTAGGGAATTTTGAGCTTGTGCTGATCGCGTGAGGATAAACCAGTCTCACCAATTAGACCTGCTGCTTTCTAGGGAGTGAAATTCTCAGCTCTCCTGAAATCACTGACAGTACCTTGAATGCTCTGATCTGGAAGCTAAGCAAGTTTGTTATAGTTAGTAGCCAAGCTAGTGAAATCAAATATTATATTTGAAGAGATATATATATATGGAAAGTAGAACAGGACATACATGGCTGGTTTGATGTCTGGCTTCCTTTCTTCAGTTAACAGACTGCGATGACATGCTAACTCCCAGAAAAATTCCAGCCTGTCAAATCTGAGTTACAGATAGGCTCTGCTAATAGGCAGAGCACACACCGGAGTTTGCCTTCACAAAGATATTGATAATTGGGTTGTTATATACTTGGTAAAATTTCTATTACGCACAAAATAATTTAAAAGGTTGTAGTAATTTCTAATCTTGGTGATCAATTCAGCCAACTCAACCCTGTGTTGTTTGCCATGGTGTTCTACCTAATATGGACTCTTACTTATTTCATAAAGATATCTTTGAATGTAAGTTCCAGCTAAGTGGAGTTCACTTAGTTTTATTACATTTATTTACAGTCAGATGTGTCTGTAAATATGTCCTTTTTAGGAAGCCAGTTGTTGAAAGTAATATCTTGTTTCAGTGTACTTATTTAAATTTATTTTTTTTATAATATGTAGCTTATAATAATTCATAACATACATTTACAAATAAGAATATGGAGTGATTGTTTGCTAATTCTTGTTCAAAATGAAATCTGACTAAGCAACAATGCTGTGTTAAAAATTGGTAAATCCACAATATAGGTAACAGTAAGAAATATGGTATAAGGGAGATTTTTCATATTACAGAAGCTTGACAACAGTTTGATTCTGTGTTCATTTTGGAGACTGTAGTAAACCAGAAATGAAAAATGCAATGCTGAAAAGGTATTCCAAAAGGACAGAAAGAAGCTTAAAAGGTTTCAACAGAACAGCACCAAGAATGATGAAATAGGAACTTGGCTTCTTAATCTGCAGGAGAGTGATGAAAAAGGCAAGCAGACAAGAACTGTTTCTCCTAATAATTAACTCACATTAGACTATGGCAGTCTCAAAGAAGCTAGAAATACCATTTGTAGCCCATTTATTCTCTTTCCTGGTCATCTACTATTGCTCACTCTTCAAGATCAGACATCAGACTACATACTCCAAGTACAGCTGTTCTCATGTACTGTGGACCCTTGCTAAATACATCATGATAAAAATGTGTGTGATTTATCTTTTGGAGTAGATGACTGGGAGTTATGTTGCCAGAATTCTCAGAAACAAAATACACATTTGTAAAAATAATTTTATCTGACTTTTAAGGTTAATACAGCCTCAGTAGTGTTCCTAATACAACAGAACTCCTATAGTCACAGTCACTGGCAAGTTAAGCATAGGAGATGAAAATTCTGGACACCTTGGGCACTCCTGATTTAGCTACACAAGGCAGCAAGTGCAGTGGTCACATCTATTTTTCTGGGTGTGTGAATGTTTACAGCACAATGAAGAGAGGAGAACTGTCCTTCAAGGGATCCTTGGGAAAGGAAGGCTCACCAGCAATTCCAACCCTACCTACCTCTTTTGTGTCTAGAATTGCCAAAGTCAGATGGAGGAAGGCCCATGATTTTGCTGCAATCCTTTCAGAAGCACTGAAGCAAGCTTCTCAAAAACATTATGCTAGAAATAGAGCCAAGAGTTAATTTTAAAAATCATAAACATATGGTTTGTCTGTTCCCATATGAAAAGATAAATCAGGAAAAAAACATACTTGGCTTGAAAACCATTTAAACATCAGCTTATATAAAACGTTGTCAATCTGTGTTACGTTCTATGGGGAGGATCCTTCAGCTAATTATTTAATACATATCCATACAAACGTAAGTACTCAGAGCAAAGAGATTCAGCTCTGGATTAGGAAATGCAAATCAGCTCCAGGAATACAAGCTGCAAAGCTAACAAGAGATTAGCATAGAAGCTACAAAGCTAACAGGGGATTAACTTTCAGGAAAGCTTACTAGTTTATCATTATGAACAAAAAATATACCATAAAAAAGAAGATGAGAACAAGAATAACTATGAAGGAAAACATACAGCATAAAACTATTAAACTATTCCTGCAGTCAATATATTGCACTTTATTTCTAAGCACAGGCCTGAACATACTCTTCACACCAGACCTACCATACATGCAACCAGTTGCAAGTTGAAGGTGCTTCAAATTAATTTCAAAACCTCACCCACACCACTCAACAGCTGAGCTTTAAGCATGAGTCCAGAGATAGCTGAAGTCATGTTGTAAACAGTTAGATTGAGTTTACCTTAGAAATCATAAGGACAGTTGGACAGAGACCTTGGCTACATGGCTGATGCTACTTATGTTCCCAACATATATATATATACATATGGGTACAAACCTGAATGACCCACCAGTCAAAAGAAGGGTGTACCATTGACAGGTACTAAGTATAAGAAGCTAGAAGGTTTGTAAAAATAACAGGTCATATAAATAAAATATTAAATAGTGACATCCCAGGGAATACTAGAAATTATATGAGTGCAACAAAAATTTGTTTTGAAATGTGAAAACTGGCACCCAAATTTTATCTTGTCTGCAGAATAGCAGAACTACGTTGGTAGTTATTTCACAATTTTCAGTTTTATTTTTATATGTTCATATTATAGGTATATTATAGTTATAACTAACTATAGTTATATCGCACTTAAAAACCCCCAAGCTCATTATGCTGAACTATACTATCTATCTGCATGGCAAGTTTGAAAAGACTAAAAAAGCTGAATTCAGTAGAGATGGGGTCTGGCCCTAAATCATTATCAAGGTTTTTCTTTCAAGCTGAATGCTACAACTCCACTTTCTGCTTCAATGAGAGAGAAGATTTGCTTTTCTTTACCTCTACCCTGTAGACCAAGTAACAAGCACCTTCCTGAAAAGTTTCAAATTGATTGTTCTAGTGAATACCAGACATACCCAACCTAACTCTCATACTCTTACCTGCTCTGGTTTTCTTTTAAGATATTGGTTTGACATGTTTTTTAAACACTTAACTGTCAGTAATTACATATTAGTTTCTGTTAGAGAAGTAACAGGAAAGTTACAGCACATAAGGGATGTGAAATATAACTGCAGTGTACTTATGTCCTTTCCCAATTGAAAACAAAACTGCAGTCCCTTAGAAAGCAAAAGAATGGAATAAATAGCCTCCATACACTGGCAAATGAATTAGGAAACCTTCTCTTTGCATAGTTGGGAGTATAGATAAAGCATGATAAAAAAGTGTGAATGTCACAATTTGTTACAGTTTGCATCTACTATAGTGAATACATATGAAACATCATAGGTATTCATTTCTGTCCATCTAAACCAACTATTTTGTCCTTAACTGTATAAGGTGTTAACATACTTGCCTGATGTGTCTAATGAAAGGTACTTAAATTTTAAACATTTTCAATATTTATATTTCCCATTTCTTGTCTTTAGATTGCAGACAATGCAAGTAGAGCACCATGCTGTATCGTATTTATTAAAGTTTATGTACACATTTCTGATGATCTGGACTAAATTCACTCTGAAACATTTGCTTTTCACAAATATTTTGATGAATCATACCTGTCACGGATGAATTAACAGCATCACAAAAGGATACTGAAGTAAATCTGTGCAACTATTTCTCCACTGACATCACCCTGTAAAGACCTCTAAACCAACATGAAGGGCAAATCGTTTACTCTCTGTATTTAGTAGGATGTTATTACATTGAAATTGGACAGGTGTAAATTAAAATTATCCACACAAATATACTTGAGATGTTAGAGTAATTATATTTTCCAATTTAATTATGCTGACATAATATCTGTGACAGGCATATTGCATATTATTTCACTTTTGGGTAAGTCAATCTCAAACCATTCATTCTTGAAGCCCTATCATTAGTATGCCTGCATTAAACTGAAGAGTGTATTTGTGATGGTGTCACACCTGAATGGTGCAGGTTCAGAAGGAGACAGTTCCATTTGCCAACATATTTTCCTTCTACTGCTACAGAAAAGTAACCGTCAAGGCAAGTGTACCTTCTCATTTTACTCAGAATGCTCTGCTTATTACTACTAAAACACAGAATAATATCTGAAAGTTTTGAACTGCAGCACTGCTTTTAAAATGTCAAAATTTAATCTTTACGTTTTTTTTAAAAAAAGGCATGGATTTTCCTGTGGAACATGTGAAATTATTGCAACTGTCCTTATGGCAGTTCTGTGAGATGTAAGCATCTTAATCTTCTCGGTTTTACTGACAGTCTCCTAAGATTCTGGGAAAACAATTTCAAGCTGATGGCAGTTGAGCCTCCAGTACCTGTTTCTATTTGACTATGATATAACTACTGGAGTTTTAACCTTTTACCACAACAGTCACAGAATATGATACCAGCCAATAACAGAAAATATCAGAGTTATTCAAGAGAAAGCTAAAGATTAGGTTTTTTAATACCTTTAACATATGGTTAGTGAAGACTAAGAAAATGCATAAGGGTAAAAGAAAGGAAGGAAGAGAAAGAAAAGGTAAGAGTAGAAAGATTCATAATCGCCACCCATGGTTCTATGACAAGACTTGATTGTTGCACTGTTGGTTGAAGTGGTGATCAAAATCTTTGTCTTGGTCCATCAGAAGTGGGGGAAAAAGTGACGAAACACAAGGTCCGACAGGTTAATATGCATTCAGGCCAGGTGGGAGTGCCTGGTACCTCTCCATGGCAGATGGAGCTTTCAGTCCTCTGGAGAAAGACCTCAGAAAATGAGTCTGGGGGCTCTTTGGGCTTCTTTGGTAGTTTGACCCCTTCTAAGACACGACAGCTGTCTCTCACATCTAAGCAGTTAAGCCAATTATGCCACATCAGACTTTCAGACTTTCCCTGAATGGGGGGATGTGGGGGGGGAAGTTTTATAACTGATCAGATTTGCATAGGAGACAACAATTACCATCATAGAAGAGTTGCCTCTTACTGGCCTCAAGGCCCCTCTTCAGCGTAGCACCTTGGCGCCTCCATAATTGTTTTAGGTCATTAACCATTAACATTGTAGTCTCTCACAGTATCTCCATCTATCTTATTGCAGCAAAGCTTCCAAGAGAAGTAACACATTATGAGATCAGCTACTTATCAATTCCTTCCTGGCAATCTTGTTTGTCCAGGTGATTTTGGGGGACTTGCAATACTATGGGAGTAACAATGACTCCCACTGATTCTTCCTGTGGTGCAAATACTTCTAGGATTGCCCACCTGAAAGTGGCACAGCCTGAGCTCGCCAGAGCAAGTACCGGCTACACGGAGCAGTCAGGAACTTGTCTTGTGGTACTATGGACAATTTGTCCCTTATTTTCAAAAATAACACATGGGCAAGGCAACATATTTGAGCTGTGTACCTATTGCCATCCATATGAACACATCTCTTAATTTACCCTTGCATCATACAGTGCGGTTTTGGTGATTCATTCTTCATGTGATAATTGAACAGAATTTGGGCCAGACTCTGATGCTGACACTACAAGATGCCATTACTACAGACACTTTATACAATTTCTTGCTATGAAATGTAAATGTCCATATTCTGAAAGCAATGGTATACATGAGGCTTTTCAGCTGGTATTTCCCTACTTGTGTGCTTGTTTCGATTTGCAAAACTGGTGACTTCTTGATAGATTTTTATTTGAATATGTCACATAAAAAATGCAAAAAATATGGAAGTACAGACAGCTACTTTCTAATTCTGTATAGCTACTTCTTGAACACATTCTTTACTAAAACCTGTGCTAATACAGACACACACATGCCACATTTACACATTGGAGTTTTTTTGTAAGTTTTTTCTTTTATTTTCTTCTGATTCTTGAAATTCTATTTGTTAAATATTGCAATAAATAACATAATACAAGAGAAAAAGGCAATATTGTGTGTTTTTACTATGCTCAGAAATTGCAGATAAGTGAGTATAAAGAAAGAAAAATATGCAATTTTCATTCAAAAGACCCACATTAAAAAATCTGGGATGACAACCACAAAATCATAAATGTTCTAGTGAAATCAAGGCAAGTGGCAATGACAGCAATTTCAAAATTCACCAAAATCTTTGGAATTTTTAAAAATTATTTTGCCTATTATATATCCACATGGATTATATTTAGCTTGTGATGAAATTATATTTTTGGTGAATAAAGGTAACTGTAAATCTAATAAATTTGGTCTTTTGATATTTTTTTTACATACAACTACATGTTTAACAATTTAATAATAAGTAGCTTCAATAAAGTAGACCTAGAACAGCTACTTGTCGTATATCAGAATATCTATTAATAGAGTCATCAAATCAGGATGCTTCTGGTAGTGCTCTGCGGAGAGCAGCTGAATGCTACTATGAAACATTTTTATTGCTGATCTGGAACAAAAGAAGTCCTTAAACACACTTCTGACAAAACTTGGAGACTGGTGATAATAGCAGATAACAACAAAACAATCGTGTTGAATTATTTAGATCACATAAGAGGCTGGAGATATTCAAGAAAATGATGTTTTTAACATCTATAAAGAAGAATTGCGTCCTTGGTCATGGACAGGAGAACCCTGAAAAGGATTTACAAGAGAGAATCAGTTCACAGTAACGTCAGCGTAACCTGTTCCTTGTCTGTAAACAAAGAAGTGGGGACTTAATCTCTCAGGGTAATGTGGCTGACTGTATTTTGGAATACTACATATTCTCCTGCTGTCCATGTCTAACAATTTTGAGAAAGGAATAAAAAATAACTGAGTGCTGAGAAAATGCCTTAGAGGAAGAGACTTAAAAACTTAATCTGTTTAGCATGCCAAAAAGAAGATTGAAAGGTGGCTTGACACAATGCATAAGTATTTCCTTGAGGAGCAGATACCTGGCATTGAAGATCTTTTTACCTCAGCAAAGAAAGGCTTTAATAAACCATAATAACTAGAATCCAGACACAGTCAAGGTAGAAAGAGGACATTAATTTTTCAAAAGAAGGATGTTTGCGCACTGACTCAAACTGATGGAAAGAGACAGAATCTAACTGTTGATTTTTGGTACAAGACCAAGTGTCCGTTTATAAAATAAACAGTTGGTATCAACTGGCTAAAATTCAATAGCAGATATCATACATAAGGTCACATTAGATGACATAATACTCCCTTCTGGAACTTCACACAAGTGAAAAATACCTTCCCCAAAACCTCTATTAATATTAAGTATCAGATCTACAAAGCAAAATGGCATCTGCATTCACTAGTGTGTTTCAGGGTAGACACTAATAATTAGTTTTGTTAGTGGATGCTAATCATATGCAACTACTTCTTTGAGTGTTGAACTCTACAATCAGAAGTCTGAGTAGAGCAAACAAAGCTACTTAATTCATGTTGTATAATCAACTCAAACAATGGTGTATAAACTAAGTTACAGTCTTTATGTGGTGAGGACAAAATCTGAGCAGCCATAGCTCACTGCAGTAAAATATAGTTCTGCTTTTGTTCCAACAAGAGAAAGTCACTTGTATCCTTCACCAAGTTAACAAGCAGATAACCAGTAGATGAGCTTCCACCACACATATTCCCTTGTCTAGTGATGTGGTTGCTCCTACTCCTTAGGCACATCCCATCTGCTAGAGCACCAAATACTTTTCTCAGCGGAAGAATCTAGTGTATGTAAAGGGCCAAGTCCTTTGAAAAGGAACTTCATGCAGACATTTGAGAGCCCAGAAATATTTAACAGATCATGAGAGACTGTAGTATGGTGCAGACAGGTCTTCTGCATCAGGAGGTTGACATTGCAATGCCTAGCTCCCACGTAATCCAACATGTTATGTACACCTCACCACATACCAAACAAATTAATAGCACTCAGTCAAAACTACCCAAAACTTTGGTTTAAAGGCTGTAAATTAATTTCAGTCCTTCTCCTTCATTAGATAAATTAAATCTGTGCTGGTTTTTTGTCTCTGGTTTTCATTTATGTATTAAAATGTAAGAATTAATTCAGTTACTTGTGTGATTTAGCCATATAAACCACAAGAAAATCAACATCCTTAACAAAACCCTTTTTTTTTCTTTTAGTAGACAATGAAACCTTAACAGGGTATCTTGTCTTATACTATCCCACAATACTAGTACAAGGAGTACTAGAAAAGAATATCTGGAAATATTTGCTAACCATGAGAAAATTGAGGCAAGTGTGATTTAAATTGTAATTAATGCAAAACAATCTTAAGCTCATTTACATACTTTTTTTAAGATTGAAGGTTAATTCTATTAATAGAATGCACTATATTTTGCAAAGAAAATAATGCAACAAATCAGCAAAATTCAAAATTTATATGGTGATATTTTTCTCTGCAGCCAACTCTAAAACCTCAGATGGCAGTATGTCCTAATACTTAGAAAAAGATGTCTCATTAATAAATTTGTCTGATTTAAAGTTGAAGCTTCCAGGCATATGAAAATAGCTTGCTAGTTGTTATAATAGATTTTAAACTGTGTAGAATTAACAGGAATATTTTTGACAGCTGATTATCACTGCATCACTGTAACCCTGACTGAAGAATAGAACTGATAGCACCTAGTTAAGAACAAGTCCTGTAAGAAAAAGAAAGTTTAAAAAAGTGCAGCATCAGTATCTCCAAAACAGAACATGGATGCAAGAATTTAGTATTCCTCTTTAGGATTTTATTTTATATAATGTCTTGACAGTAATTGAATTTATTTTAATGACTTATGAAACATTTCACTGAAGCATTTGTTGTGTCCAAGTTTAAAGCACAAGCTGATGGTTTTTAGAGGAATTATTTAAACATACGTACAATAAAAGGCTATTCCTGTGTCCACATAGTGAGATTCAGAACATCTCAATTTCAGAAAGAAGTGCATGACTTCGTAAGTAGATTTTGATGAGATACTCCATGACCAGAACTAAAGGTTTCATAATCAATGTCTAAATTACATGTTAATGACTAAGCTTGAAGACCACAGTTCAGAAACCGATGCAGGGAATTCACCCTTGGGAATATGTGAGACATTGCTTAGTTTGTTTCTAGAGGTAATTACTATTAACTTAGGGTTTTTCTCAGCAATGCCTCAAGGGCAAATGAGTAAATCAAGTGTGTTTTGATAATTTGCATACAAGGTATCTTCTTAATTGTATTTAACCATAAAACCAAGGCACTTCAATGCTGCTTGGGTAATTGATCTCCAAAGCGCGTCACCTGTGTTCTCTCTTCTACATATTTCAAGTTGACATAGGTGGCTTACAAGAAGCATTTTTCTTTTCCCACTTCTCTTTTGGGGCAGTCTCTCAATCCTAAAAATGTATGAAAGGTGAAATGCCTGTGCTCCACCAAGTCCAAAGGCTACAATTAGACAATGTCCTTATGCAACTCTCACAGGCTCTGGATGAAGAGAAAAAGTCGATTCCCCTTTCTTTCTGCATACATCTGCATAATTTCTGGGCACAGTATGGCCTCTTGTGAGATAATATACAACTGTTCTGCAAGAAAACCATCCTTCCTGGCTTAACAGCATCTTTGAAGGTACTTGCTAGTGGCAAAAGCACTTGTATCTCTTAAAGAATGATCACAGTGATCCCTGCAATCACCGGTAAGCAATGCTGGGGCTCTAGCAGGACTGATTCTGGATGGTCAAGCCTTCACTGTAAAGTTGTATAACCCATGTTCCTACATTAATAAAGAGACTGCTGACTCTGGGCTGTGCAACTTCTTAGCCCATGAAACAAAGTACACATACTGTGATGGTTTGGTGATTGGCCTGTTGTAGAAGTTAAATGGGAATCACTTGTCTCTTATTGTCTTCTCTAAAGGAAATGGACTGACCTCTTTGAATGCAAATTACAAAAGGCACATGTGTCATACAACTGAATAAGACAAAAATAATCTCAATTCCATGAACTATCTCGAAAGTCATCTAAAAGATGCAGCTTTTGCTTTAGAGCAATTTAATGCTGTCTTCTTACTGCCCAACCTCTAGTACCTGAATTTTCCCTTTATTTTGGTGCAATAGAAAAAATAGTTATTATTTTGATGCAATTCTGGCTTAATAAAAATGTAACAGTGTGTATATAATTAAATAAAAATTTGCATAATTCCTGTATTTTATGATTACTATGGAATACCCTGTAATTGGATCATGATACAACAAAAAATTTCTCTTTCTCACAATGATCAGTGATAGGGAAACTAATATTTTTAATGGCTTACTGATGATACAAATACTTTACTAATTTTTTAAAACAACCCCTACTAAAGGGAAAAGAAAAAGATTTGTTTAGTTTACATGTCCAAATATGACAAGGCAGTCCTTTTAAGATTCATATGCAGTTAATTTCAACTAGTTTAGATTGTGAGTTTGTGATTCCTGTAGATAAATCATTATTAGTTGCTAGCCCACATACTCTGAATATATGCTGAAGGCAGACAAATTGCATAACATGAATTAAGGAACCAATCTCAGAAATGGACACCCAGAATACTAAGGCCACAGGGTAGCTCATGTCTATGAAGTGTAGTTTAATAATCTGTTGCATTAGATAGAAAAACCAAAATGGAATTGACCACTGCATCCAGAGATTAGCCTTTCAACTTGAGTGTCTGTGCTCCCTTGCTCTTCTGCTTTGGAGACAGCATTGGTAGGAGAAAGAATTCCATAGCAGATTCTGTAACTATGACAATAGACAAAGCTGTCTACCTTCACCTGCAGCCTTATACACCTGGGACAGGGAAACTTTAAATCTGTATAAGCTTGTGAGTAACTAATGCTCATGATGAGTGCCAATACATGGAAGTAATATCAAGTAGCAAGTGCGGTAAATCACAGCCCTGAATGCTGTATAGAAGCACCCAACAGCAGGCAAGCTCTCATAAGTCTTTTAACATAATTGCTGTGATGAAAACGTGTTCAACTGCCACCTCTTTTAAAATGTCTTTCCACAAGACTTTGCACAGACTACAGTTGTTAATGGCAAAACACAAAAGAACCCAAATATCTCCGCCTTTGAGATCAGAACATAGATCCTCACTGAGTAACATCGTTGATAACTCAAAGGCAGCCCTGAGTGTGAAAAGCTCTTTCTTTACAAGTGTACAGGATAGGTTGCCAGTCTGCTAAGCATCTTTTTCTGTTACATACTGTTGCCCAATAAATCCTTTATATTGAAATAACATAAGAGCGTCCTTGTAGATGAGAAAGTTTCAGTCCCAAGAAGGCTTTTATCTGCTTCATCAGATCTTTTCCAGTGGCAAGGGATTCTTCCTAGACTTAAGAACTGTCTGCTTCTGAATTTTTTTAAAATTTATTTTTGCCCATAGTTTTTACATTTCTAGATAAGCATTAAGAAAATCAGAGGTTTCTCTGCACTCCAGGTTTTGATTTTCTCACTCAGCTCTGTGATAGCATAGTGCTACCAAGGAAAGGTTTCTTACTTCAACATTTGCAAAAATACAAACTGCGGCTGTTTATGTCAACAACCCTAGTAACACCATTCTCCAGCTATCTAATCATATCAAATACATAATTTTGAACTGGATGTATTATACAAATAGTTTTCTACTTAAAATGGATGACCGTATGCAACCCTGAGACTAGCTCAGTTGGCCAGAGCCTGGTATTAATAACACCAAGGTTGTGAGTTCGATCCCTGTATGGACCATTCACTTAAGAGTTGGACTTGATGATCCTCGTGGGTCCCTTGCAACTCAGAAGATTCTGTGATATTCATAAAAATGAGATAATTGGGGTTTTTTAAAGCCATCCACAATGCTGTTTCTACTCAATGCTGCTGTTGTCATGGTTTCACTAACTGTGCTGTATTGGGTTAATCCCCATAGGCAGCTCAGCACCACAGAGCTGCTTGCTCAGCTCCTGCCTCCCAGTGGGACGGGAGAGAGAGCCAGAAGGGTAAAAGTGAGAAAAGCCGTGGGTTGAGATAGAGACAGTTTAATAAATAAAGCAAAAGCTGCGTGCTGAGAAAAGCAAAATAAGGAATTCGTTCACTACTTAACATCAGCATGCAGATGTTCATCCATTTCAAGAAAACCAGCACTTTATCACATGAAACAGTCACTTGAGAAGACAAATGTTGGAACTCTAAATGTCTCTCCTTCCTCCTTGTTCCCCAAACTTTTATTGCTGAACATGGTGTCGTATGGTATGGGATATTCTTTTGGTCATCTGGGTTCAACTTCTTGGGCACCTCCAGCCTACATCCTAGCAGAGTAACATGAGAAGCATAAAAGGCCTAGAGGAACTAAGATGCTGGTAAAATAATTTTATTTGTCCTCCTTAGAACAGAAGGCTTCAGCTGTTGTTCAACCTTCATAAGATTGAAAGTTTCTCCAGGTAGCAAGTCTTTCCTGCTCCATCTCCAAAGCCTGAAGAACAGCCCTAAGAATGTGAAGTAAAACACAAAGGTCGTGAACATTTGAGAAGAAAAATATATGTAAATTAGACATTGTTATCAGACAAATATCTGAATCACTTACTACAATCTGGGTTCTTGACTGTTCTATATAAAACTAGAAAATGACTACACACAGCAAGTTTCCCGTGACTAATTTAAAACAGAAATTGCACACTATATTTTAAAGGCTTTAAGAAACAAGAATCTGACCTGCACTTGATGTGAACTATGAAGCAGTTGAGTTATAGGAGGGAAAGCTTTCAGTTTACATCCGCTCAAACAAGTTAAAGCAGCATTTACAACTAACATAAATGCATCCAGGAAGAACTACACCTGTATCCACCAGAGGTTAGAAATAAGAGCTGCTGAGCCTTTCTCTGAACAGGGGTGAATGCAGACACATCATCATACCTGTATGATCATTATATATACGGAATAAAAACTTTCTTCCTGACCCTCTGGAACAAAATTCAATCTTGTAAATAGCTTCGCTAACAGATAGAAGCCTCAATTTAAAGACAAAGGGTTTGTGGAAACAGTATGGCTTAAGAAGTTCCTGCAGGCTGTCACAGCTCACTGTCCCCTTTGTTCAGCATTCACTGAATTTCCCTGTGGACTGAGGGCAGCTTGAAACATAAGCATACATAGACAAAAAAAGGAGGGAGAGAGAAAGAGGCACCAGTATTTAAAAAGAGTGCTTTGGTCTAGGTTGAACCTGGACACGCAATCATTTGGTTTGACACAGCTGACAACCTAGCAAGTTGCAGGAGCAATAACAAGAGCAGGCACAGTGAGAGTTTGGAAGGTGACAGGAGCTCTTGAAATCACTGCAGCCATTGGAGCCATTCATCCAAAACTGAAAGCTTTATTTTCATACCACAAGGTGTGAATGACAAAATAAAAGTCAAGTAAAAAACTCAAGAGAAGCTGAAGAGGGAAACTTCCTACCATTTAAAGAGAAAAACATAAGGAAATGAAAGAAGTATAAATAAAATTGTATTAACAGCATCTGATTTTAAAGTTAACTACAATTAAAATAACTTCATCTTGTCATCCAAAATCAGCCATGCTCCAGTTACAAGACAGACAATTAAAAGTTAATAAAGGAAATGCTTTATTTACCTGCAAGTGTAATTAATTAATTGTAAAATCTACATATTTTTTATAAATATATATATTTTTTATAAATATAAGGATTCTATAGACAACTTCAGAATTCACCATAAGATCTTCTGCAGTTACATTAGAGAAAGTGAAAATAATCCATTAACAGTTTCATGCTGCAGGACAGTGACCAGGGGGGATTGAAAAGAAGCTTCTAAAAATAGGTTACCACATTGTTCTTGCATTTTTTGCCAACTTACACTGATTGTTGTCAGGCAAAATATATTGAATTGGAGTGATCAGTGTTCTGATCTACAGCATATCTGTGATTTCTACTGAACACAAACAGACTTTCCTGATTTTGTATTATGGGTACAACATTGTTAATAATTAATGGTGATTCCCCACAAAGCATTACAGCAGTAGGCACAGAAATGTATCATCAGTGTCATACAACACTTGACATCCTGTGGTATACAATTTAAGAATGTTTTGACTGTCTTCATGGGTTGAAGTTTAAGACAAAGTTCAGTTTCAGCTGAAGTTGGCATGAGTCTTTTCAATGAACTAAACATGAGCTTAACCTTACTCTAAATCAACCCATAAATGTCATACAATGATTTTGTATATGGCTTCCTATATGACTTATTTTGCTCAAAACATATATGGATCTACTTATATCTAAAGCACATCTAAAGAGACTATTTAAAAGTGCATGAAAATCTGTGCAATTTAAACTGCTGCCCATTTAGGATCATAATCAAGTAAAGGAAAATAAGTACTATAATATTTGGGGAGGAAACGTTTGCATACTAGCATTTTCCTATAGGTTTTCCTAAGAATACGGCTATGATTTCCACCACCAATGTTATAGGCTACTTGTCTTGAAGAAAACCTAGCAGCCCGGAGTTACTACTTTACAGGAGCGTGTTTAAAACCTGACATAATCCAAAAAGGGCCAGGCAATAAATAGCTGTCCTTGGTAAGTGTTAAAACTAAATTAAGGACATAAAAGAAATCAAGTGTGTGAACAAAAATCAGAATTTGGAGGGAAATAGGCTGAACAATAAAGGGGACATACAAAGTAAAACATTCTAAATAGCCAACAAGTAACGAAGTCTAAATTTCAGTGCAAAATATATTGAATGTACAGCCAGACTGTATCACTTGGTCAAAGGCTCAAGCAAATTGTGTGCATACTTCAACAAATTGTAGTGTAGGTACTGATCTCATCTGCCTGATGAAGGGTCTTATGCACATCTAAAGAAATGTTATTGGCTTAGGGATTGTCTAACAAATGTTTATTGTGGTAGTTTGCAGTGTAGTTACATGTCAGCATATGGACATAAAAAAAGCCCTCATGTTTGTGCATAGACATGCCGGGTATGTTAAATGAGCAGATTAATTGCATTCTTCATTTCTGCTGCTGAAATTTCCTACAAGTCTAATAAAGATGGGTAAAAACAAACCCAAATGTTTTTTATGTGAACGGCTTAGAGGCAGAAAAGCTTTACCTTTATACAGTATCTGAGATTTGAAACTTATATAACTAAAATATTTTGAGAGAGATTTTATTGGATTTCTTTAGTTTTCTTTTACTCCCCTATATGCACTGAACTTGAATTTCAGAATTGCTGAGTGATGTCATTTAACTTAGTAAAATTAGCTGGAGGGTCTTTGAAATTTTAAGAATTGTACTTCTGCAGCATAAGAAATCAAAACCATGCAATATTCCCATTCTGCGTCAGGAGTTCCCAGAGGAAGGAATTCATTTTCGCCTACCACAAGAGTGCTTAGGTTGTGGGGAGAAAGACACAGGAAGCATCAGGCAAAAGTTTGTTTCTGGAAATGGTAAGACTCGTTTGAAGTTTCATACTTTGAAGAGAAGCTTAGCTTTGCTGAAGACAGAAGATGCAAGGAAGGGTGACAAATTTTTCAGAGGTGCTTTGAACAGAACTTTGGCACTAATTACAGCAAAGGCCAGGCAGAGACCCAGGCACTAACATTTCTGCTAAAGAGGCACAGCAGGAACCAAGGATATTTTGAAACAAAACTGATTGCTAGAGCAAAGAACTTAGTCTTGTTGTGTAGTTTCTGTTGTTCTTTCTTTTGAGATTTTGGTTGTGTTTTTACTGCAGCAATGGCTTGAATGCCTTCAAATATTTCTGCAATAACTTCAAGTAATATATCCTGAGAATTACTGGAAAGGACAAATGAGGAAAGCCTGTAACTTGTGTTTTAGTACATAAAAGCTATACACCAAATTCAGTTTTTCCTTTCCTAATTTCTGTTGATTTTTGCTTTGAGTATTTGAATAATTAGTGTAATTTTCCAAGAAAAATATATCTAAGATAAAAGAATTAGGTCTTTCAAAATGAAAGGGACTAAGGGGAACTCCCTTGCATAATTCATTTTGACATTTAAAACTCTGAAAAATCATCAAGGAGGGAATAATTGTGTAAGAAAAAGGAATAGAAAAATTATAGTTACTACATTAATCAGGAATTAGAAAGGGCCTCTGCAGTCTAGTACTGAGATATCACAGCTCAGTATATCTTTTCGTAGACTGACTGCACTGCTTTTCATAGTTTTCAGGACTCCTTATGCTCCAGTTGGTAGCTTCATTCATTCAGACAATCACTTCTGCAGTACTTAAACCTTCCAATTTTTAGATTAATTTTTTTGTGAGCTGTTTAAAAGCCCTGTTCCCCACTAGAATCACCATTTCCTTCAAACAGTTGTCCCTCCCAATATATATCCCTGCCTCTGATTTTTATTTAGGGAGAGAAATTTCATACACTTGGGCGCTGTTACATTGAACTGAGTAGACTTCTAGTTCTCCCTTCCATCACTACTGGAAATGCCTGTTCCAATGCATCAGGTAGGCACATCTTTTCTATCCCTCCTCTCTGCACAGCCATAAGTCAGCAGTAGTTCAGGCATCCTGTGCCCATCTAGTAGATCCAGCACAGCTACATCGCTCAACCACTTCTATGCTGCATTTATTTCTCTCTAATGAGACAGAGACCAAAGCAAGAGTTAATATTAATGTGTAAGAGGTACCTTGCATGCTGTATCACTGACTTCTATCTAATATGTGAGCACATTCAATACAATATCTCCTCTGTTTGCTGCACTGACACAATTTTCGTTCCTAGTCACATCTGCAGGAGTCTTCCAACTTTTCTGTGAGAGTTGTTTAAAAAAAGTCAAACTGTTCAGTGACATCTTTCTTTTAGCTGCAAACATAGAGACTCACGTGACACACCCTGACATACTAAAAATCCTTGTTACCAAGTTAGACAATTCATTTGTTCATTGCAGTGGTAGCTTTTTCCACTGAATTTTTTAGTAAGAGTTTTTTGGTTCCTCAAAATATCAGTGCATTAGAAACTTGAAGAATGATTTTGACTTAAATTGGCAATGGAATTTTCTCTACATTCATTTCTAATAGTCTTTTCCTTGTTAGGAAAAACTGAGATGAAAGATTCATTTTCATTTGGACTCTGTCAGTACCATCTGAACTGCTAATGATCACTCTTTCCTTATTCCCCTTTTATGTGTGTAGCTTGTTTTTTATATGTAGGGTGTTTAATGTTTACTATTGATTTTAATACTGTAAGACCAAACTCAACTCTACTTTAGGCTATATTTATTTTTTCCCTGCAGTTCTCAATCTGTAATGTTTTTGGTTTTTTTTTATTTAATTTTTTATTTATTTTTTTTTTTTTAAATTAAGCTTTTAATCCCCCTTTTGAAAATTCATTCTTTAATCCTAACATGCTTTGTGGGGGGATTTTGAATCTATTTGAATTTCTGATAACATTTTTACCTTGCTAAGAATCAGGTTTCTTTGATTTCCAGAAATTCTGAACCTATTCTAAATTCAAGCCCTAAAGCTCTTAGTTCAGATCCTTTGACTAACCAGCTCTCTTCACTGAACAAATCAGAGCATTTGAGATTCAAAAATTTATCACAGAACTCTATCAGTCTTCTATTTAACATGACTAAAATTTTGATTACTGGTAACACTTTTGCTCCACTCCTCTCTCATTCCTACGTCCACCATTTTGATGACATTCTAACATCTTACTGAAATCACTTCTGGCATAGTTTTTCATTACTTATTAGCTGATGAATAAGTTTGCCAGCTATGAGATTCCAAAATTTACAGACCTGTAACTACATTGTCAGGTCTATCATTAGGAGATTAAGGTCTTCAATACTGACATAATCTGTATTTATTCTCCTGTTTAATTTCTGCATAATTTTTTCTATCCATATCTGATCCAGGGACTCTATTACGGTACTACTCCTATATAATCTGGTTTATTAACCTTTCCTAAAATTAATTTTTTCTTGAAACAGATTTTAGTTTATTCTTGGCTGTTTCTTCTTTTTTTCTTTCTATCTGATACAGAATCACATGCAGTGGTATTCAGTATCTTTGCTTTAATATCTGTCTTTCCAGAATGATTTGTGCCTGGCAGTAGCTGTGCTCTGCCATGGTTGCCATATTAATAACTGCTTTCATGTTCTACACTAGCAATTCTGGAGGCACTATTCGATATCTGATGTCTTGAACTGAGTGCAGGTCCTTCAACTACTGCTTGCTTTTTCATTGTCCCATCCAAGCTTTCACTATTTCATTACTTACCTGATGTTCTCACCTGTAACTATACACCTTTCTGATATCTGATCCTCTTTTACTTGCTGCCATACCTTCATTTATCAATGCTTCTCTGCACATTTTATAGTTGTGTGTAAAGTTACCTCTCAAAACTCCTAATTTTTTAAAGCTTTTCTTGCCAGTTCAGGCCAACCTCAGCCCAAATAATGTTATCTCCCTAGGCCACGAGGTAAGCAATCCATTCTCTACTCACACTTCCAAGTTCTTAAGCTTTCTTCAACCTCCCTTGAAGATTTATTAACATTTGATCCATTTCTTCCTTGTCGTGTTTCCCTTTCCTCCCACAGGTCAAAAAAATTTCACTGAAGATAAAAAGTTTTCACCATTTTAACTATCTTCCCTGGACATTTTCCATCTGTTCAGGTAGTTCTAGTAGGTGTTATTTTCTGGAATTTGTTGGATAATATCTTGCAACAAAAAATCTGGTGCTATATTTTTTATCTGTTCTTGGCATTTAAGACGGTGACAAACAGACCTGTCTTTTGGTAGGAATCAGGAAATCTTTCTCCCTTCACTGCTGTGATCAAAGCCAGGCAGTTTTTCTCCAGCTCTCAGCTGATGCCTTAAAATGCAGAGCCTTCCACTGGCAGAAACTCAGGAAAAGTAATCCCTGGCAGAACAAGGTGTGCTGTTCTCTCAGTAGACACAAGTCTCTTTTATAGTCTCACTTTCAGCTTTCAAATCCTTATCACAACAAGAGATTAAAGCTCATTAAAGCCAACGAGAAACTTTTTCATATTTTCAATAAGGGATCAAGTCCATACCATCTGCTTAGTGTTTTCCTGCAAATATACTTTGCTTTTCAGTATATTGTCTTTCAGATTCTTTTAATGTTTTCATTATCAGAGAGGGTCTGACTATATAATTTATATTTTTCTTTTTTGTTCAGCATACTTCTTACATACCCTCTTGTTCACCTCTTGTCTAAACTCATCCTATGAAATAATTCTTAAAAGAAAATTTAAAAGCCTGTTCATTTCTTTTCAGCTATCACAGAATGACAGGATGAAAGCAAATTTGATGAAAGCATCTAAGAGACATTTCTAACAGCTGTTATGACTGGCAGAGATGTAAGTATTGTTCACTACATCCTTAATCTTTCTTTTCATTCCTCCAGATTTGTCTACCTTCATTACTGATTTACAGTAACTAATGTCATCCCAAAATAGGCAATTCCCGAACAGATCAAATACTTCAATCATACATAGGAGTGACACAGATTTCTCATCTGGGCATTATAAATCCATAGACTGCAACTACCTCATTTTCCCTTTTGGTTTGCTGCTACAAAACCAACAACAAATAATGAACTAAAAACCAATAACAAAAATAAATAAATTTTCCATTTCACAATTTAAGACTTTCAAGATATCAAGAAAAATGTGTATAAAAATCACTAAGAACAATGGTTAAGCAGTAATTCATCAACACATTTTATTAAGCAAAGAGCCTCAGTCTTTACGTTATATTAGAGGTACCAGATAGCTCTTTAACTAGAGTCAACATAGGGTACAGTAGCATTCAACAGACATAAATTTCTCTCCTGACTTTTTCCCCAAATCAGTTATTTTAAAGGGATTATATTAAGGAACTATCTGAACACCAAATATTCAAGTAAAATGTTCTTTCTAAGAAGACACAGAACTAATACTGAAGACAATGTCAGATATAATCTGTGACGGGGCATAAAAGCGTCTGTGGTGACCAGTGACAGGACCTGAGGGAATGGCCTGAAGTTGTGTCAGGGAAGGTTTAGGTTGGATATTACAAAAACGGTCTTCCCCCAGAGGGTGTTTGGGCACTGGAACAGGCTTCCCAGGGAAACAGTCACAGCACCAAGCCTGCCTGAGTTCAAGAAGTGTCTGGATGATACTCTCAGGCACGTGGTGTGACTCTTGGGGGTGGTCCTGTGCAGGGCTAAGGGTTGGACTAGATGAACCTTGTGGGTCCCTTCTAACTCAGCATATTCTGTGATTCTGTGAAGTCTTACTGAAACTCATAGAATCTAAGAACTTGCTCCGGAGGTTGCAAATTTATGTCACCTAAGATCTGATTCAGTGCTGATCACTACCCTTTGCATCATAACTTTTGGCCAAGTATTTCTTGTTTAAAGGGACAGTTAACATTTTTGTGCCATCCTTGCTCCATATTGGGAGGTATAGAAACTTGTTTTGAGTAGAAGTTTTTAGCTGTTCTCATCACAAAATAACTGGCATGTCTCTTCACCAATTAATGCAAAGCCAAAGGCATGAAACAAAACCCAAAAAAACAACCAAACCAAACCAAAAAACTTACTTGACAATTTGAACAATGTTTCTAAATTTTAGCAGGGGATCAAGATTTCAAAGGTCTCAGAAAAATAAAGTGTGTTTTCTCAATGAAACAGTTACAAGTGATGGTTATTAACCCAGCATCTATTTTAGAGATTTCAACACAGAGTTTGAGGCAAGTCAGCATCCTGGAATGAGATACAGCTACCTAACAAGCTGAGCAGGACTCTACTGATTTAATAAGAAATACTGAGCACATTAACAGCTATTCAAATTCCCAAGGGCAATTTATTTCAAAGCACTAAGGGAGCCCTCTACCCAGCACCTTAAATAACCCCCTAAAAAAGATTCCTTATCCTTCCTCCTTCCCTCCACAGATTTGACCAGGGTGGTGTTTTTCATCTCCATTTCCCCAATGCCTGTGTCACTGGAGAGACTTCTACACCCCTTCCTAACAGCTCCCAGGAAGCAAAAGACTAAGTCTCAGTTTTCATCCACTGCCGGCACCAAAGCCACTTTCCCAGGAGTTTTCTAGACACCAGATGAAAGCCTCTTTCAGGGTGCAGAAGGGAAAAAAAACATGTTGGCTTTCAAGTCCTTACCACCTTCTCCGAGTTCTTTTTCAACTGGGGAAAATGTGCTGTGTTTGCATCCATTAGGAGCTGTCAGTGGCTCTGATCTTCAGTCTTCAGCCTCCAGTGAGTGAGTCACTTGGCATTTCTGCTGGTGAGCATGATGTCTGTACTCACTGGCCTTTGCCTCTTTATCTTTGTGTCTAATGACTCCAACTTGTTCTTTGTTTTCTTGCCAGCATTTCTTATTGGCTTCAATCTATTTTTTAGTTCAATCTGTCCCTCACTTTCTTCTGGAGGTCTCCTCTGCTGCTTGTTTTAGGCAGTCTTTCATTTCTGATCTAGTCTTAGAAGCTGAAGGTACATGTATGGTAATACGCATGACCTTCTGAAAAAGATGCTATTAGCCCAGACCAATTTTATTCTTCTACCTTTCCTTCATTGTCTCCACATCCAGACTTTCCCATCCATATCTCAGCCTTTTGACCTTTCTCTGTCTTCTTGTGTAGAGGGAACAGACTTTTGAGATTTTTTATTATGCTATTCAAAATGTTAATTATGTAAAAACAGGACAAATTAAAATTGTGCTGAATTTAAAAAAAAAAAAAGTTTTACCATTTTTAATAAAAGTTTGGAATGTACCAATGCATCAAAGACTTGTACTAAACATTTAGTTTAGAAAACTTGACTCTCAGCATATTGCTGTGAGTAGAACTCCATCCCCCAAGGGCTGAAGGTTGAATCTGATATATTTTTGGTTTTTAGCAAAACTCAGGTATTATTTCAGAGTTTCACTAGCTTCCTTTCTGTGTCTTTTGATTCAGCAGAGTCCAATTTACAGTGTGGAACTTTAATAAGATCAGCTCTAAGTATACAACACAAAAACAATATTAGATGGTTTAGCCAAACTTTCCTCTGCCTATTATTTCTCTATGTATTCTTTTTCTGCCTCATACTTTTGGGCTAGAAATCTTTACTAAACTCTCTCAGACTACTGGCTTACATTATCACAGAGAGAGGTTCCAAGACTGCAAAATGCACTGCAGCATGAGCACCAGACAGGACACATTTTTTTGCGCCTCTGAACTTACCCCAGATATAATCAGTACCACCAAGTACTATCACGAAAGAACAGCTGCAATAGCAACAATCAAGGCAAAAAGACAGTGAGAGATATCTTCACATACTTTCTTCAGTTTGTAATGTTAAGAATATTGAGCTGTTTTACCACATTTCACTCTTAGAAGAGACATATGAACTATCTATTACATTTTTAGCAAATAGGCTTTAAAGATTATTATTCTGTATATATCGATAGTGTTCTTTTTTATGCTATATGAATTCCAAAAGTTACAATAATAATGTCTATAAGAATAATGCAACTCTGCAGAAATATAAACTAGAAGAATGCTTATCACTCTAAGAAAGTTTCAAAAGTGATCTTAGGTGATTTAATATTTGATTCACTGGCTGTCAGATGTCCATAATAACATTGCATTTGCTCACATAACCTTCCATTTTAAGTGGTTTATCCAAGAGCAATTTTCACTTTGAGCTTCAGGTTGTTGATGCTAAGGAATTTCAAAATACTTAAAGGCTTTGATTCCATGTCCAACTACACAATTTGACTGTTTACAAATGACTACCTATAGTGTTAAAACTGAAATTAAAGACATCTTGGAAAATACCATCCACTAGTACTGTAATACGACTTTAGATCTGTTTTTTCCTTCCATGAGGAAGGAAAATTGGTTTGATACATTTCTTAAACAGGACTGTTTCAGTACAATACCTAGCATTATTGTGGACCTGATCCTGAAAACACTCATGAAAATACTGCTTTACTAAGGTGAATCTTTTCCCTTAAGAGTGCATGGGTTGGGATCCTACGGTAATTTTCAAGGCAAAGCATGGCTACATTTTAGCATTTGCATGATGTTGTGCATCTTCAACATACACTGTCCTTAGGAGACTCAGGCATTATTCAAATTCAACAGGAGATGCTAAGTAAATATACATTTTTTATGATTGGTGTCTTTATCCCCCAATGACTGCGGATAGATGTTTGTATAAATGGATAGAACTGTTGCAATTTTGTTTCTGTAAGTAAAACACTTCCAGGAAGCATCAGGCATACTGAGACTGCTTTGCACAGATGGTCTGTTCATGCACTGTAATTGGAAACCTTTGGGATATGTCAAACTTATTGTGCAAACAATCATAAGAAAATAAACCTAGAAATAACATCTAGCCTAGTGTCCTCTCTAAATCAGGACCCATTTCCTGACAGGTGCCCGTTCAACTGTCATTAAGTATTGCCAGTAATGAAGATTTTAGTCTCCGTAAGCTACCCATGTCAGTGCTTTGCAGTTCTGATACAAAAGAAAATAAGAGCTAGTGTCTGACCAGAAACTTTCTACTGCCTTTTAAGGCCATTCCTTTTCATCCTGTTTACCACAGACATGGAGAACAGTTCGTTCTGTCTCCTCTATGGTAGCCTTTATACTTCAGAAAATGCTGTAAACCCTTCTCAGCTTTGTGGGCACATTTCACCACAGTTTACCAGTAGTTCAGTCAGTTGCAGGGCTTCAGACTGTAGTCACACTGCACATGTGCAGCACATTTGTGTTTCCACTCTTCTGAACATTGCTGGGTCTTCTTAACTGGATCAGCTACTCTCCTGCAATGTCACAGGCAGTGTGAGTGCTCTTCAGAACAGCCCCTGTATGGTGTATGTGTGCTCAGAATGAGACACCCATGATGAATGCATGCACAGTTCCGTGGATTCACTGAAGCTACCTGAGGACACTTCAAGCTCATCCAAAGCCATCCTGCACAGGAAAAGCTACAGGGCAGAGCGCACATGTGTGGTAGTTCTATCAATGGCACAGCAGGCTAATACTGGCGTTTTTTAAGTTCTAGTTGTTTAAACATGCAGAGACATCTACAAAACATAACAGTAAACTTTCTGGTGGCAATCAGCTTCCCTATTCACAGTGTTTCACTCTCAGTACCAAGCCAAAGTTAACAAGAGAAAATTTCTCCATGAACATGATACTGTAGAGAGATGACAGCTTGAAAATATAGTCTTAGAAACAGCCATTTGCAGCTTTGCCAGTACCATTTAATTAATGCACTCACTAAGGACTCATATTCAGCCCCTGGAAATTCTAGGATCATCATCAAGATGGGGTTTACCTCTTTGATCTCAAGAGTGAAACTTCTACTTTCCTCTGCGTTTCTTGCCCAGTAAGCTGAAATTTAAATGAATCTCCTTTGCACTAGTAAGATAGAGAGATGAAACTCACTATGTCCATATGCAGTAGTTATCAGTAACATGGATTTTTTTAACTCCACTGCCATTTCTCAGCATCACAAGCTGAAAGAGAAGGGGTAGGAGTTTTTAGTTCAAAAAAGAGGCAAACACAATTAACTGAAGCAATTTCAGTTTTAAAACAATATATTACAGAGGACAGTCATAACTAAATGTAGGGCAATGATTTGAAATGTTAAAAAAAAAAACACAAGGAAGTTTCAGTCTCATTAGAATTTTTTTTTTTCTTCAGAACAGTCATGTTTATGTGTGCAGCTTTTGAGAAGAAATGATCTTCCATTCCACCAGGGAAAGTATATTTGGAATTACTAGAATCTGGAGCATATGGAAATGAAGTTTCCCAAGCAGACAGCTGAAAACGGCACATTCAGAGAGCAGCAGAGATCTATAGGAGATGGACAGATGCCAGACTCTTGGTAATGTTTCAAGATTATCAGTGGAGCCCCAAAAAAGCCTGTCAGCATTTGCTGAAAGCATGGGATATGAAAGAAACAAAATATTATGAAACAGCTTCCTAAACAACTTATTTCATTGAAGTAAAATTTCTCCACCTAGGATTCATTGTTCTATATTAAGGATATCCTTTCCCAAAAAAGTTACTGAAGTTCTAGTTTTACGAGACAGAAATAAAATAGCAGAACTGTGATATGTTCTCAGCAATCAATGAGCTATATCTCCACTAAACATGTGTCTAGCACTAAAATTGTGCAACAAGATATAAAACAGTTACTCAAGGTTCCTGGCTAAGTACCACACAAATTAGTGCAGGAAGATCTATATATAGAAATCCACTTGATGCCTAGTAAAAGTATGCTGGAAGTAAAAAATCACTTTGAAATGGCAAGTGAAACATTGGTGGTTTTGGTTAAGCCTGTCCTCTTTCATCCACTTACTATACTTCTATACTTCCACCCTTACTATACTTCTCAAATATTGCTTCCTTCAGTCCTTCCCTATACCACTCTTAATGCCTTTAGTGTTAGAAGGTTGTTAATAACCACTTTATACAAATCTCTATCTTGGGACTAACTTTGGTATAACATTTAGCATTTACTCAATTCTTTTTCAGTCCTCCCATATTAAAAAAAGTAAAACTTATCAAGTATAACTTGCCTACTATTTGGTGATGTGATGTGACAATTTTTCTATCTTCATCTGTATTCAGGTGATTTCAGGTCAGACTTCGTTCCTCACTAAAAAAAGGCTCAATTTATATCCATCTAAGTAGAAATAAAGATAGTGAGTGTCATCTCCAGGTTTTATTTGGTACTACGGTAAAGTTGGGCTTGCCAGGGTATTTGGTAGACTTGAGGGATATGGTTGTCAACAGCTTTTTGTGTCACATCTTGCCCGAGGTCTGTGATCGGAGAGAGTTTGACTCTGAAGAGACCTGTAGCTATGAGTTCAGTGGCAGTGTAGTACAGAACACCCTGCTTTTTGCGGGGGAGCTGACCATCACTTTCTTACGCACACTAACAGTGTCTCCTAACTCAACTGGAAAATGTTTTAGCCATATGGAACCCCTTGGGGTGTCTGAAATAAATGATATCTTGTCAAAGTCCTCTCTCAACAAAAAAATGAGAAATACTCTGAAAGTAGAAGGGCAGAAATCCAAAGGCTGGGATACCCTGCTTTTCACCACTTGAAGCACAAACTATGGTATTGAGTCCTTCAGAATGGTGGTGGGTGCTATTTTCATCTTTTATATACCATATTACGGAAGAGGAAGCAACAGTAGCTACTTCAGTCTCCTGAGTGACTTCAGCTGAGAGGGGGAAGTGGGATAAGGGAGCCAGATTCTGGGAACAGCAGGGAAATGAGCCTCTACAAAGGAGTCTGGGTAAGGGAATTGCAAGACAGTCTGATCATTGTTCCTGCACAGTGAAGGGACTTTCAGGAAGTGAATCAAAGTTCATGGATTTTATAGCACAGTAGTCCTATATTGTTCTTCCTACAAATAGATGGAAGTCCTTGAAGGAAAGAACTGTAGAGCAATTTTTTACCCTCCCTTGCCAATTTACATTACAAAAGAGCCCTTAAAATTCTAATTCCTATTCACTATTTAAACACTATTACCTCTCACCCAGTTCTTAGCATGGCACAAAGTATTATATTTCTATATCCCCCTTTGTTATTCAGGAGGAACAAGAAAACAGATTTTCCCTTCAAGGGCTGAGTTTTTAAACATAAACATCTTTAAATACAGAGATAACTGTTTCTAGTGAGAACAGAATTATGAACATGGACTTAAATTCTGTCCTCTGTAACATCATTCACGTCAGTAGGATTTGAATATATATCTGTCCAGCACATCTGTGTCATCCCCCTGAGTCAGAGACTAGCAAGATAAAACAGAAATCAAATACTAAACTTTCAGAACATCTCATGGAAAGCTAGATGTTCAAATGATATTATTTGGATAGACTTTTAGCATATTATTTCTCCACATCTTTGGAGTTCGTGTTGTTCATTACAGTCTTTTAAGCATGACTGTGGACTGAATACTGACAACAAGCCTATTAAGACTAAATTCTACACTACAGCAAAATATCTGTTCTGTAGACCCATACCCAAATTCTTTTGGGGTCTCTATCACTAACATTTGATCTTAGTTAATTGCTGATGTTTAAGTTTTAGAAATCATACAAATCTATAGGAGAGAACCTGTAGCACCTTATTCAACTAAAAAGAAAATCTTGAACTAATTTGAAGTTCATAATACTTATATTTGGAACTGAAAATCAAATATGAATAAAAGTACACGTACAAATACAAAAAGTAATGCAGGGCAGTCTCTGCTGACACGAATATAAAAATTTTCCTTGCGGTCTTCAAAACTGACAAATTAATAATCAGAAGTTCACCCTGCTTGTCAGATTAAGTTATAGAATAAAAAATGAAAAGACTTTTTTATTGAAAAATTCCATAAAACCTCTCTCTGAAAATGAGAGTTTTGTTTTGAATTAGGAGAATTATTTAACATTTATATTTATAGAAAAAAAAAGTTTACTATTCTTCAGTACCCAGCAAGTTACTTAAGACTTCTTCAATGTCTTAATCTCCTCTCTTATTAAACACATTCTGCGAAGAGAAATATGTCCAACTCTTGAAATCAGTGTGGAAAAGGGTTTTAAACCTTGCATCCTTCACTTTGGCTTGATTCACAAGGATTATACAGAAGAAAAATACAGGAAGTAGAGCAGAGATGACTTGTGTAATTAACACAAACAAATAGATGTGATTAAAATTCATCCTTGATCCTCTTCTTTCTTCAGTCAAATTGCACAACTTTGTCCTGCAAAACAATGACAGCTGGATAAGAGCACATTGCAGTGCTCTACATATTATTTCCTCTTCCTGCCCTCATACCATAACATCAGTTTGATAAGTCTCACTTAATTGGTCTACTAAAACTGCCAGAAGCTCCTGCAAAAGGTGCAGGACAGTCTCAACACAATATATTCTGTTAAAACCCAAATTTTGCCAAAATCTTATGCTGAAAAACAAAGATAATAGTGTAAAAACCAAACCATATGTATCTGTCTCCATTTTAAATCCAATGAATAATCGAAGAAAATTGATTCAATAAACAAAACTTTAAATAAGAGAGAGATCTGAGTTTAAGTTTTCCTGCTGAAAGCTATGCTCCCTCCAATATTTCACTGAAATATAATTGACATGGAAATGACCTCTGGTTCTTTCAGAGACAAGATATAAAACTTACTGTTCCACAAGTTATCTATACTTCATTTTACTAGAGAAAAGAGATCAAGCATATTGTCACTGGTATTGATCATCTCAATGAGTTATTTCTTTAGGCTACCACCAAATGGCAGGATTCTTTGAACCCAGGGTAGGATCTTAGGGTTTTTTTGGGTCTCCCTTTTTGTCTGCTCATCAGGTTGCAACACCTTTAGCTAGAAATGTATCTCAGCAGTCCCTTGAATGCAGTTTAAAGACTGGAAACATTGCAGGCTCACAGAGCAGGTGTAAATGAGTCTTTCATCCTAGAATTTTCTCTAGTCTTCTGAAGGCTGGGTTTCTTTAATGCTGGCTTCATCTGCTCTTGGGCTCCACTCTCTCATTTTGCTCTTGAGGTATTAGGGAATACTCCCAACCCCTTGTTAGTTTTCTCATTTTCAAAATCCCCAATCCTGAACCTGAACTCTCTTTTCCATCCATCTCATCCCAGTCCTAAGGATTGTCTTACCTAACTTGAGATTTACCAGCCTATTATTTTCCTTTCCAAGCCTCCACTCCTAACAAAACTTTCACCTATTGCCCTTTCACTTCTACACTTTTCTTTGGGGATGGCTATTATTTCTCAGAGTTATTTCCTAGCATTATCAGTAAGTCTCTCTGTCTAGAACAGTAAGTGAAAAATCAACAAAAGAACACAGATCTGAGCTCTTACAGTGCCACCCTATAATAAGATCACAAAAAAAAAAAAAAAGTCTCAGGAAAGGGAAGGAAAAAGTGAAATTTCTATAGAAAACACAAAGTTCCAGGAGTGTGTTGGTATGATGAAAAAAATAATTTGTAAGCTTGAACTTTCAGTGATTTGGTTAATATGTTCCTCTTAGTGCACAGAAATCATTAGTTCTTCTGTCCAAGTAATATTAAAATGATAAGTATCCTATTAACTAGGCACTTAGAATTCAAAGCATAGACAAATATTCAGTGATTTTTGAAAATGAAAGAAAGAACATTAGCTACTACTAGTTCCACCTGTCAAATCATATTTCCTTTGATATTAAGAGGTGGGAATTTGTTAGAGTAATGGAACACATCCTAAATGTTTCATGAAGCATCCTGCAGAAATAAGTAATGAATTTCTTTCCTACTGCACACTGTTTGAACTATACAGAATGGGTCAAACAGATCAGGGGAATGGGGGGAGGAATACCTCTAATCTATATATTTTCAGACCATTGTCAATACTCTGTTACTCTTTATATGCTAATCATGTTTTAATCAGGAGAAAAATCTCCAGAAGAGCTACAGTCATGTATGGGATAACTTCTGTAGAATTTTGAGATAGGCCTGCAAAGTTGTTTTTGTTAATTAACGTTAAGGATCAGTTTCATGTGCAATACAAAGCAATAACCAAAATGCTTTTACAACACTACTCACAGCTTCCTTCCTCTCCATCTTCTAGTTTCCAATCTGATACTTTTACAGTTATGTAATGTGATTCAGTGTTGATCACAGAACTAGTTTATGTGTCATATTGTAAGTGATTAATATTTTTCCCTTCAACTTCTACTACTTCAGGGGACAATGTACTAGTTATTGCTTTCCATAATAAATACTGCAGAGCTAATGATAACTGTTTGCCTCAAATACTTGAAGTAAAAAAATTAAAAAAAAAAAAAACCCTAACCCAAAATTCAGTTATCTTTGAAGCAAATTATAAAGAATATAAAACTTTTTGGCTGTTAATTCTCAGTAATATACTAGGTTAAGGTGACTTTTTCATGAAAAAGGCTGCTACCACCTTTTGAGGAAAACCAGTTTACTACATTCTTGAGGGGATGCATGGATCAGAGGATGCAGGTGAATATTGGCACTTTCATATGCCAATGTTACATGTAAGAGGAATGATGCAGAGAAGTACACAGAGTGGGTCTAAGAGCCAGCCACCCAGACTGTTGATGATAAAATTACTCCAGCCCCTGAATTTGAAAATCTAGTACTGACTTCCCTGAAATATATACACTTCAAAAATAATCAAGTACTGATTAATTTTCTTAGTAGATACACAAAGAATTTTTTTGTGACTAGTGTAAATTTAGAAACTAAATTTATCAGTATTCACATTAGTGTAGGCACATAGAATCTGAGAGGTTACATATCAACAGCCTCTCAAGGTAGATGTGCACAAATTTGGGCTCAAGTTTGCCAATCCAGCTGAATGCCAAGGTGTACAGTAGTTTAGACTTATGGCACCTTTACAGATTTATTCTCTAACACTATCATTGTGACACAGACACCTCAGCTTATTTGTCTGTAGCACACAGAGATCTTGCTTGCATATGTATTTTGGCTCCCTGATAGGCACACTGTGCCTTCAGTGCAAGCTCCTTACCTGCTTTAATTGCTGGTGTGAGAAACATGACCGGAAAACCAAGCTCAGCATCATTCTCACACTCCAGGCTTTGAGAGTGTTCAAAGAGAAAAACAAGCAAGACTTTGAATGGTGCAATGGTTTTTATAGTCCAAATCCTAACCAGCTGTGCCAAAAGTGATTATTTGCAGCTGAGTGTTGCTCAGCCTAAAGCATAACATACAAGGTTTTCATAATATGGGGAGAAAGGATTCAAGGCACTGAATCATGGGGGGTTTCTGCAAGATATGCATAAATGCAGTCCCCATGAACACATTTGAAGGAGACAATGTGAAAATTCAATAAATAAAAACCCAGACTCTTCCTTGTTGCACATATAGACTGGTGACACCTACTTCACTGTCCATATTTGACTAACACATTCATTGCCCTTATCAGAAAGGCAAAAATATTGTGATGGCATTTTGTAAGTCAGGCAGCTGAATATTTTTATTCTTTCAGCCTTTATTAATTTTTCAGCTAACCTTTATGACATAATGTTTTTATCACTGTTTTCTCTTATTTTTAGAGCCTAATTAGTAGTAGTAATAGCATAATACCAGTCACACTGACTACTTTTCTCATGAAACCTTGATGATTATGTCAGACTAATCGATGCATATATTTTCTATACTTGTTCCAGCCTAATAGTTTCTTGACAACAAACCCCCAAATTTTAAAGAATATTGTCTGATCCACTCAATAATTTTGACTTTCAACACATTATTAATATTCTGATAATCTCAGTCTTTCTCATGAGCAAACAACACTTATGTTTACACTAGTTTTACTTAATAAAAGCACAAGGTGGTGAACCTGTCATTTAAGCCAATACGCATATGCTAAACTGATAAACACCTATCACAGAGGTGATGAGTTTACAGGCACCATTAATCCAAGTCTTATATTGTTAGAAAGCTGTGCATCTAGAAAGCCATGGGGATCCTCTGTTTAAAGGAAAATTTGGAGAAATAGAGCATAATAGCATATCGTCTCCAATGTGCATACACTGCAATATGTAAGCAAACAGTGGGTGGTCTACTGAACAGTAACAGAGACACAGAAGAATGAAAAGAAATGTGAGTAACTGAGTGCTGTGGTTTCAGCTGAGTGAGTATAGGCTAATACTGCAGTGGCTTGCTCAGCTTGCTTTCTACAGTTTAATGATGGCTGATCCCTCTAGTTAAGGAGCAAAATTCAGCTGAAGCATAACACAAGACTGTGTGCAGAGAATACACACTGTTTGTTCAGATTTCTGCTTCCCTTTGATCTTCATGCCTGTTTACAGGTAGTATAACCAGCTGATCATATGATCTCATTTAGACTTTAGTAAACTTACTGTTAGATGACAACTGGAACATACTAAGGTGCTTCCTGGATCCAAGTGTCTTTTCCACTTAGAAAAAGAGGACCTTCAGGAATAGAACCATTTATGCTGATGAATCTCTACCCAGCATAACAGGGAAGAAAACAGCTTCTAAGCTTTACTGAGTACTTATTGCTGCAGTCATTATTATAAACCATGAGCCTGATGTTACAATAAAAAGCCTATCAATGGTTGACCACACTCTTTCCCTCCAAGGCTTAAAGTGTTTCCAGGGATTGTAAGGAAAAAATCTACAGGATATAATTATGTCAATCATTCAGAGTCTTCCAATATTTACAGAAATTCTGTCTCCTTTGTGATATATATTATAGTGCTAATATCCATGTTTAAAAGTTCTATATACAGTTTATTTCTACTCATATATCAGCATTGCATCCACAAAAAGCATGTTCTGAAGTGCCCCTACATATTTAGGTATGTTTGGACAAACACTAACTGATAAATCCTTTAGCTCTTATGTCTAAGTATAGCCCTGAGAGGCCTATGGTTTTGTGTAGACCCATATATATGCCTATAAAATTAACATATTGTGAATTGACCTTTGTGGTATCACTTTTGACTAATTATAGTAAGAATACTTTTCCACACTATTGTGCTGTATAATTATGTTGTTAAGAGAACAAAGAGATAATGAAAGTCCACTTCTTAGATGCTAGTGTTTCCCATTTTCCATCTTGCAGAGTATCTTATGCACACTAAAGACCTCACTTGTTGACACATTACTTACAGCTTGACACTCAGAAGAGCTTCTACTTCCAAGTTAAGCTGTACTACAGAACTAAAGCTTTACCTTCCTAGTCATTTTGCAGCTTGGTGGGCTCCCCACTGATTTGGTAGGCTCTGTAAAGACTGCTGTTCATACACATCTGAAACACTTGTTGAGAAGGTGGTAGGTAACATCCAGAGTTGAGTCAGTCCTGAAGAGAGGACAAGCCAGGAGCTAAGAATGAGGTAGGCTCACTATAAACAATACAGTCCTTATGCACTTTAGCAGAACAAGTCCCATAGCAGTAGTTGGGGCTATTCACAGTTCAGGGACTACTGGAAAAGTCTGTAGAACAGGACAGGTCTGAGGTCAAGCCAGGGAGTCAAATCAGCCAAGGATTAGCAATGTAGAAAGCTAGGCACATATGTGCTTAGAATGCTTCAAGGGAAAAAGAAAAGTTATGGCATGAGATTAAATGCAGCTCCTAAGGCAGTGAAGAGAGGGAGTGTGGGTGGAGGCACACACAGCTTTTTGCATACCTTAGCAGCTGCCACAGCTGTCTGATGTGGGGCTGTGACACATCAGAGGTAACCTTCAGTATAGATGCTTCAGTCCCATGTGGGGAGAGCAGAGGTGTTACTGTTTGTCAGTGTGCTCAGGTGGCTTCTCGGGAAGAGCTGCCAGCTGAGTGCACTGCCCTTTTCATGCACTTTTTCTTGGTTGTGGTGCCTGTGATTCATTTGTGAATGCTTGTCTAAATGTAATTTTCTCTAAGTTACTCCTATACAGTGTTTTTGAGCTTGCAGCTCAAATTCCAACTCTCAATTCTACAATTCTATATTTATTATAATTTTTTATGTTCTGCAAGTTGGTCTTCTGCTCTTTGATACTCTTATTGTCTGTTATGGGCTGTTTCTGCGTGACATTTTTATCAGTAAGTACAAACATTTCTGTAACATAAAATTGATTTCCAGGAAATATAAGAATTCTTTTTACTCAAGGCTCCCAAACTTACACCTTCAAAAACCACATTCTCCTAAAAGTAATAATATATGGAAATCCCTTTCTATTGTATTTTGAACACTTGGAGTTTATGTTTAAAATGTCTCTGCAGTGAGATCAAGCATCAACAGAAGTTGGTAGAATGTGTTCTCTTTATTTCAAGTGCATGCTGAAAGTGTTATAAAATCATTGAAATCCACAGTGTAGGGCTTAAAAGAAAGATACAGCAACTGCATCAAAATTTCTCTGCAGCGTTGTCATAGGAGTTTCATACAAAAATGTTAATAACTTCACAAATACTTTGTTTAGGTAACTTTCTAAGTGAACTATTTCAGCAATGAGTGATGGCAAAGGATTAGCCATGTAGTGCAGGAGTAATTTTTCCTTTTTTTAGGCCTGATTCAGCAGGTAAGTATGCATTTCTAATCTTTCACATCTTCAAAAAATCTCACCTTAATAAGGAAAACAGTATCTTAGATTTACAGTATAGATTCTTATTTGATGACAGCACAGCAGTCTTTTTTTTATTTTATTTTATTTTCTATGTGAGTTTCTGAAATATCTTCAGATATATTTCAGAGGGGCTACAAAATACATTCAGGCTACAGTTTGCCATTTCTTGGAAACAGCAAGTTTTATTCCACTCTCATCTAACAAACCAGTTTTGAAGGGGTGATATTATAGTTCAGCAAATGTAGATTTTGAGACGTGAGCCAGGTTCATGACACATAAATAATTTAACTTATGATAGAGTACAATGCCCATGCAACCATATAACTATGTCTGTTTCCTGAGTTGTAGAACAGTCATGTCTTCTGTCAGTGTAGCACCAACATGATAGGATGTTTTTATGATCAGTGACTGTGTATCATATTTGCTCAGTTTCTAGGTAAAACATGAAAATCTTCTCTGCTGCAGCCCTGCATGCTCAGCCTGAGATTTCAGACATAATACATTCTTTTAGGCTGTCATATATTTACTGGCAAAAAAAGCATCTACAGGGCTAAAGTCTCTCTTTGCAGTTGCTACTCTCTCCATTAGGTTGCACAGGTGTAATTGAAGGTAGAATTTGACCTATTAATGGAATTTAGTTGGCACTACTTCTGAAGATATATTAGATGAAAAAGTTACTATTCAGCTATTTATCTCAGTTCTGTGACTGGTTTGACTTTCTAATGTTACCAGGTGTAGAGAGTAAAAACAGTTTATATTTTCTTCTTGAAAAAGTATGATGGAAATCTGAAAACCTTTGAATAACAAGTCTTGGAAGAAGATGTCACTGTTACACAAATGCTTTTCCAGTTAAACTGGTGGAAAAACATGCCACTGAGACTATTCCATGTGTCCAAACTCCACGAACTAAAATGTCCAGCTTTACACAGCACTAGCAAGAGACAATCACACAATAATTTTGGAGTGTAAAACTATGTTTTTCATGGCAAGCAAATTCCATCTTTGCTGTTTAAAGCTGAACCCTATGGATATACATGGAATTCAAATTATGATTAATTATGAATTTATAGCTAAGCATCTATTTCCCCTATTCACTCTTGTGAAGATACTCCAGCTACAGAAAAAGAGTATCTAATTTTGTATTTGCTTAATTTCTTTTCTGATATATTGCCTACTAAGATTACAGTAACAGAGGCAATTATTATGGTGTTTAATCAGTTAAGAAACAGGAAGCATGTACATTAGGAGAATGAGGTTCCTACAGGCTGGATCACAGATTTACAAAACTCAGTTCTGACACATCCTATTTCTATTAGTTGCATCTGTAAATGGCTTTAGTAGAAAGATTTAAACTCTGGGTTATACTCACCTGAAGCCTGTGGTAATTGGTGTCCATTAGTGGTGCCATGGTCTGAAGCAGTGCAGCCCTTTGGTGGGAGCAGGCAGTCTCAGGGATGTGTGTACTCTGTCAGCCAAGTGCCAGAGCTGGGGCAGTTGAGGCCACAAGCTGTAAGGGTCTGGATGGGTATCTCACTACACCATTATTGAGCTGGATCAACCAAGTATGGTGTGTGCGGGGGAGGCCAGGCCTCCAGTCTGAGAAGGCACATGGGTGCAGCCCACACGGCAGGCATAGGCAGATAACTTAGAACCAATGGGTTGTATTTCTCTGCCTTACGGGTTGGTGTTTGCTGGGTACGTTAGTGTAATGCTTCTCCTTGATTGTTTGTTACTCCTGTAAAACCTTTTGCCAAAATGATTGTTTTCTCACCATATTAAAAGAAATCTCTTGGGAAAAGGTCTGTGACTTTTTCTCTATGTGAATTCAAGGTATTAAAGAACTAAAGATTCTGCAAAAATTTTGTGGGGGAACTCTGTCAATCCATCTCTTGGAATCCTGGAAGAAACAACGAGATACCATAAATCAGAATGTTGTACAGCATGTGCTAAGACAGAACTATTTCTGTCCTTCACTGGAAAAAATCTACAGTCAGCAGCAGTATGCAGAGAAATTCTTTATCGATACAAAAATGGGCCATCAGGTTTGTTTTCCTTTACAGAAGATGAGTAATTGGTCAAAAGTCTTCTGATGTTATGGACACGTAGACAAATTTAGCAAAGAAATTTGCTAGTAAGAAAGTTGTGAAGGGCTCAGATTTATCATGTTACTATCCTGTAACAATAGTAGACATAGAAGATGCATGGTAAATGGCCTATTTCAGAAGGAACTGGAACCTCAGAAGTCTGATGAAAGGACTGGAAATATCGCTTGGGATTACTCAGCTCTTGAGCAGCACGGAGAATTTAGATAGCTAACTAATAGCTTTTGGAAGTGATTACTTCTATAGCAGAAACACCTGAACCTGGAAGAGTTTTGCAAATGACTCATATCTTGAACAGTTATGGAATATACTAAAAGGCAAATTATGGGAGATGCTACAGTTTGTCACTACAGCATTACACAGAGAATGCTGTAGCCTAATTACATTAGTTCCGGAACCTTATCAGCATATCTGATTTCTGTATTGATTTCTGGAAGCTAAATGTAATATCTGGTTCAGATATATCATTCAATACCTCAGATTAGTGAAATGCTATTGGGCTTGGGTGATGGCAAATACGTAACTAAACTTGACTAACCAAGGGATATTTGGAAATGCTTTTAATTTCCCAGATTCTAGAAGACCACTGCCCTTTCTATACTCTATGAGGTTTACTAGTTTCATCATTCCCTTTTATTTATAATAAGTTTCAGCAGCATTTTCAAGATTGATGAAGAAAATAATTTATCTTAACCAGAGGTGCACACCTTGATGCAGTGATCCATATCATACACTTATCTAGATACAGGTGGAACACCTATAGAAGGTGAAGATGGCCCTAGAACCTTTTAGGATGCTCATCTTGCCCTGCTAACATGGCTAAATGACAAAAGAGATGCAGTGAGGTGAAATACTAGGGAAATATAATTTTTAACTGGAAGCAATAAGACTGTGTGCTGGATTTGGCTGGGAACGAGTAAGTTTATCTTGCAGCAGCCCCTATAGCCCTGTGTTTTGGATATGTGGCTAAAACAGTGTTGCTGAAACACCAGTGTTCAGACTGTTTCTAAACAATTTTTGCACTACCTCACAGCTTTATCTGTTTTCCCACTCTGCCACCCATAAAAAGTAGGCTGGGAGTTGGTAAGGAATTTGGAAGGGACACACCCAATTCACCAAAGGCATGCATAACATCTTATTCAATGATAAAATCTGAGGAGAAGGTATTCTGGAGGAGGTAGCTATTGTGTGAAGACTGGCTGGGCATCAGTGTGCTTGAGGGAGATGGTGAGTGAATCACCTTTTTTTTTGTGTATTTTTTCTTCCCCTCCTGTAGGAAAAGAAAGTTAAATGCATAAGATCTATTTGAAGAGGAAAGAATTTTGTTCAAGGAGATTTTTCAGCTGGCAATGCTAGGCCTGGGAAAGATCAGTGTGGTGAAAATCCCATTTATTACACCTAGTAATGTTTATCCTCTGCCTGTTTCGAGAAGTAGGATTCCTCTGTAGAGATAACACTATCTCACAGGCATGCTTGAGGCCCCTGCTGGGAGAAAGGGAAACCATAAAAGCACAGTGGAGAACACAGCCTTGAAGTCACGTGCTTGAGAAAGTTGTTGTTATAAAAGCCCTGGAAGCGGGTTCCTGGCCTGCTCTTTTTCCCACTGCATGATTTAGCAGTGTATTCAGGGATTCCAACTTTGGAATAAACTTTTCCTTAATACCTTAGCTGTGGTTTGGTCATCTGAGTTTACTTGTGTGTGTATCAATTCTTAGAGGGGAGAGAGGGAGCAAGTGGCTGTGTGGTGCATAGTCACTGGCCAAGGTCAACACATCACAGACTCATGGAAAAACAGCCTTCTGCAGAGTACCTTGTTCTTACCAGTAAGCAAAAGATTTTTTTGCTTTTGTCTTTATCTGAATATTGACAAGTTACAGATGTTTTTTACCTTTGTAGGTTCATTCTAGACGAATGTGTTCTGTAAGGCATAGTCATGAGCAACTTGTATGAGTGCAGTAGATGACATGCATCTTTTGTCATACCTCATTTTGTGTGTGAAGACTTTTATTGGACCCTCAGAGTTCAGATCTATTCCTCAATCTTCTTCCTCTTCCCCAGAAGAACCACTGGAGGGTGACAGACATTGACTGTCTGCCTACCTAGAGGACAATTCTGATCTTAAATACCACCTGCTTGAAGTCTGTTCTTTTAAGTGACTGAAATTTAGCCAGTAAGATATTAACAGTTTATACATGAAAAAACTCCTATACTGACTGTTTCATACCCACAGGTATGTAGGTCTCTACCACAGAGACATTGATTTCATGTCACATTATCACATTAATTGGAATCACATATATAATTTAGACTTTTTCTCAATGTGCAATATTCAGTAAGAGAAACTATGTCAGACATCCTGTCTTACAGATTATACAAGTTAGAAGAAATGCAGTCTTTCCTTCTGTCACGTGGTCCTCAATCATCCTCTCATGTCTCCCACAGTCCCAAGTCAGCAGTTTGTGTCTGCTGTATGACTGCCTGCTTGAGTATTTTTAAGATGAAGCTTTTGGAACAACCGCATGTTTCAATCAAGAAAAAAACAAACAACAAAACACCCATAAACTCTTGTGGCTGCAGATAAGTTCCTGGATGTAAATATTACTTCCATGCAGCAGTCATGTCAGAAAAGGTAAAACAATCCAATGCAAATCAAAAAAACAATACACAGCACAGTAGCATGTCGATTTCACCAGGTCAGGACCAGATGTAGTTTAATTGTGTGAGCACACAATAAAATGGAAAAGTATATCATGCTATTCCTTTTTTAAAAAACAACAGTTGTAAAGTGTATTAGTGCAGGGCCAAGACGCAGCTAGCATTGTTTTCATAAGCCTGATATGAGGTTGCCTTTGGTTCTAATGTCTCTGAGGTCACATGGATTCTTGCACATATCTCTGCCAGACTTTGTAATGGGTGTGGAGTCTCCATCAAACTTTTAGACATGGTCAGTTTGTTCAGGGTTGACTCAGCTACACACTGCACCTAAGAAATCCCTTTCTTTTTCTATCTGTGGTTTCATTAAGAGTGACACAGTCCTTTTTAATATAGATTAGCAACACACAGTAGTGGTAACCATGGAATAGACCCTCCAATCCACTTCTGTGTCTCCTCTGCAGGAACTTGTTTATGGGACTACAGCCCCACAAATGTGACCTAACAAATTCGTATATTTTCTTAATTTGTATGTGTAAACTCTGGGACAGATCATATTCCCTATCACTGCTTTTGCTATCAGACTAATGTTTAGACATTAAAGAAGGTAAGATTGACTGTTTTACACATGGTCATGAGAGGTTAAAAGAGCTCCAAGCAGTTTTACACTAAATATTTCCAGAATGGGGAAAAGGCAGAGAAAAGGAATGGAGCTCTCCCTACTGAAGAGACAACAGAGAGAGACAACGAATGACCTAACTATGGCTCTGTCTCAAATTTGTAGAAAGAAAACAGTCATTGAATGCTATTACTCTACCCATAAGCTTCTTAGAGAAATAACACATGCTTTTACTCCTACATCCCTGAAAAATAACTGCAACTTTTGTATTAACTCTAGCATGAACAAGACCAAGTCATTATTGCAATATTACCATTGAAGTTTTGTAGTGATTTCTGTAGGGGTAAATAACATTCTTTTGAGTTGGAAGTTCCAATGAGATGCCTCCTTTGTTATCCATGTTCAGACTTTTTACACTCCTCATTTTTTTGTGGATTCTCTTCAGCCCATTGTGACTATGGCATACCCCCACTTGGCCATGATCTACTGTGTCCTTGAACACACTATATTAGTCCTTTTTTTTTGGTGAAAAAAATACACATCTGTTTTAAGTCCAAATTTAATAGAAATAAAGACATTTTGAAAAGTCTTTGGTCAGATGCTTAATGGTTGCGCATATGGTAGGCTTAATAAGCTTATGTTCAATGTGACTGTGAGAAGTAAATAAACTCTGAGCAATTTCACATAATTTAATTCCTGGAAGAATCTTTGACCTTGATATTCCTTGTTATGTATATAACTAAAAATAAATTAAGATGCTTTGTGCTGAGCTGACTAGCAGGTTCTAGAATAGCAATGAAGCTCTACATTGAATCAAGGTGTTCCATAAACCTTTAATTTCCCTGAAAAATCAGTAATTTATTTCATGGTAATCTCCTTTTTGCTGAACAAGTGGTTGCATTTTCTCAGTGGGAAAGTAAACCAGCTGGAGATTTAATGTAAGGAGTAACTTAGCACTGCAAAATACTCTGTATGTAAAGAGATTTGCAGTTTAATTCAGAGGTCAAAAGACATGTTGATTCTAAATTGTATTGGAGAAATAACTTGGAATGATGCCCCTTCCTTAATTCTGAGCAGTAAAGAACAGACAAATTAAAATGTCAGCATACTGAATTGAAAACTGTTTTATGATAAGATGCTTGAGCCAGCAATCAACTTTCCAAATACCATACGTGATAGTAGATTTATAGTTCTTGATGGGAAGACTAGTGCTAATTTCAGCATTAAACATATCAGTGAGGCAGTGCTGGAATTCAGTGCTCAATTTTATGTCACTCTGGTATTTAAAAACTAAAAAAATACTAATTTGGGGTAGATAACTCCCTAATTCAGACAGCAAAGGCTATTTCAGCTGGAAAGAATTGAGTTTACTTTTTACAGGCACCGATACTGGCAGTTTTACTTAGTAAAATGCTGTAAATAACTTCGTTTTAACTTATACAACTGGCAGAAAAATATTTTGTTTGCGACTGAAGAAAATAGATAACTATGAATTAAAAAAGAATAGCTTTCTTCATGACACACGATGATGAAACAAATAATGGTATTTCACTAATCCTGCTGCAAGCCTATAAATTCTGAAGATATGTATGCTAAGCAGATTCCTTTGTTCAGGTCTGAGTTCAATAAGCTCTTTACTTAATAACAGTTGATTTGGAATGCAAGTATATTTGGAGTATAAAATCCAAGAGTGATGGCTCAGTCAATATTTTCATTGGCTAAAATTACCAGCTGATTCATAGCCTTATCTCCTACTTCCCAGAGTAAACTTGTTCTCAGAGGAATGCCTGAATATGCAGATAGTGGGATAAAAATACTGTTGTCAGAAAATGAATTTTTGTATTGCTATGGTTTCTTAAGTGCTATATTGTACTAAACTCAAGCAGTTGACCATATTCTTTCACCACTACAACCTCTCCTCTTGAGAATGGTTTTATCAATTCAAATGCAAATAATGAAAGAAAACAGTGCATTCTTTCTCTACAAATATAGATGTTCCTTTAGAAATTCTTTGCCTGAGTTGTCTCAACAGATTATAGCCATCTAAAAACTTTTTTAATTTTGCATTAAAAATTTCTGGTCCTCTTGGTATCTGTCTTCAAACTCTTATTTACTTCAAAGAGCTAATGTTTTCCTTTCACACAGAATTAATTTGGGCTCATAGACTTCAGCATTAATACTTCCATATTTCTGCGCAGAAATGTCTATGCTTTGAAGGTGAGATTTTAGGAATTTTCACTTTATCACATTTCATTCAATATCCTTCAAAATATTTCCCTAGTAACCTAGTGTTTTGAAGGGAAAAATCTCCATTTCAGTCTCACAGCTTGCAGTACTAATGTATTGTATCTGGATTCAGAGGGCAAATATGTGGATGTCAAGAGGAGCAGCTACACAAGCAGCTACAATATAAGGTGAGAACCAGAAAGTAAAAACAGAAAAAAACATTTCATCCAAGACAGAGGGATATTTGGATATGAAGAACTTGAAAGAGGGTCTGGCTGTCTGCTGTCTGGCTGTTTATATTACAGGTTGATATGTCAAGAATCAACCTAACATTATACAAATGAAGACTAGAAATAAGAAATGTATTTTAATTGCAAGAATAATTGATCTCTGAGAAATTTTATCTTTAGAGGATGTGTACCATCAACTCCATGGAGAATTTAAGTCAAGGCAATTAACTATTTTTCTAAACTGTTTTATCTGATCCACACAATGAGCTTGAGATAACAAATGACTCCTGAAATTCTATGGTCTTCACTAACTTATAGCGAATGGTCTTAATGATGCCCTCTAGCTATAAAATCTATGGATGAATGAAGAAATTGCATTTCTTGAGAAAATACATTGATTTTTTTCCTATTTGATGTGGAGCTGGTTTTCATAAAATCATATTGGTCTTCACCTGAGATTTTCCGTTCAGTACTTTTTGTGTGGTTTAGAGGACCATGACCAAGATAGAAATAGTTGGAGGGTCACCTATCTTCTGTTGTGACTATATGCTTGCAGGCTTTTTGCTGTCACATGACACCAGCTGACAAGCAGCCCCTATTTTTTCTTTCCTTCTGCATGTGAATATTTCTGTTGACAGATTATCCAATTTACTGGCAAAGTAAAAGAGAGTAGCATTCTTCTAAGATCAGTAAAGGGAACAACAATAATTTCTGCTGATGGCAATGTTTGAATTGACTCTACCACAATTAGGAATTAATAAAATTCCTTAGGTACTACTCTTTGGAAACTGCTGGCAATTGCTGACTTTGACAGCAATCCTAGCACCTGCAATTAGGTCAGCTATTTGCAGAGTGCCCCCGGGGGAACTGTGGCCAGTCAGGTGTTCCAGTGGCTATCTATCACTGCTACCTACTCCAAAAAACCCCGCAAGTGTACCTGTGCTATATGTGGCTGTATCATTTTTTGTGTACCTCTGTCATCTATTCTACATTTTATCAGGGTAATTTTCTGCCTAGCTAGATGCTAGTGTAGCCTTTGGCCTCAGCTGATCACTATTTGTGGGAAAGAAACAACCAGAATCTCAGAGGAAGAAAGTATCTTAATCATATTCATATCCAGTAAATGGCAAACATGTTCTAGTGTTGGGGGTGTGAATGTCACCCCAAATCTGCAGGGTACCCATTAGATTTCTTCAATAAATAGGGTCATAAAACACATTTTTTAAATTATGGTGTTCCTGTGAGTAAACAGCCACTTGTGCTAAACACAATTGCTAGAGTGTATTTTCTATTAATTGATATTCTTTTTCATTGGATGTTTCTTTTCTACTGAAATATAATGCAGCTTTTTCTTAGGAACAATGTTGGCTCAGCTTACCAGGTGACTTCCATTCTCTGACATTTAAATGAACTGACACAGTCTTCTAGGATCGTGTTTCAAGTCTATGCTTAGCAAGACAGATGCCATTTTAGGACCTTCTTATTCTCCATTTGCAAAGGCATGATTTCTTGTCTTTCTCAGACTCCTAAGCTCTTATTATGAAACACTACAGGCATGCATTGGTTTTTAAATGTAAGTAGCTAGACGATTTTCTGCTTAAGAAATATAAAACTTTTAAATGATAAAATAAAGCATTTCTCCAGTACTAATCACTTGATATCTGACTTCATAATATTTTGTCTGTAATTTTTCTTACTTGTTTTACCTCATTCTCTTTTTTCCTTTTCTTTCCTTCATGTAAAATAGTTCCATCTATCAGTTTATTTTCTTCAGATGATTGTTTAATTTGATGATTTATGGGTTTTTCAACAATACCATGATGGAATTGAGATGTAAATTTAGGAGTCAGAGGTCAATTCTAATACATTTCAGAAATCTTTGAATCTGGGATTTTATTGCAGACCCTTATCTGCTTTGATCAGAATATTTTTTATCATTTTTATTTTTAAACATGATCTTATTAAGACATTCCTGAAAAGCAAAAAGAGTAGTGGTTTCGCTCCCACTATCAAACCATAGGAGATTTGACAGAAGAACACTGAAAGGAACAAATACAAATCATCAAAAAACAAATATAAGATGGCCTTTTTGGGCTTCAAAAAATATGCTCACATTCTCTTTAATGTGCTCATGTTGTGTCTTCTTTTCAGGAAAGCAACTTGGAGAGATTCAGCTGGAAGCAAATGGAATTGTGGATGGGCAGCAATAAAACTAGTTACCTCCTTTACTCATCATCTTCTAACTACAGTAAGAACTGCTTTGGGCAAGAGAGATGTGCCATTAAGTGATCTAAAAGATATGAAAAGAAATATCTATTAAATTTCTGAGTAAGTTTTCTACAGACTGGATCTGCAGGCCATTTTACTTTTTTCACAGACTAACATGCAATCAACATTAATTATCAAAGAAAAGAGTTAATAACATTCTTGTGATAAGATCAGCATAGGGTATGAAGTAACAGAAAGCATTCTTTCAATATAGTGAACTCGTACAGGACATCAGAATTTATGAAAAAAAAAAAAAAAAGAAAATCAATCTCATTATTTCCAGAAAGCTGAAGACTTTTGACTAGACTTCCCTTTCATTGTTTTGTCTGTCTGCAAAGTTAGGTACAGCATCCTGCATAGTTGTATCAGAGAATAAATAGTTGTGGTACTCTTATTGTTGCTTTTTTAAGAAGACTATGTTCAGATAGGAGATGTCCAGTTCAGTGTTAATTCCTTATAAAGTACCAGGAATGTTTTACAAGACTGTATTATCAGTTGTTTAATCAACATGCTTTGCCAGAATATGTTGTCATAAAAATTTTATTCTAAAATAAAATGAAATATCATTCACCATGCATTGTTAAACTCTATAATCTGATTGTTTTCATCAGTTTTCATGCACTGCATAGCAATGATAATCCACTTTGCTAGGTAACAGACTAGATTTGGTGGGATGTGGAAAAAAAGGAAATGAAAGACTTTAATTTCTCAAATTATTACTTCCTTTAATATTAAATAAGTGCTGATTAAACAGTTAATAAATGTAAGGCAGTTGAAAATTTTTCACTTTTGACTTGATTCCTCCCATTGATAGGACTCTCGTTTTTTTTAGGACTGTAGACTTTAGAAGACTGCTTCTTTCACACAGAAGTGTTGAGAATGTAGAGGACATATATCAGTGTTTATATGGCTCTGGACCACAAAGTTGTGGGATAAATTGAGTTGCCTTTATGTACAGACTATGCACACTCAGCACAACTGTGATCTGTCTGAGTAGCATGCAGTAGTGATTCAAGAGGTCTGGACTGTTCACGCGTCCTACAAAAAGTACTCAGTGCAGCTGCCAGAAATACCATCCTAGACTTAGAGTACTTTATCTCAGACTCTAAATTGTTCAGAACGTTTGGCCACACCACTCTAAATCAGATTTTATATCAGTACTTTTATAGATTTCTTCCATATTGCACTCACAGCACAACTGACACAGTGCCGTAGTTCTGAAATCTTTGGGTGGGATGAAATGTGAGTTACTGAATATGAATGCTAATAAATTGCTCATAATCTGACCAAACAAGAATACTCATGAAATAAGTATCTACTAAATTACAGTGTAATGATACAAATTCTGCTTTTGCAGAAGTCACTATTTTAAAAGCCAGCATGTGCCATACAACGTTTGGGATGATGTCATGGTTATCCACTGCTTCAGAAAACAACTGCTTGCCTGATTTATAGAATGTCTTTAAAGCATCAGAATAATCAAAAGAAAGAATTACAGTGAAGTATTTTCAAGCAGCACACTGTTTCCCCAACACTAGCAATTTTTAATTTCCTTTTTTAAAGTATTATTCTAATTTTACTTTTCAGATGCATATAACTGGATCTTACATTTTTCTTTAATGAAAACAAAAAAAAATGTGACTAGTATTTCTTAGTGGAAAATATGTATGCAATTCTCTTCACTGATAGCTCCTTTTTTCTTGAATAACTTTTAAGAGAAGCTTTCAAGCAGACTATATTTTTAGTTCTAGTTTGTATCTTGTGCAGTCTGTCTTCACTGGTGAAATTGTGGATTCTTGTACCTGTCTGGTTTATCAGACTAAGGGATGTTGATCCCTCAAGCCATAAGTGTTGTACTGTGGGTCTAACTGCTCTTCTGGATCATGGATTCATAGAACAGCATCTAGTTTGTATCCCTACTTTGAACAGAGCCTCTTCTCTCATTTCTCTCAGTCTTCAGAGACTTATTCTGCACTGGAATTTTATTCTGCAGATACTACAGAGGGATATATAGCTCCTTTAGGATCAAACCCTGAACTGACATTAAAGTCTTTGGAGACCATTGCTGCTTAGTATGCGGAAAGACCAGACTCTTCAGCTCCCCAAGTAAGTATAATAGAGTTGGTCAGAAATTGGAATACTTCCATAGAAGCATCTTGGTCTTAGCAAAACTACAATTTTTGACAGCAAAATGGTCAATATTTTTTTGGAGTTCTAATGTATATCTTCCCTCAAAAAATTATATCATTATTTTTTTCAGGAAGAGCATACACTTAACAAGGACATCAGTTAAGGGTTTATTACTCCTTTTTCCCCCAAAATGTTCCCTTTGTTATACCTGCAATTACCCTTACCTATTTATTGTTGTGATGTCGGTAATGTCGATTAAAATAAGACTTAATAAAGTCTTATTAAAATAAGAATTAGGCTCTCTTTCTGTCTCCAAAAATTTTACCTCATGAGACTAGAGAGGAAAAAAAATCTGTTTTCTGTTATGTATACTGCTTTAATATTCTGTTTCTAGAGATAGATATTCTACCAGGACATTTCTCACTATTGAAACTTTTTTTGTCTGTATAGGCACTGGAAAACAAAGACTATTAATCCAGTCTGGGTATTCTGAAGTGTGATACCTGCTGCGGTTCTTCTAACCAGCTGGAAGTTATGCTACTTCAGATTTTATCTCATTCTAATAAAGATCGGTCTGCAGTTTAAAATTGGCTTCAAATTAGAAAACTTTGAAAAATCAAAAGATTAGGCATGGCATTACTTAGGCTGAATAGCTTAGAGTTCTTGGTATGAAAACTTTGAAGGCATGGAGATTTTATGGAAACTGTTTCAAAGAAAAGAGAGAAAAAAACCATTCTGGACCTAATTTGTTGAAAACTACATTAGGAATATCAGAAATGATACAAAATAAAAAAAGTAGTTTGTCAAAAAGAGAAAATGCAGAGCTTGAGAAGGCTCCAAAACAAAATATCTTACAAAAAATGACTACAACAATAATAATAAAAAGTTACTATTAAAAAAAAAAAGAAAAAAAGAAAATATTAAAAGGTTCAATTTTAAAGGAAAATTAAGTTATACTGAAAAGGTAAATCAATATTTTATCTCAGGTTTTGATAAGGAATATGCTGTCTAGCCTGAAGGCTAGAAGTAACCTATCTGTTTACAGTCATGTGGGAAGGAAACCTCAGAATTCAGTGCATTCTGTGGATGAGTATGAGTGGTCAAAGGAATTGTCCTTCAAATTCTGATAGAACTGATAAAAAGAGTCATATTTTAAAGATATATAAGCTAATGAAAAAAATAATAAAATGCAATATGCTTACCAACAGTGAATAATGATTGACATGGTCATCATATTTTTTAAGAAATAACTCTTTACATATTTAACCTATGTGAAGAAGTCACATATTTCCTTGGAAATTGCTGGCTAACTTCAGAAGCCCAGAAGTGTAAACTGCAACTGTGCACAGGATGCAGAAGGAGAACTTTAGACATCAATATGTGATATATGAAAAGGGAAAATATCTATCAAGCTCCAGGGAATTGTTTTGTGGAGTTACAGAAGGATTGGTTCTGGCGCAATCTTAATAGAATTAGTTGCTTTGGCAAGAAGTAAAGAACTGTAGTTATAGAAATAGGATGGCATTTATTGTTACAAAGTCAAGGTTATTACAATGTTTTGTTATTGGTCTCTACCAGTGAGTGCCTGTCACTTACAAACAAAAGGCAGGAGAACAAAACACATTGTCCTGTCAGTAAAAAATCAGTTTAAAAACCTGCCAAGTTTTACAGGTCTTGTTTACAGGATGAGTAGTATGTATCAAAGTAATACACCGTGAAGAAGGTGCAAAGACTATAAATAGTAAGATAATCCTATTAGATATTACAAAACATTACTGTTATTGTACAAGGACCTGCTGATGCTCCATCTGGAATACCATATATAAAGCGGTCACCTATATTCAAGAAAGATTAATTTGTACCAGAACAGCTGCTGAGGACTATTGAAATGCTGAAGCGAGAATTAAGCCTGTTTAGTTTAGCAAAAAATAGAGCTTGTAAAGGCATTGTATTGTTCTTAGTAAACACATAAGAAATAAAAATAGTGGGAGAGAGAACTCGTATATAAAATCATAAAAAAATATTGAAAGAACAAAGACATTTTAACAAGAGAAAAATAACTTTTAAGAAGACTCCTAACCATGAGATTGATAAAATTGTGGAGGTTATTATGCAGGAACCCACAACCTATTCATAAACAAATTCAGAACCATAGTGGTTGCTATTCAGGTATGCTGTCAGACTGTTGCAGCTTTAAATTTTACTTCACAAACAGAACACCTCCCAAACTTGGGTACTGCACGATCAAAATCCTCTACTTCAGATGTAACATCTTTTGTTCCCTCATGTGTGTCAAAAGGGACACACATTAAACCAGACAAGAATACTGCTACTTTCTTGCTGAGGACTTGATCATTATTATTAATAAATTAACATCGATTAATTTTAAAAATTGGGGGTTTAGAAACATTTTCTATATGATACTTTGGGACTTCCTATCCAACATAATCCTCTTACAGGATCTTCTATGACATGTGCAACAAAACCAAAAGCAGTTTACTGTTTCTCTCTTCCTGGGATTTAAATGGCAGGGAGGATGTGGAAGGGACTGGAACCAGAACTGGCCTCTCAGTCCCTAGCACAACATATGCTATTTGGTAAAAGTTGCTTCTGTCCCTGGGCTGCTGCAGTCTGGACCACAGCAGGCAGCGAGGGTGCCACAACAAAGGCTAAGAACTCCATTTGTTGGCTGTGCCCAGTGTATTCTGCTGAGTAGAAAAAACTGTGCTCCTACTTACCGAAGTCAATATATTTAACTTAGTACTGAGTCAAAACTGAGACATATTCCAGTAGTTCACTCTTTCCTAAAGCAGCAAAGCTGTAATAATTATGAATATCATTGATGGAAAATTTTATTCACTCACCCTTAAGCTTAGAGTCCATACAGCATTCATTCTAATAATCTTGTAATTCTGCCCTTATAAATAGTATTCATTATACCTCCCTGGATTTCATACAAGGAGTGTCTGAAAAACACATGAACAATATAATTTAGCTTCAGAAACAAAAAATATATTAAGGATGATAAATGTATTTTATGACCTTTAAAATGAAGCCAGACAATATTCATATAGTTTCTGCTTTTTCATGCCTTGGTGAATGTCTGCAGTTTCAGAAAAAAATCTGAAACTCTTTTGTTGGAAACTGATTCCAATTCCACATCCATGGGGAATTGCATTGCTGGTGCTGTGAATGATATATCAGTTTTACAGTCACTACACAAAACTATCTCCAGGTCCTCTCATACAAAATTGTATTAGAATAGACAGAAATTGTTCATTTAATGATGTATTAAAATTCATTAGCATAACTCCAGAAGGTATAGAAATCAGTAGGTGTGTTTGAAACCAAAAGGGATTAAATATAAAATTTTCTCTACTACTAACTATGCACAATATTCCATATGATAATGATATTGAATTGGCCACATTCTTTCTTAGTCTCAGTTATTTACAATTTCACCATCAATAGAAATCTTTGCAATCTCTGCCAAACACTAGAATTTAAAAATCATCAGACTGGATGACTAGGACTGTAAAATAAAGGTCATACTGAGGTTTTCTCAAATTCCAGGAGTTCATTTCTTTTTTTCCTTAAAGAATACACTGCATTCATTATTAACAGAAATCGGAACCGCAGTAGAGAGAGCTAAATAGTATGTGGCCAGCTTGGGCTGGCTCTATTATAACTGGCTTAGAAGTCCTTTGGATTTATAGCAGAAAAGACAACTTGGTGCAGAAATATTTCCACTTTTAGATATGTTTTTGGGTATGTTTTAGGTAGTGGTAATGTTAACATACCAATTATTAAGTAATGTCCAAACATTACTTATATAAACACTATTTATCATATATTTTGACTGTTTACTCCTTCTGCTTTACTAGTATTATTTCCATTTCAGATATATTGGTGGCCAGAGTTTTAAAATATTTATACTTAACCTTTTTTTTCCCAGGGTGGAAACACTTGTTTTATCTGATCTGATTGCCTTAGTTCAGAGATCATATGTCACAGCATATGCAAGGGTAAGTAAAAATCTCTCATGGTAGTCTACAGGCTTAATTTAGCACTTCAGAGTTGTGTTTCCCGTCTGCTGAAATTTAGAAAATATATCTTTGTAATGGTATCTTTTAGCAGCTGTTAAAATTGTAACTATGTGGTAATTTTTAGCTGTGAACGTCAAGAAGAGAGATAGCAGGTATGTTCCACAAGTAACAAACAATAACAATTTTTATTTTTATTTTTTCCCCAAATCCTTTCTCAAGCCAAAGGCAAAGGTGTTGGTCCAGCACTGAAAGAAGATTAAGTACCACACTATTGTTTCTTAGCTGTTACTGTCTAGTTGGATGACAAAGACCAGGAGAGAAATGTCATGGTGTGGACTTTTAGTGTGGCCAGGGATTATATATAATCTATAAATTAATCTCTTTTACCTTTCTTAACTGGAAGCCACATTGAGGCCATCAGGCATCAAATGAATGTAACAATTTATACTACTTACAAGAGGAGCTATCTGAATGACTTACATAGCACATAGATTAACTGTGGCATCCAAACATAATTTTGAAGGTGGGCATTATTTCATTTGCTAAATAAAAGTTGCTCTTCTCTTTTGCATATCTTATGTCTGAGTCAATCTAGACTTTCTTTGACTTTGCTGTGCAAGTCTGTATTTACAGCAGACAGAAAACCATGTGTTGATCACTTACTTTTGTTATCTCATTTTTGCTTTGGCATAAGTATATTACCTTTTCTTTCTATGGATAAGTACTTCACACATGAACTTTCTGAAGCTGCACTGCAACAGCTTAATTCTGCTTATAACCTACTTCCAGGCTTTAAAATCTACTTGTAAATCGATTTTCATGCTGTCAGCTGAAGATTTTTCCCTGATGCCTTCTTATTCTAAGTCATGGCAAGCATACTTTTGTCTCATCCTTGTTACTGCTCCTGATAATGCTACCATCTCTATAGGAAGGAGAAATTCCCTTACCTTATTCAGAGGATCTGGACATACATTAGTCATATTTAGGTTTTAATTGTAAAGAGGAAAACATGTTGCTATCTCTTCAAAATGAAGAGGTATTCAGTTGGAATAAATATCAAAATATCCTAAGGTCTAGAATATCACTCCACATGAAAAAACATTTGAATATTTGATTACATGCTTAATATAGTAATCACTGAGGACTGTGTAAAAAATATGATTTTTACTCTACAATCAATCCTGTGTAATTGTATACACTAAGGGAATTAATTACCAAGGGTAAAAAATATTTTTATCTCTGAGAGTTACAGAGGAGGGTATGATTTTTCTATATACAATCTAACCATCAAAATACTATACATGTAGCATTAGAGAAAGAGTTTACTCATTATTCCAGCCAAGGTTAAAGATTCTTCTCCAGCATCAGGACTAGGCAGTTGGGTATTTCTTCCTTGCCGCCATCCTTGAACTTGGATATTTTTCCTTTTGCTGCATAAGAAGTTGCAATGATAAACAATTTCACGTACGCAAAAAGCATTCATTAACATCCCTTCTTACTACACAACCTTCTTCCCCGATGTCTGTGAAAATAAAAGAGGCGCTTTCATCAGCTATTAGCACTGTACTATAACTTCAGCTGTAACCGTGTCTGCATACAGTAGATAGAAAGAGCTGGTCAAACACAGCTCTTGCTTATGCTGCAGTTGCTCTGGAATCACAGCAGTGAAACAAGTTGAATTATGTTGATCTGTCCTTTTCTGCTGTGTTCAGAATAATGATGAAGTTAGTTCCCTTCCTGATTCTCTGAAAACACTTGAAAGCCTGATCATGCTCAGGTTGAACAAATATTTCCTGGAGCTTGAAAAACAGAGTTCATACTTTTTGGGGAGACTAGGTGCAAAAAAACCCCTAGAATCTGTCTGAGGGTGATGAAGAGGAAGAAGAGGAATATCACTTTGGGTCAAAACTAAGATGCTTGAGGGAAATCTTTATAACCAAAGTTTAAAACAATACCTTTTGATCCCAAATAGGGCAGAATAGTGAAGAAAGCCAGAAGGAAATTCAAGAAAGAAATTCATTCAGAAGCGCAGCAGCTCAAAATGAAAGTTAACAAGGTAAAAGACTATCTTTCCAACTCACAGGATATTTAAACTGCAATAAGTATGAGGCATGACCAGAAGAGATTGGGACATCTGTTTAGATGTGTAGTCATAGTATCACCCCAGCTGGCCTTATTTTGAAGATGTCGGGCTTGCTTCCCCTCAAGGTGAGTTGGAATACTGAGAATTTGTTGTGTTTTTTTCCTGCCGTCCTTGAGGTTCATGTGTATCTTTAGTGTTGGAGCATTATTTTCTTCTCATCTTCACAAAAGTTTGCTTTTGCTGATAGAAAAATGTACATGATTTGAATATGTATGAATGTATGGTACCTAGCACAATGGCCATCGAACTGGGACACTCAGGTACTAGTAGTATAAAAATAGAGAAGGAAATAGATTTATTCACAAAGCAATTCCTGGAGTGTACATGTATGAAACTGCAAAATTTTAACTGCAAGGTCTCCCTTAGCTATAAGTCACAGGTTAGTTTTCAAAACGGATAAATCATTTGCAGGCACGGGTTTTCCTTTCATTAACTTTTTGAAGGGTGGAATTAAACACACAGATCAGGTTCAGACCAGATTTTGTCCTGGGGTACATTAGCTATATGTAGATAGGCACATATAAAATTTTGGCTTTAGTCTGAATTTACTTATTGCAGTTATTCCAAAGCATAGAACAAGCCCTACTCTTATTTTTAATAAATAGTTTCAGTCTGTCCCTAATGTGGTTAGTACAACTCATTAATATCAGCTCTCTCCTGCACCCTCTTCCACTTTCAAAATTAATTAAGCTAGTGGCACATTAACTGGAAGGAAGAGGCCACAGCTTTATTTATGCAGAAAACAATAAGAGAATAAATCAAGAGGAGTAATCCTAATGTTTTGGAATTGACCTTATGAAGGGGTAGTTTGCTAAATGACAACAACATCTGTTGGAATGGAAAAAAAAACAAACATAACAAGTGAAAGGAAGACATCCACTCTTAAATATTTTGGAAATATTGCTCATTACTTACTGTCTCCTGCCACATCAAGAACCCCCTTCTGTATGCATTAGCCATTCTATTTTAACATTAACAGTCAAGAGTTTCCTTCTACCTTGTGATTTTTCAACCAAAAAAATCTTAGGATCTTTTTTTGAATATAAAAATATGTAATATAATAACTGATGTATTTTCCATCTCTGTCTGGTAATATTTTTAAGGTAATGTTAGCTTTCTGGACTATGTATATATGTGTATACATATATATGTATATATATTTATACATGAACAGTATCACTGAATTGACTTAAAACAGCTACAGAAGGTTGATACACTGGATATTCTCAGGTAAGCCTGGAAGAGGACTATTTTTTTTCTGCAGCTTTCAAAACAGCTGGCAGCGCATATCAGAAAGAAATGTTTGTGAAAACTGGTATTTCATTGAACTTCAATTCACATGCCACTGATTAAAAGGTGAGCACCTTCCCCTGCAGATGGGCCAATGTCAGATCCACAGACACAGGCAGTGTTCTGGCACTGCAGGCTGGGAGCAGGGAAGCCCAGTGTGCTGCCCAGGTGTTATGCTGAGGATGCTTCCTTAGGCACGGTACTGGAGAAGGCTTTCCATTGCAGGGTTTAGAGCGCTACATGGCTCCAGCTCTTTGCTCATTCTGTGCTGCTACAGGGTTATGAACCTCAGTGCTACTGGGGCAGCACCTCCCAGGAGGGAAGGAATAAGGGATCCTCGCAGTTTGAGCACAACCTGAAGGGTGTCGGGATTCGAGTTTTCATAAGTCTTTCCTCCTGAGGCCAAGGAGTAGGATGCAATTACTCATCTCCAGGGGTCACTGTTGACTTTTCAGATTTATTTCCATAGGCAGCCTGCATCTACTCTCACCTGTTATCCCTCTAGAGGAACAAGATGTCTGGTTTGTAATTAAAACTCTTTGGATGATGTGTCAGACAGATGCGTAGCAACCCTTGGGGACTGACTTTGGTCACACATTCTGAATATAACACTGATTCATATTTAAAGTAATAATTTGAGAGAACCTTCTTCCCATGTCTTTTTTCTCACATGCCCTGGTAAATCTGTGAGATCTTATTATGTTCAATTTGGCTCCTTGTGATCTGTCTTTTATGATTTATTTTAGGTTCCATGACACAGCCCTCTCTTTCGCTTACCCGTGGCCCCATGTCATCTGCCCAGTGTGAAAACACCTGGATTTCTGCTCAGTTTCTCAATTTATGAAAGCATTGGTGATATCTGCAGAATATAGTGGAAAAAAATACAAAGCAGATGTGACAATTTTGACTCTTCATTAGCAGAAAGTATTTGGGAAATTTATTGTCATGGTTACCAAGCTAAAAGATACCTTTCAGAACCCCTTATTTGCAGGGTGTCACTAAGTGCACCCACTCAGGTGTGTGACCTTCAGTAGAGTACACTACAGAAATATCACTCAGATCAAGCCTGAGTTACCTTTGGGTACAAATTTGAATTAATGCAGGAGGTTTAAGGTTTCCCTTCAAGGGCTTCTTTCTGGGAGACTGTGGCAAAAGTTGACTGAAGCAACTAAAAGAGATTTTTTCCAAACAAAGCACATTCTATTTATTCCTCAAAGGTATCAAACATTTAGAATAAAGAAGGCTGATTCTGATGCACCTGTATTATTTAGGGCTTTTAATGCTGCTATCAGCTTAGCCAGCTCCCGCTCTGATGGAGTCATCCCAAAGTGCTTATCACTTCACTCTTCTAGCAGCCTTCCAGCCCACGATGTTCCTTCTCTTTAGAGAAAGTGACTTGGATTGTGTCTGGTTCATGTGTATTCTTTAATATAGCCTTGAGACTAATAAAACTGGCATGCAACAGCTAATAAGCACTTTCTTGTCTTGCCCTTATGATGATACATTATCTTGCTGCTGCTTTTACTGGATCTACTCATGCATACTGCCACTTCTAAAAAGCTACGGGGATTTCTAAGCTCAGAATCCTGCTTTTACTTGAGGAAAACCTGAAACAGAGTTAAAAAACATCTTTTAAAACAGAATATATTGTGAGTAGTTAAGAGAGACAGAATGAAAGGCATCACAAACATCTATCCTAAAGGGCAGCTTCTTTCTTCTAGGGTTTCCCTCGGGCTGGCTGCCCTTCAGGGACTTCCTGTTCTGTGGCCACCTAATCCACAAGCTGCTCCATATCACGTTATCTGCTTCCAAGAACATCACTTTCCACCCCCCATCATGTCTTGGAGTTGCCTTTGTGTCACCCTTTACACCTGTCATGGTTTCCCAGTATTTGCAATGCCCACTCTCCCCTGTGAGACACATCCTGCCCTGGGGAAGCTTCCCTTTCTAGCACATTCAGCCCGCAGTCCTGGCATGCCAGAGCAGGGAATGGGACAAATGACTAAAAAACCTCCCTTTTTATTCACGCACTTACACCTAATCCAAGCATTCCTTACTTAAAGGAAGCTGGAACAGCAAACAGAAAGAGCAAATGCCATGTATCATGGTCCTAAAAAGAGAAAAAATAAATTTGAGCCTATACATATAGGTGCTCATGTAAATATATATGCATATATATATACATATATATTGCACATATCCAAAACTAGATATATTTATATACATACAATTCAGAAGCAAAATTTAATAACTGCAGAAGGGATGAAATATTTTTGTGATATGAAACACAATAATTTTAGTTCTATTTTAAAAATATTTGCTGAAAAGAAAAATTATAAAGAGTCTGAATGTATACCATTCACAGAACTGAAAGATATATATGCTGATGCTGATGACAACCATTCTCTCACATAGTCCACATGTTTTGTTTTGTATATCCTTCCCATACCTACTCCCCATGGTGCCTTACTCAAATTCAGAATTGCCTTCTGACTTGTCGGATTTCATGTACCTCCAGAGTGTGCTAAGTACCATGTAATGCAATTCACCCAGTGACATTTTCTAATTAAATATTCAATGGTCAAGAGAGACAAAACACCTCATCTTAATTGTGGGACATATTTAATTGAAATTCTTGTTCTGAGTAAGATTTTAATGTCTCAAATCCAAACCCTGCTCTGGAAGATATTGAAAAGGCAGCATTTGCTCAGTATCTGTGATTAATGCAGGTCACTAGGCTCAGAAGACAAAGTCTGTCAAACTTGGGGGAATGAATGAAATACTACTAAAAGCCATCAGCTTCTAGAGCTGGTTTCCTTGATTAATATCCAATACTTACAGGGTCACAGTCAAACGGAGATACTGAGTGTAACCAACTCAAAATACATCATAATGTTCTGGGAAGGAGTTCCTGTTACAATATGGGATTAATCCCTTTCAAGCAGGGGAAAAAATTGATTTTGTGGCTCCATCAACCAAGATGAATGCTCTAGCCAGGTAAGAAGAGAAAAAAAAACAGGATCTGTATCACTTACAAGTTTTTTGGTTTTGTTTATATTTTTGTGGGAGAAGCTATCAAAGACTTTTGAGTGAACCGGAAAATTTTTAAATTATTTTATCAAGAAGGAAAAAATTCTTGTTACACCAAAGCTCCTATACTGAATATAGGCAGTTAACCAACTTTCCCCTGAAAAGTTGGTCTATCTGTTCTTAAATTTTATGCAATAAGACACCTAAGGCTGACTTGTGTCAGCTGCTTACCCCTCATAAACTCCTCTTCACTATTAAGGCAGCCTACGGCAATACACAGTTGGAACACTATAAATCATGTAAAACTCACAAAGTTAAGGCAGTCTCCCAGATAATCTCATCCATAAAAAATAATGCTCCTTCATTAAGAGATAATCCATAAACCTGAAAGTTATATATTAGTGCACTAAATGGTTTTGTATAGAATTCATGTTACAATGAAACCTTTGAATTTCTAGCTTTCTAATGTTAAGTAATAATGAAATAAGAACAAAGCACCATTTTAAAACTTTCAATTTGAAGTTATGTTTTAACTGTAATGAGACATCTAGTGAACTTTGTGAAAGTTTAATATTCATGACTTAAGTTATGAAACACATGACTTAAGTTTCAAGTAACTTCTAGCACTCACAATTACACATACCTGCTGACTCTCACTTGCTACTTCAGATCAGCACATTATGAATGATAACTCTTCGTTGAGACATACCGGGTAGGAGACATTTGAGGATTAATGTTTATGAACAGGCATTTAAATGAATGAAAATACAATATCTACAGCAGCTAAACTTCTGACCTTCACATTTCAACTTCTACCAGGTTTTTGTATTCTAACAAAAAATAATGTTTTACAATGTATCCTATTTTTTAAATAGATGCTGTTTTGTTTATATACAGATTCTTATTGTAAAATATGTTTTTACAACTAGAAAAAAGCTGAGCTGATTTCAGCCAAGCAGTCAACCAAAAATTTTCAGCCAAACCTAGCATAAGTTCTTTGAGCCCAAACAGAAGATTGGAATGTTATAATATTGGACAGAGAGCTGTAAGGCTGAAACTCAGTTGTCACTAACAATAACTTTTACAGTGGAGAAAACAGCAATAATAGTAAATTTCATTTATGAAGTGCTGCTCTCAGAGTTCCAGGGAGTTTTGCATCCAAAGCAAGTAGAAGCAACGCAGGAAATAGTTCTTTCAAATTCTGCTTTAAAAAGCCAAATCCACAAACAGATTTCTAAATATAAGTAGGAATTTCTTTTCATTGTAAAAGCACACAGAAGGAGCTCAGACACCCACAGTCTTTAAAGTATATTTAGGACAAAATAATGAATTAGGATATTCTGACCTAAAAATTATGCCAATAAGAAAGAGAATAGAAGAAAAATTGAAGAACTAGTACCCAATACTGCCAGAGTCCTTATAAATAAGAAAAAATATTTCAAAATCAAAAAATTAATCAAAAGAAGAAGGAATCCATTAATGTATTTTTACATTTTCTTGTATTTTTCTTGTATCCATAATTCTGAAGAAAAATCTTTAACTTAGAAAAACAATTGACCAGACTATATATATATATATATATATATTTAGTGTGGTCTATTGATTTGAAATAGAGATTTTTTTATTTTTTTTTTACCTATAATTCCAAGGATTTTTTTTGCTTTGGCCTTAGAGAGCAACTATATATTAAGAAAAAAAGTATATTTTTTCCTATGATGGGAACAGAACATGGACTTCTGCTGCTGCACCTGCATTCAGACTTCTACCCTGAAAGAATCAAATTTGTTCTTTGCTTTGGGAAAGAGACAAGATCAGTATGCTGTAGAGAAGGACAGATAGCTCTGACTCTTGAGACTGCTGCTCTGGCCTTCCAATGGCAAGCCCTCAGTGAAACAATAAAATCCTCCTGAGGGCTCTCAAAAGGGAAAGGAGGAGGCTGGTGGTGTATGGAATGGCTCTCTGCTGGCAGTAAGCCTCTTTTGGTGTGCTTTTTCCCAATGACAAGGATGTAGTTCTGTCTGGTAACAGCTCTCCCATGTATTTTCTTCCTTATGGATTATTGTATGTCAGTGGTGTAAAGTGGCTATGAATGAGATGTGGCATCTCAAGCAGTACACAAAAATTTGTACCATGACCAACTCCTAATCCATGACAAAACCTAGTTGTGTGCCATAATCTGGAATTTTTTAGTGGTATTGGTTGTAAGCAGCTATAATCACAAGGATTTCACATCGTGTCATCACTTTGTCTAAGTCACTTTATCTAGGCAAATCCATACTTGTTTTCTAAGTGAAAATTTCTATCATAAAATAACTACTTATTCATCACTGAACAAAAATTTAATAACTCTGATACACTCTAGATACAGAGCTCCTGTACTCTGTTTGTTCTTTATGAAAGTTAAGAAATAAACAAACATCTTTTCAAGCACATAACTGAATATTGTATTTTTATTCTTTCTTTATGAGAATCTATAGTACATGGGTAAACAAGACATCAGAGGATGAACCATGCCATGAAAGAGAAGACACGCCAGCAGAAGTGGGTATTACTACTTTAGGTTAATTATATCTGTTCACAAAGATAAATCATTATACCAGAAGAATCTTGAGACTGAATTGGAAATCAACATTTTTTAATGTAACAATGAAGTAGATCATCTGTTATTTTAACGAACATATATATATGTTATAATTGCATCAATCAAAAAATAAAGCCTCTGGCCTCACTCAGTGTCCAAAAAAAACCCAAAACCCAAAAAGACAGGTATTCTTCTTCAGGGTGCACAATCAATTACCAGTGATAGCTGCAAAGGGATGGAAACTTCATCATTAATGAGACATGGGAAAGAAATGGAATGTTAAAGCCAAATGCCAAAGGTAAGGCCAACATCAATTCACAAAATATGCATTAAACTATGCCATATCTATACTGCTTTGAAGAAGGCTATAGCAGTTCATCTGCAATAAATAAGGCAAAGTTTCAGTCACAACTTAGTCCAGGCTCCCAAATATTCAATGTGATAGCACATTCAGTTGCTGCATTTCTTTACCTGTTCCCATTTCTTTATCTTTCAGAAATATATCCAGTGCTCAATTGTCGATGCTAAAAAATCTGTATATATATCTTTCATTTTGCTTAATTTAAAGCTTCTTTAGACAGCTCCAGCATTTATTGTCAACATTCTAAATGAAATTACATTTTTATATGGTCATCCTCTATTTCTAGAGAAGAAACAGTACTGCTTGCTCAGTGCTGAAAGCCATTGCTCATGACATTTAAAACATAAGGTTTGTGGTGTTTTTATAGCTGACCTCAGGCAAAAAAGTCCTTAGAGTGTGAGTGGTTAACAGAAAAGCTGCAGATTGGCACCAACTGGGCGATAAATATAAACGTGTTGTCCTTTGAGTCTGCACTTTAATAAAGCACAGTGAGAAAAGGTCTATCAATTTTCTTTTACTAAGATCTTGCTTGACAGGTAGTAAGTCATGTGCTCTTGGAGTTGAGTCTTACCAGGTGCTGCCATGTAGACTCCATGATGAAACAGAAGAGTGTGTATACACAACTTTAGAGTATAAAGAAGCTTTAGGGAGCTGCTTGGCCAAGCATTGTCATGCTCACCTTCCCTGATACAGCACAACGAGACCACAGAGCACGTCAAACAGATGCCAAAAATGTGACCCCCAGGGCAGAAGTGGTAGCCTCAGTACCTGCATGTGAGTGGTCCTGGATGTTGCTGCTGTCTCCTATCAACACAGTTCTGACAGCTCAACCCAACAAATGCCCAGCAAAGCTAACTCGCTCTCCTTCTTCTCTTTTGGGCTTTATACCATTCATTGCTTTTGTTTTTCCTTTTGGTTTTTAATGACTGCGTCTTAGCAATCCTACTGCAGTAACTTTTATTTTTGTTCCGCCTTTACAGATTGTCTCATGGCTCTTTCTACCCAGTATGAGTCAAGATTACACATCTAAAGCATGTCAGGGCTGGAGCCTATGTCCTTCATACGCACACAACTAAACCCCTGGGACCAGGGCAGCACAGGGCAGAGGTTTCAGGGAAAGGATTTAATCAGAGATCCTTGAGAAGATCTGCAGCTAATGTGTCTATCCTTGAACAGGCAGAGATCACCAGTACTGAGGCCACGCTGCTGAAAACACAGCTGCCCTAGGTAGGGCACGTCTCCAGGATGGAGGATCACTGCCTCCCTAAGATCGTTCTCTATGGGGAACTCCCCACTGGCTGCCGCAAGAGAGGAGCCCCAAAGAGGAGATACAAGGACTCCCTGAAACAATACCTCAGCCTTGGCCATATTGACCACCATCAATGGTCCACTCTGGCCTCCAATCAGGAGAAATGGAGACACACCATCCATAACGCTGCTGCTTCCTTTGAGAACAGATGCAGGATCAGTTGAGGAAAAAAGGCTTTGCAGGAAGAACCGTGCCTCGCCAGTAGTACGGATGGAGACTTTCTGCTGTGCCTTTTGTAATTGGACTTGCCTATCTCGCATTGGCCTTTTTAGCCACCAGTGTGCTTGTAGCAAACATGGGCAGATCCCTTGCAAATCTTTGTGCGCGAAGCCTAGCCATGATGATGATGATGATGATGATGATGATGATGACTTGTTCATTTATATACAGGCAATTTTTTTATTAACCAGCTTCATAATAACTGTTTCTCACACACATATAGAAAAGAACCAGTTGTAGCAATTGAAATCATGAATAGAGATAAAACAGATTGCACAGCATTTGCTTGTTTTACTCTTAATGTTATTTCTTGTTGTTAAATAATTCTTATCCTAAAATCTGCCTCAGTCTTCTATGAAATATTACAAAACTGTACCTTCATGAATCAAAAAATATTTTTCTTAATGGTCCAAGAGAGTAATATAAGACTAAAGCTAAACATTATCCAATTAATAATGAAAAAAATAAACATTAACTGTTTCAAAACCTTGTATATTTAAAAAAAATGAATAGAACCATCTTTGTTTATGAGAAAAAGCCAATTAGATCACTTTTTAAAGCAATCTGTTTTACAAATTGTTTCTAAAGACAGTAAGAAATCCTTGTCCTCAAAAATAAAATCAGAAATGCAGAAGTAGCAAACCCTCTACTTCTTTGTACTGTGTTAATGGTGATTTTCATTTCCGAACCAGCACAGTGGTTGTTCACTTCTTCATCTGAATAATGAGCAAAATGCCCACTGACCTTTCTGTAGTCTGCCTGTAGTCACAAAGCAAAGATGGCATTGTATTGTGCTCTGGTTCATGGAGTGGTCAAATTTGGTGGTCCATGTCCGTATTTTAACCCCTGTCACAAGTACATATTTCGAAACATGAGAAATTTTATTTTATCAAGCTTTCTGAAACACTACCAGGACTTATTAAGTGAATAATAGAGGGTTTTATGTGAGTAATGGCACCCCTCCATGAACTGCTAAGGTCATGTACAAAATGTTCCCCACATGCCTCTTTGATATAGATCATTTGATTGCAAATATGCTCTTTGGTATTAATCAGTAGATTATTAATCTTAATATCATCATGTGTCATCACTGGACATTTCCAATAAGTAAACAATATAACAAGGAACCTTTTCCATAGAAATGCCAGTAAATGTGCATTAGCTGTCTGTGCATGCAGTGAAAGACTGCAATAAGTATAGAGAACATGGAAAAACTCATCTGGCAAAATCACAGAAAACATAGTAATTTTCTATGTAGTCTCCAAAGTTTTTGCACATAGTCCTAAGATAGAATCTGAAGAAGTCTAATGAATTTGCACAAGGCCTCCTGCTTTCTCTTATCCTCAGGTGATATGGTAGAGTACAGAAGAGTGTGTTAGTGTTCCAGTAGTTCTAGACCTTGTTACATGTTTCTTGCCCACCTCTTTTCTTTTACTAGTGACTTCACTGATTGCCAAATTTTGATTTGTATCGGCTAGAAAGACACAACAGTTATATCACAGAAATAAAGACATAAGGGCTAAGATTTGTCTATATTTGAGAAAGGTAAATATTTTAGACATGGTATGAACAAAGTAAATTACTTACTTGTAAAGAATATGTTTACAAGAAAAAGAATATAAAATGGTCCTGAAAAGAAACACTGAGCACAGTAAAAGAAACTTTTTGTATTATCTTGTTATTACCATAACACATAACCTTATTCTACCTCAAAGCTTGTTAAGTTGCTCATCTCCACTCTTAAACCTTTTTACAAGGTCACTGCAATAAAAGTAAAAAAAACTTTCTTGCCCCCTAATTTCCAACCAAAGTTATTTTTTGCAACATCTGACTCTACTTTATTGTATTTTGAGTTTGCTCTTTTGAATTTTGAGTTTTCCCCATAAATGGCCTGCTTGTTAAGAAAACTTCCTTGTCTGATCATCTAGGAGCCACTCTGGCAGTCAAAATCAGAGTCATATCAGAGACTTTGACTGCTGAGGTCCCTTTACAGCAGGAGGCTCCAATGACCAAGCAGGTGCCCCCTTGGCTCCCTACACAGCCCACACTCACACAGTCAGATCAAATGTCCTCCACCCCAGGTTTCCCATAGTCTCAGATGTCTGCATACTTGAAATAATATGCAACAACTGAACAACAGCTTGAACTGGTGCCTCCAAGGAGGGACCCCAAATAAAGGCAACTCTGGGCGTTTATACTCTTCCAGTCTAATCACAGGATGGTCTGGAGTCCTCAGCTTCTGAGTGTCTCTGAGTGTTTGGTCACCTGGCTGACCACGGGTTCCAGTACCCTTTGTTGTCCAAGGGGTCAGCACTTTAGGGCCTCTTGCCTTGGGCTCCCACTGCCCAGAGACCTGCAGCTCCCATTGTAGCTGCTCACCCAGCTACTGGCACAGAATGTGTTCCTCAACATGTAGTCCATGGGACATTCCGTTTTCACCTTCAAAATTTCATTTTGCTCTCTCAACCCAACCAGCCTCTCCGTTTACTCTCACCGGTTCTTGAGTTCTCCTGTTATTCCATCTCTGTACCAAAGTCATCTGGAATTCCCTCTTGCACATGCATGTATTGGAACTGTACAAAGAAATTTAGATGAAGAATGCCATTAAACAATTATATAAATACTTTTCCATCCCTATCAAACCAGATAATTTTGCTGCCGCCTTCTGTCAGTTTCTGTCTTTCACTGGCCGTTTTGGCTCACTGGCTGTTACTGGCACTGTAGAGACTCCTTCTTCAGTGACCACAATTGACTGCTTAAAAGCTACTTTTAACATCAGCCCAGAGATGACACTCATTTAAACTTGTCCAGCCACAAAGCCCACAAAGCTTGGTCAAATACCAAAGCTGTCACTCAGTGTCCTTTATCTCACAGTCTGGCAGCTAATGAGCATAGCATTGTGTAGCAGTGATTAAACAGCACACAAGAGGTTTCAGCACCTGACAACAAAGGATTGCAAGTGATAACTCTCCTTTCTACACATACAATTTTCTATATGATACTGAGTGTTGTCAAGCATCTATCATGTATTTTAATAGGTATCTAGATAGCCAAACACTAAGCCTCTTTTCAAGGTCACACATCAATAATTTAAATCTTTGCATGCTATATTGGACCATTTCCTGATCATACTCCCTTGCATGGTACTGCATCTATTTTCTGTAGGTCCTTCAGTGGACCACAAACATCCTGTTCTTTATCAAAAACATCTGCAACTAATTTTTTACAGGTTTTTTCCCAGACCTTTCAATGCTGCATAAAAAATGTTGATTCATATGTTTGAGTGTACATGACTATATGTGTTACACATATATATGCTGAAATGAAAAGTACACTGTGAACTCCCCAAAAGATGATCTGAAGCTTGTGGAAAAAATTCAGATTAGTTCCTAAGTGTTTAGCATTTTAAAATCTTGTTTGATTTATATTTTGTTAAATCTCAGGATTATCTGCTCTTTTCTGTCTAAAGTCTTGGAATTCATCTGTGCAATGACCACATCGCTTCATGTAATCAACAGATTTACTCTCAGACTTTCTGTGGCAATATCCTCAGTGGGAGGCAGACTGTTGTCTCCAGTGTTGAAATCTTGTTTGGTATGACAGCATGCAAGATCTTAATGTTAAAACTGTGGTCTTCCATGTTATCTTCTTTTCCACACCCTCCACCACGTGTAAGGACTATATTTGTTATTTTTCAACCAGGCAGTCTCAAGAATAATTAAAAATATTTCCTTTCAAACTTTCCATTTTAATGCTAGACACTTCAGTTTCCTGTAGTCAGAAGCCTATTCCTCTTAATCTGAGCAATAAAGCTGTGAGGTTTTTTGTCCTAGGCTGACAGTGTTTCTTTCCATTAATACTGAGAATTGACACCAGTGGTCGTTTGATAAAGAAATTTTTATCTACATATAAATACTGTGGTGGCAAACCTACTGTGGTTCCTACCAATATCATAGAACCTTTCATTTTTCATCTCCAAAGTGTCTTCAGCCCAGTGGTGAAATGCCTGTATTAAGAGAAGGGTCAGGAGGACTTAATCACAGTGAACCAGTACTAAGAATAAGGCTTTCTCTTCACAGTGAGACACATGGAAAAGACAAGGGGCAACAGGTACAAATTGCACTGGGAAGGGTTTCCTCTTGATATAAGAAAGAAATTTGTTTTACAATGTGAACAATTAATCACTGAAACAACTTTTGCTGGGATATGGTGGAGTTCCCATCACTGGAGGTGCTAGAAAATTTCATCTAGCCTCCCTTTCTCATGAAAGGTTGGACCAGATGACCTTTGAGGCTTCTTCCAGACTGAGTTTCTCTATCATTCTGTGATTCTATGTTACTCTTCTAGACTCTTTTATATCTTTGCCATTCAATAGGACACCACAAATTTCACCTTTTAATAAATATATACATAGGGTGGTTTTATTTTGTTTTACTTGTTTAGTTTTTTTAAAAAATCTTATTTGTAATGTCTTTTCATCATGTCTTTGATATACACATTACTGTAACAGGTCTTGCACATCACATCCATTTTCTTTCTTGAATTCCCCAGTGTACCCTCATTGTCCTTATTTTCTTCATCTTGATCATTACAGTCAGAAGTAGAAATCATTAATTCACCTTATGCCATTCTCTACATTCTGTAATAAAAGCTCTTCTTTCATGCCAGCTTCAGTTCTAAATTACTAATACCTCAGTTAGAATCAATCCACTAAAAACCTTCCTTTTTTCCATCGGGGTCCCAGTAGTCATATATTCTTTACAATACTAACCCTTGAGTTTGTCAGTCTCTAATCAACTTTGACTTAGACAAATGTGACTGAACGTCATGTAAGTTGTCACTTTTTGAGTATTTAAAATCACTGTGCATATGCATTTTGTTTCTTTAATTTATTTTACCCAAGTGTAAAGGGTGATCAGTGATTTCTCCCATGCTTCAATCAAGGTTCCTTCTCAACTTCTGTGCTACACTTAGATACCTTTTCCCTGCACCTTTCTGTCTTCTGTATCCTCTTTAGATTATCAGTTTTTATTAAGAAAAGATCTTGAAATATGTTGTGTTAGATGTGTGCAGCAGATACCTATACATCTTGCAATGTAGAATCTGAGTTACATTCCTTCCCTGCTCTTCTGTACCATGTCTGAAACTTACCAATATATGTAATTGAATCCCTAGTCACTGGATCATCTCTTCCATAGGACTGGTCACATGATGTTTCCTATATAATTTAATTGTCTTTTACTCCTTTTCAACAAATAACTATTTTGCCATCTCTTTAGCTCTTCATTTGTTTTGAAATTTTTTGCAGCCTTTCTGTTTTATTCTTTCCATTTGATTTACATCTCCAGTCCTCCTTCTGTTTGTCTTGAGAAAGAAATTTCATATCTCCTTTAGTGATTACTGAGTTTAAAAATATATCCAATCTCTACTCTCTATCCTTTCCGTATCTTATTCTATTGAAAGGAAGAAAAGCTTTCAGTCAACGTTTCAGACACCAGCAGAATGCAGCTGAAGAGTAAGCCACCATGAAGTCTGCTGAGACATCCACTGTCACTCACTATACCACTCATTTCTAGGTCAACTAAGATGTCTTTTCCATCTCGGCAATGCAATTATAGTAGTGAAACTTGCAATGTATCAAACTGCCACTTTTGTATTCATCTTCGAACTGGAAAGAACTTTTGACATTATCTTGGATACAGAGTTCTATACCTAATGCCCCAATCTAACAGTTAGCCGCTCTGTGTCCTGAATACTTCTACCTATATCAAACTAAGCAGTGAGAAGCCAAGGAAAAAAGTTAAAGGAATATGGTATATCTCAGTCACATATTAAGTCAAGTACTGAAAATTAATAGATTTGACAAGTTTACGAGAAAATGAATTTGTTTTGTCATGTTTAAAGCAAGTAGGATTGTATCTTTTAGGTCACCTCTTTATTCACTTTAGAAACTTGTTATGTAATATCAAATTTTAATTTAATTTTATATGATCTCAGAAGCTAAATCTCTTTGAGAAGCTCTAAGATGTTTGGAAGCAGTAATACTGACATATTAGTATCAGATATCCCTCGGCTCTTTTTTCCTGGAAGAGTGAAGACTCTCCCAAGAGCTTAACTATGTCTCCTTACAAGTCTAACCTCCAGTAAGGAAAGAAAAAAAGAAAAAAGAAAAAAAACCAAAAAACAACAGAAACCCCAAGCAAACAACAACAACAACCACAACAACAACCAACAAAAAAAAAAAAACAAAAAAACACAAAAAAACTGATAGAGGTTTGGCTGATTCAGTTTTCATTTCTGTGAATTCTCTATGCCTTCATAGAAGTCAGGAGAGTTGAAATAAGATTTTCAATACAAAGACATAAATATGGGCTTCATAGCTCTTATATATCCCTGAAGGATAAGGTTATTAGTGCCTTATCTTTATAAAAGCAGGGAAATCTTGTTAATTTTATTGAAAGGTAATAATTTGCTTTCAGTTGAGACTTTCAGCTTAGAGTAGTCAGTATTTTCAAAGTTATGTTTTGCATGGGAAAGAACTGAAAGTTGACAAGTTTAAAATGTGAGCAGTTATTTATCAGGTTCAAAAGGATCAACCTCTTAATTCCATGATCATTTCTTTGTGCAGACTGTGAGGACTTGAAAAACTACAATGCATTACTTCACAAATCATCTTTAAAAAGGCATTTTTGTTTGAACTGTTAACATTATTTCCACTAAATAAAGTGTCATGACAGTAACTTTTATTCTACTTTCCAATTAAAAATAGGTTTTCCAAGATTCCTGGAAACGTGTACCAGATTCATGTTGTTAAATATCAAAACTCAAACATTTTCATTTAATGTCATTGCAATGGATGTTTTTGTTTGGATTCTTATTGGACTATAAAAGTCTTAAATACTATAGCTGATGTGTTTACTTTTTGCCGCACACACACATTCATTTTCATTCCCTTCTAATCAATGTTTCTGTTTTCCTTTAACAGACATCAACAAACAACATTAAAAAAAACCCCAAAAATCCTGAATTTGAGTAAATTCTTCTAATTTTTTTGTAATGGATTTTCTATAGTGTAAAAATGCAACAGCAATTGCCTTGTACTCCACATCACTTGGATGCGTTGTTATATTTTTAAATTTTTTTCATTTCCACTACTGGAGAATCAATGCATAAAGTATGGCCATATATAAGATGGGTGTATAAAGTTAGAAAATAATGTATGTGGCTTTAAAATGACTTTGTTGTAACTAGATAAAATTTTAATTTCTCCTACAAATATTACAACTCCTTTACACACTCTAATTTCTGCTTTAAATTTATTAACACTAAACATTTATAACACAGTAACCTTCACTCTTCATTCTCTTCTTTTTTTTAAAAAAAATAAAAAGATGGAAGTTAATTCACTACATACCAGAAGAGAAAACTTTGTGGCTGTAGCCAGTGCTCAGGGAAGGCATGCAATATGCAAAATTTTGCCATAAACAGACTTGTGAAAGAAATTTTGTTCCTGGAACATTTAGAATTTGACTCTTATTAAATTTTAATAGAGTTATGCTTAATATCAAGAGTGATCTCCAAGCAACTACTCTAATAACATTAAAAACATAAGTATCTAGAAATGCTTTTTAAAATAAAACAAGTCCTTGGCATAAGTATCAAGACGAAGGGAATGAAAGTAATGAATGTAATTATTTTAAATTGATTATTTTAAACAAGAAGTAATTAAAAAGAGGAAACAAAATGCATTTAGGTACAGTTTAACCCAATGGTAATTCATGCTTGTAGACCCAATCTGTTATAAGTATTCATTATTTTTATTCCTATAACAAAAGGACAAACAGATTTTCCTATTTGTCACTGCAAGTGACAAGGGAATAGCACAGTCCATAGACAGATATCATGGCCAAAAAAAAAAAAAGAAAAAAAAAGAAGAGGGATCTTACGTAATTTTACATTTGTTTGCATGAAATTATTGTTGGAAGACCCAGTGGAGGGCTCAGTTGCTCCTGTTTGGTTTGGAGCTCAGATGGGGGGTGAGGCAACCTCAGGCCAGTGGGGAGCACGATCCTTTTTTTCAACACAATTTTTCTGAAGATTTTCAGCCCAATATTCAGCAATGTTTTACGGTTGCCATCCCAGTGCATTTTACATCTTATGAAAACCTTCTGCCTTTAGTATAAGTTTGTCTGTTCTATCATGCATGAACAAAACACTGAAACAGGTAGGCTTTCATGGCTACTTAGTCTGTTTGCTTTATTTGAAAGTTAAAGCAGAGGAAAATAGACACACAATCCCGTGTTTTCCCTTTCCAGGGTTCTTTTGCAAAAGCTATTTTCAGAAGGGGGAAATCACCCTATATTAATGACATAGACATAGGTCTTATTTAAATTTAAGCAGCCAAAAATAGCAAATGCCAGAAGTTAGCCTTATGCTTTGTGCTCCAGCTATGGTGTAGTTCATTAACAGGTCTGCAACAGAGAATGATAGCTAAGGTGATTTTACCAGCTTTCCCCCAGCACTATTATTAGGAGTTACCATCTATCTTACCTTAATATTGAAGTCATTGACCTACTGCTATTCTCTGTCAGAACTTCTCCATAATTTTAGTTCAAATGGAAAATGAAGAGCAGGAGGAAATGAAATATCAATATATGGCTTTTTTCTTGTAATGAAAAATGAGATAAAATTTCAAGATAAATTAATAGGCATAGTGCCTAAATCATAGCAGTACCCAAATAAAAATTTCAAAGCATGAAAAGCAGTCTTCTTTAAAAAATGCTGAAGTAACCCAAGTCTGCTAAAGTTTGACTGCATGAATGAACTATGGGGACACGTCTTCCAAGGAAGTAGATATTACTCATTTACATGTAGACCGACTCAAGAAATCCAAGTATACATAGATGGTTTTTGTTATTGGCCTAATGGTTTTGGAGAAAAAGGTAAAGACGGTTAGTAGAATGTGCCAGCTGAAGAGATAAAAATCAGTGTTAGTATGAAAGTCAAAATGGCATGTGACACGTGCATTTCTGTAGCTTAATGGAAGATATCAGAACATATGAGCTTAATGATAAGGCAAAAAATTGACACCTGCATTTGCGGTATATGTAAAAGCACACGAACTAGATAATATTTGGAATAAAATCTCTGAAGTCAAAGAATTATTGCTGAGTTTTATTTACTGGGGTTAGTAAATAGGGTAAATATTTCTAAAAGAGTTGAGGCAGTCCTCAAGTTCTGTTTATAATGGACTAGAAGCGAAAATTTCATCCATAATTTTAAGTATATTTTGGTCTACCACAAAAACAACAATACAAACCAACAATCCATTTGCATGGCTGGAGGGGAATGGAAAAGGAAGTGGTGTTTTGAATGTGTGGGGAAATGAGCAAAGTAGATGAACATCCACTAAATTTTTAAAAAGTCAAAATTTTCAAAAAAGTTATGAAAACTACAAAATAACCCCAAAATACTGCATAGTCTCAATGGAGAACTTATTTATGTGAAAGCAAACACCAATGCAGCAACAGCATTTTAGCAACAACACCTCAGCCAGGTACAGATCAAATGTTTATAGAGAGGGCAAAATATCAGTGGCCTAAATTTAAATCTTAGAGTCATGTATCATTCAGTGTAATATCTCTAAAGGCATGTGAACACTTGCTATTCTGAAAACTCTTCACATCTGGCACAGGAAGATTGTTTGGTCACAGAGGGGAGAGGCTACACTGATGGCAAGGGGCTGGAACAATGATCACAGATCACACAGGTCTATTTTGCACAGAAAATTCAGAAATATCCCCAAGGCTTGATCTGAAAATGTGCTTGGCTCTTTCATTAATGAAATTAATAACAGCATAATAAGCATTCCAAGTCTACCAAGACACAGCAGGTGATTTACTCAAGGGCAATGCAGATGTACTTTATGGTAAAGGCACTGTTCTGTTGAATATAAATCTCAGACACTAACAACTACATATCTTTCAGTAAGTCACGCCTCTCTCCTCCCTCATGCATAGTTTTCATACAGTAAAAAGTAGGAATAACAATGAAGCAAACTGTAAAATAGGAAAACTGATGCTCCAAGAGATCAGCAGAGTCAATGAATGTACAGTGAAACCAGACTACTATAAACAATGTAACTAGCTAAGCAGAATGATAGTTTATTTTTCATTCTATAAGACCTCAACATCAGCTATGACAATCAGAGACTCAGTGAAAAGAACTTTCAAAAATGTGTATAGAGAAAAAATTAGGAGGTAGGGATCTGAAGTACTGTAACTACGTTTCTGCATCTATATTAAAAAAATGATCCTCTGGACCACAGTATATTAGAAAGAAAATGGAGCAGAGAAGATGCATTCCATCTAGCTAGATACAGCTATAGCGCTCTAATATCCTATTTATGTTTCATTAGAAAATGCAAACTGCTTTCATGGAGGTAGGAAAGGGCTAATCAGGAATGAGGTTATATTACCTCAGGTACAGGACCTGTACCCAGGGCCTGTATTTATGTAGCCAAGAACAGTGTGAATTCTCTAAGTGTACTTATATGTATTAAATCTTATATCTGACGGGGAGATCCACCCACTTGTGTTTCTGAAATGACTAATTTATGTCTTCTTTATTATCTTTTTAGCCTTCCTGTAAGATATACTTTTAGCATTTTTGTTACCATTATGAGAAATTTGGATGTCACGAAAATATTAACTTCTTAGTTATACAGAGTGTAGGCCCTTTTTTAATCTTATTTGATTAATTTTATCATGGTCAACCTTTGGGAAGGCAGACAGAGAGCTGTTGGAACCTCTAGGAGCTAATTTCCTCTTATCTCAATAGTTTGTTATCTTCCAGTCTTACTCCATGTGCTGTAACCTGTTCATACATATAGCTGTTTTCATAAAGGAAAAATTTATTATTTATTTATTTATTTTTTAATTCAAGCCCTATTGCTTAGTAACATTCATTTAAAGCAAGCATCTTTATGTTTGGTCCTTGGCCCTAAAACTACGGGTTTCAGAGAATGATTGTGTTAACTGTTCTCGCTGAAAACTTTTGAAAGATCATCAGAAAAAAAATTAATCCCTTCATTTACAAATTTATAACAATGTTCCAATTGCTTCTTTTTCAAATGTGCATTCCTATATTTGCAAACAATTTACTGTCATTTTCAGAAAGCTATATGATGAATAAAATCGGGAAAAACCAACTCCATAGCACATATTAATAAATTATATTTTTAATAACTCATGTTTGATCAATTTATGCTCTTCTCTGATAAAGTGACAGAAAAGAAACCTCCAATTGTGTCCACAAAAAACCCATAAACTATGTTTTATGAAAAAGATTGTATCTTGATTTCATTAATATAGAATTCTGCTTTTTCTTATACATATTCACAAAAGTAATGTTACAGTCAATCTTTCCTACACGGGAAATACCCTAAAATGCCACAAACCAAGCCTTAAAATATTTCTGTACTTGACATCACCAGAATAAAAACCACATATATATATATATATACATATATATGCATATATATGCAACACACACACATGTACATATATATATATATATATTTACACACACACACACATATATATATATATATATAAAGTGCATATTAAAAAAACCTTCTGCCAGCTATTCTTCTGCTCAGGAACTTGAATATGTTTTCTGTGAGGGCATGATGCCAATTCAATAAAGACATTGCCAAACAGGTGAAATGTTAACAGCTGAAATTTCCAGACAGCAAGCTTATAATTTTTCCTTTTTTTTTCTTTGTCCTTCTTTTTTTTTTTTTTTTTTTTTAGAATCACTTCTAGGAATACTTTAGGTGCTTTTTTCCCTAAATCTGCTGGCACAGTAAGATATAAAGTTGAAGGGATAAGATTAGCACATGCTTCTTCCCCTTGGCTTGCAAACATTGCGCCATTTGGTTCCTGACCTCTTAAATGAAAGCTGGAAACTTTCCCATAAAACTGTAGGTATTCAATTTCTCAGAAAGGTTTCTTTTTTGAGAAGATAGAAGGGATGAGTATTATAGAACAGCTAAAGAAATTTAAAAGGCCTGAATAGAAAAGCCTACTGCCCTCTGATATTAATGTATGACAAATAGTACATTACAAGCCTCATACATTTTGACATCTTTGACTTATAGGTGGATCTTATTGTCCTGATTAGAGAGCTGCTTTTCCTCATGGTTGCAAGTCACGAGCTATATGTGCTGCTGTGTATGCAATACTGCAACTCCTTTGTTAACAGCACTGGTCTACGGCCCTGCTGGCCCATAAACCCACTTCTGAAAATTCAGGAAATTCAGTCTCTCGCCACAGTCAGAAACAGACAACCTGAAGAGGAATGCAGAACTGTGGCAGCTCAGACTAGTGGGGCACATGCACTGTCTCCCTGGTCAGGGACTGGTTTGCGTGATGTGTTATGCATTATGCTAACATGTACATGAGACAAGAACATTACACAATGACACTGCTCTGACTCCTTTGAGAATAATCGAAGTGTGGTGTTAGTAGCAGAGATTAAATATAGGAATTTTGACCTGTTGAAGCCATTTTTGTAGCATAAATTGTCCTTATCAAGCTCTGGATTAGTATGACTACAAGTGGCCTAACCTTCTCCCAGCTGCAGCAGAATGGGCATTTCACTCAGGTGAAGATCTGGCTTTTGTTTTAAATGAAATCTACAACAGGTTGATAACAATTTCTGTCTGCTCTTCCCATTCCCTTTCATACATTTTACCTCTACACAATTACTAAATTATTGAATCATAGTCTACCCATCATGATACAAATCTCCTCTCAAAGTATTTTTCACAGAAATTATTCCTCACTTTGCATGGGACAAGATACACTTTATTTTCTCAGAAGCAGGTCTTGAAATCACTAAAGGGAACAGTTTCACAAGCTTTACCATATTCTTCACAGCTGACAGTAATTTCAGAAGAACGCCTCCAGCTCTTTAACTGTTTCATTTATAGCTACAGCAAATGTCAATAAAATTAATACGAATGGCAGAACATTTTTTTTAAAGCATTTAAGACTCTAGCAAAGAATAGTGCTCACAGGAGTGCCTCACTGGAATTTTTATTCCCATAAAATTATGTTGTGGCTTCTGTGTTATATGAGGCCACTCTATTGCTTGAAATTAGGTCCCACCTGCACTGCGAATTCAGCCAAGAAGTCAGCCAGGCCCTTGCACGTGCTTTTTAAAACATTGTCTTTGCTCTGCAGTGCCAAGCTTGAGAGATGCACTGAGCTAATCAAGAAATGAACAAGGCGATCACAAAATAAATTAGTCTTTTGGAATTAATAGTTTCTCATGTGATGACTTTTTTTTAGGGTGTGTATTGCAACCTAGTTATCATTGTTCCATAAGAATCCTAATGGAGCATCAGGTTAAAGCTGTTTCCTTTAAATTAGGATTTAAAATTTTAAAGGCCTTGAAGCTGTGTTTTCTTTCTTTGTGGATACTGTTACGTAACTGAATTGGAAACTTTTTATAGAAAAAAGTAAGAAATTATAATAACCATCCAACAAGATGGAACCTATAGGAAGTACCAAGTAGAACACAGACAGCAGCAATGACTTACAGACATTATTTCCATTTTAAATGTGTTTCATCCATTGTAGAAGGTATTTCATATTGGATTTTTTTTCAGGAATTTCATAAAAAAGAGTACCATCTAGAAGAGACAAGCAGCAGCTAATAAGGGACTGACACTTGGGCTCCCAATCAACAATTTTTGGAATAGTGATTTTAATCTGGACGACTTAAGCAGGTTACTTAGGAATAAAAGTGTTACTTTCACCCTTATCACAGAAAATACAGAATGAAAAAAAAATACTCTTTATAAGATGGGTTTTATTGTCTGAGTGTATTTCAGTGAGAAAGGCACAGATCCAAGATTTATCTATTTCCTTAAGGTATACAGGGAACTACATGTATTCCAGATATAACCAATCCAACAGCCAAATTGTTACTGTTCTTTGCTGTGTGTTGACTTCTAATCTCTCTGTCTCAGGCACTCATTGCTTTCAGAAGAATATTTATATCTTTGTCAGTGAAACCTATGAGAGGTATGGTCTAGATGCCAGATTTCAAAATATAGCTCTTGCCATCTAATAGGAAAGGTAACGCTTTTTCTCACTTTGCAATGCAAGCCAAATTGTTTTAAAGAGAGCTCTAAAACTAAGCACATAAAAGCAGTCCTTGCAGACAATAAAGCTTACATGATGAATGTTTATTCCCAGTGTTACTAATGATGAAGGTTCTTGACTTGAATGATAAGTGGGTTTAGTATCACTAAAATGTCATCAGCTTAGAGGGCAGGCTTTTAGCTCTAAGGACATAAGTTTCCGAAGACCTTCACTCATTAGTTACTGCTTGCGCACAAGGTTAAATCCTGTTATGGACAGTCATTCTCTGTTCTGAGTTAATCAAATTAATCGTTAACATCAACACTCAAAATAAAGCTTACATGCAGCTGTGGAAAGCAGTTAACAGAGTGAAGAGGGCAAAATGGGCTCATGGTGTTAGACCAATCACTAGGAGAATGTGAAATTCATATTCAGTGGCTGACTCTTCAGAAATAATAGGATTTGTGAAATCTTTTTTTCTGTTGGAAACAAAAGTTATACACGTCACTCTTTAAATTCAGAGGAATCCCAGAAATCTGATATGGATTTCATAGGTGATTCCAGCAATGGTGTAAATCTTCACTGCTGCTCCTTTGAAACAGGAAGTACTTCCAGAATCTGAAGTTTGGTTCACCAAATTTGAAATATTAGTGAACTGAAGGACAAAATAGAGCTCAAGGAAAAGTAGCAATAAGAGAAATGTGTACTATATAATCTCACTATGCTGCACTACAAACAAAAGTCCTGACTCATTTTGTTAATCACTGTGGTAACATCATGCTAAATGAATTGGTTTTAGAAATCATCTGGGGAAGAAACAACAGAATTCACAGCACTTTATATATGTAATGATGAGAGGGTTTGTATAAAAGTAAAAAAGTATTCTCAGCAGAGTTCTGGTCTCGGTAGGAGATGACAGAGACTATGAACATCATATTTCTTTACATTTAGGCATTTGGGTTTAGTGGCATTTAGTGATGTGCTATAAAGTTGACCTATTTTGAATAATATTGGAGACCATACTCTAGATAGCAAGTTCTCAGCAGATATAAATTAGTGTAGCGCTAAACTCTAGTGGATTAACATGGGTTCTTACTGGTGATGGCTCTTTCCAGCACATAGAAATCTGTTTCTAAAGGCAAGAATATAATCCCATGCATAAGGATGGAGATATTCTACATTTTCATTATTACCATAGAGGAGAATAGGCCTCATTGTCTTTTCTAGGAATATTTTGGGGTTTTAGTTTTATCTTTTGTGGATAACAATACTTGAATATTAGTTTTGTTGCATTTTCACATTAGAGAACTATCATCTTTGTCAGTTCATATGTATGGGAAGAACAAACTTAGCTTTGCTTCCATTCCAGGGTACAAAGGAGGGCAATGTTAAACCAAAAAAATTTCTACATGGCTTTTACATCTGGAGAGATGATTTACAAGATGGTTTTTACACCTACCAATGAAAAATCTGCAGTTTCCTTGGAAACAAAATTTCATGCCATTCAAGCCTTGGGAGCTAGAAAGGATTCTTATTTCTTTCTTAGTCATATGGCATATTGGTTATGGAGTGAAATGTGATCTCTTTGATATGACATGAAAAATCCAAATGGAACAGAAAATTAGATAATGAAAATGAAAGCTGACATCTCTGAGAAATCTGAATTGCAATGTATTTTTTAAAAGTTATATGCCACATTCTGTTCCTTGAATTCAGTAATCAGTAGACAAGAAATATGGATTAGAGCTCAGAAACACATGCTTCATACCCATTCATACCTATATTCAGTCCCTACCAGAAATTTCACTCATGACTTGAGCAAATCACCTTACCTCTCATGAAAAAACTTTGAATTTGTTTTATCAAAAGTTCCATTTGGAGGAGGTTGAATGGTTTAAAATTTGTGGAAACATCAAAATAGATTGTGCTGACAATGCTGAAAACTTTTTGATGACAATAAGCAAAAGTACTTTCTCGAAACCGTTAGAATGAAAAGTTCATCACTTAGTTAACACAAAATTTCCTGGAAATTAGTAGAACGTCTCTGAATTCTACCCTCACCCTGTTGGACTTTGAACACTTTTTAAAAATCCTTTAAAGATATTTCATAACATCTTGATGTAGATTGCTTTCACTGCTTTCCACTGAAGCTGTTCCATCTTATACAGGATACTTACATATGCACTAAAAAAGAGAGATAATAACTCTACTAATGACCAGAAACAGCAGAGTTTTATATCTTAGATATTTATATAAAATAGAATGGAATTCACCAGGAAAAAATGAAAATTATCTCATTTCATTCTCCCTTACTAAAAGGAGGGAGTGCTCCGCAGACTACTGTGATTAGGAACGTGACTAGTAAGATGGAGCTAAGATAAAGGAAAAGTTTAATTACAGAACTCTACAAGATGAAGTGCAGAAAGAAGCAAAACATTCTACTTGGAAAGGATCAAGACATCTTCCTTAGAAATGGAGTAACACATTGTAAGTTTAGTGCTTTCCATGTTTTTTCTCACAAAAAATTTGTGTGTGTGTTGAATGAAATATACTTCTCAATATAAAATAAATAATTTTAATTGTTTTATTAAAAAGAAGTTTGTTTTCAGTCTGTGCAATTGTAGAGGGTTTTTATTCAGTCCTCCCCCAGAAAATATTATTTACACATCTTCTGAGTCTGTACCTTAGCTTCTCATCTTTAATAAGAAGTTACCAATACCTCTTTTTTCTATTCTCCCATCTATTCTATTCAGATGGTAACCTTCCAAGAGCAGAAGCTATTCCTCATTTAACTAGAGAAATTTATAGCATTCTAGTCTCAGAGATGGCAACTAGACAGTGCTGTAAAATAAATAATGAAAGTTTATCTTTGAATAGTGGATTCACACAGAAATTTCACTAGGACAGTTGATAACACACAGCAACACATCGAAATTACACTGAGTACACTGAAATGGCAAGACTGTTACGCACTGTAACTCATGTATGGCTCTATCTGGGTTTAGTTACCCTTCCAAATTATTAAAACTTTTAGGGGATGGAGGGATGGGTGTTGAAAGATAAAGTTGTAGCAACTATTCCAGGGTATTGTCTTTGTAGGAAACTGTTACAGTCAGGACAATAGTTATTGTGAATAATAAGACAAGAAACTAAAACTAATTATTTATTAATTATCTGTTTACCTTCCTATTTAATTCACAAGAATACTCAGTCACATGGACTCCTTTTTGTTCATAATTTTCAGTATTACTCTTGGCTGTCATTTCTGTTAATTGTTTAACTGTTGCCTTTAATAAAGATTTACTTAATCATCATGACCATTAATCATAGTATATTCCAGGAAAGACACAATCAGCAAAACCATAAAATACAGCTCTTCTCACATCTGTCAGTACTTGCACAAAGACAATAGATAGCAATTAATTCAGATTTTTGAGCTTTTTTTTCAAATTTGTTCTATACCCATTTTCCAGCAATTTCTGAGAGTTCTTAGGCCTCTTGAAAATAAGCATTTGTTCAGAAGCATTATGAAATGTACTTAACTTTTTTGGATGAAATCGATGCATTAAGTATATCAGAGAGGAAACGGAAATGTAACAATTCGTATTTTAACCTATTCTAAATTAAACTTGAAGCATGAACTCTTGACTCAGGTTTATGAATTATTTCATAGTAGTGAATCTGAATACAAATTATTGGTATTTAAGAACTCAGCACAATAAGTTCTAAAGTTAAAGTTCCCGTGACATTATTTGGTACAGTATTTTATCAAGGCAATAAGCATGTGCATGCATCCACACATGGGTGAACAGATTCATTCTCTGTGGGATGATACATAACACTAATCTACAATCTTTTGCTGTTAAATGCAAATGTGTAGCAACTGGGCCCACTGATGTCATGAATGAACAAAGAGAAGCCATCTACCAGAATTTAAAAAGTAAGTAAATGCAAAGCTTAAAGGAACTCCATAAACTATGATACAAGATAAAGTTAGTAATAGGTTTCTTAAGAGGTTAAGAAGAAATATATATAGTTATGACAAAATAATTACATATCTGCCTTGCTATAATATGCAGCTTTTAATATTACAAAGATGGAGATATTCTGACAATTCCATAATTATATAAATGGATGAAAATGAACATTCAAAATAAGAAAGTTCGATTTCTGTAATGGTCTATGCATCAAAGAGTAAAATTATGGAAAGAATTTACTGGCCAAACACCTGGCACATATCTAGAAAGACTCTAAATATTAAGATTCTATTCAAGTCTGCAGACATCCACATCTTTATAAAAGCCTACAACCACAGAAGCTCAGCTAAAAAGCATCTGGATCAAACAGGAAACTCAATCCTTCTGACAGTCGCAGACTTTATTTCCTTTATAATGAGTAAAACTGTCAAAAAATTACTCAGAACATTTGAAATTCAGTGATTCTCTCTGCCTTAATGCCATGATGTAAGATATCTAAAGCAAACATGGTTTTAGAAGGTTGTATGAGAGACACATTTTGGAAACCAGATGCAGAACCACCTGAGATATGAAAAGCTCACTTTCTTTTTGTTTTTTGGGTTTTTTTTTTTTGTCCCAAGATAGTGCCCCAAGATGTACACTATGAATTTAAGGTTAGGCCTGTACTGAGGAAAGGGCCCTGGGGGTCCTGGTCAATGCCAAGTTGAATATGAGTCAGCAGTACCCTGGCAGCCAGGAGGGGCATCAGGCAAAGCATCGCCAGCCGGTTGAGGGAGGGGATTGTCCTGCTCTGCTCTGCACTGGGACAGTCTCATCTTGAATGTTGTGTGGAGTTTTGGGCACCACAATATAAGAAAGATATTAAGTTATTAGAGAGTGTCCAAAGGAAGGCAGTGAAGATAGTGAAGGGCCTTGAGGGGAAGCCATATGAGGAGCGAATGAGGGCACTTGGTCTATTCAGCCCGGAGAAGAGGAGAAAGAGGGGAGACCTCATTGCAGTTGCAACTTCCTTGTGAGGGGAAGAGGAAGGGCAGGCACTGATCCATTCATTCTTGAAACCAGTGACAGCTCTCTAGGAAATGGCATGAAGCTGAGTCAGGGGAAGTTAAGGTTAGATAACAGGAAAAGAGTTCTTCCCCCAGAGGGTGGTTGGGCACTGGAACAGTCTCCCCAGAGAAGTGGTCACAGCACCAAGGCTGACAGAGTTCAAGAAGAATTTGGATGATACTCTCAGGCACATGGTGTGAGTCTTGGGGATAGTCCTGTGCAGGGCTAAGGGTTGGACTCAGTGATCCTTCTGGGCCCCTTCCAACTCAGGATATTCTATGATTCTCCCTCCTGCTTCCACAATTTTACTCATTTGACTTATTATACAAACAATTTTTGACAACCATGATATTTCAGCCATGTCCACCGAAAGCCTTGTGTAATTTCTGTCTAAACCTTATTAGCTGATGTTCTGGAGAAAGGTGAAGACAGAAATAAGGTTGTGATCAAAGTAGTTCTTGTTCACAAAAAGTCTACCAGGCAGAAAACCAACGCTTAGAGGGACAAATCTACTTTTAAAACATATTTAATTACTATCAGATAGATGAAGAGCATGCTAATGCAGCCCTAATTTGGAAGTACAGTTTGCCAAGAAATGAGAAATCAAAATGGAATTTAATTGAAACAGCGCAAAGGGAAATTTAATATGTGCTGATCAGACCTTCTCCGTGGATGGGCATAGTAATCTGTTTCATTGCAACTACAGCCTTTTATAACAGTCTTGCAAATCATGTTGTTTATATCTAATAGAGATTACTAAATAACGGATCTGGGTTTGTATCATATGGCATTTTGCTGAGGAATACACTCAGTGCCGGTAGCTGGGTGTGCAGCTGCAGCAGGAGCTGCAGGATGAGCTCTGGGTGGGGAGAGCCCAAGGCAAGAGGTCCTGAACTGCCGACCCTCTGCATAGCAAAGGGCTTGGGGACCTGTGGCCCAGCCAGGGGACTGGACAGCCACAGACGCGGCAGGAGCCGAGGGCTCAGCTGGATGACTCCAGACTATCTCCCGTTTAGACTGTGAGGGTATAAAAGCCCAGGGTTTCCTTTGTTTGGGGCACCTCCCTGGAGGCACCTGCTTGAGTTGTCATTTTAGTTATTGCATCAAGATTAAATTAAGGATGAGTCTGAGACTCTGCTATGGGAAACCTGGGAAAGAGCCGGTAAGGAAACCTTGTCTGACTGTGTGGGGGGTGTAGGGAGTCAAGTGGAGCATCTGCCGGATCACTGGAGCTAGGTCAGTCCCAGCTCGGGTGTGGGAGTGTGACTGCCAGAGTGGCTCCTGGGTGATAGGACTGGAAACTTTTCTTTGCACTTTCCTGGCTACCACTAGAAGGTACTTCTTACTCTCCTGTTCTTTTCAGTGCTAATTACCAAAGGGATTTGTGTATATTTTCTAGAGGTTACTATGTAATATGCACATGAGACAAAAAGAAGTGCATTCCTCCTGACACACTAAGATTTGCCAACATTGTGAAGTTGTGTTTATCCCTTTCCCTCAGAAGCATGTTGCTTTTCTTAACTCTTTTCTTGTATGTAGCTTTCCGAGGGTTTGATGCAGACTTGAGCTATTTCAAGCAATTTTTATGAGCCCTTTTTCCCTTCTACACCCTTAAAACCAGTATTCCTATTGTGATCATCACTCATGTTTCTATTTAGCTTATTTGCACCAATTGATTTACCTATCTTATACAAAAATCTAAGTAAAATAAATTTGTGCAGTTTTTCACTGAGATCAGAACAAGGTGACCAACCATTTTGGATGGAAACAGTTTTTGAATTAATTCTCCAAAATTTATATGCTTTTAAACAAACTTGGAAGGATCAAAAAGCAAAAATTAGTGTTTTGATTTTTGCAAGAAATAGACCACGATATAAGCAGAAAAGGGCAGTTTGTGTAACTTCTGTTAGATGAGAGGGATCTGTAGTGTTGGCAGTTCAGGCATGTCTTAGGCATGTTTAGTGCCTCATCTACAAAAACAAGACTGTATATGGATTGTTTGCCACATTAGCCTTTCTCTGTAGGCAAGCACAGAATTCCCAGGTGACGGACCAATTTCTGTATCGGCTTCAAAACAACAGCAACAATATGTGGATTGTTTTAGACTGTGAAATCACAGTGGGTGACAGGCTTAATTAAACAAACACTAGAGAACAAGCACTAGTAGATCAGAATTTCTGGGACATTTGACGAGGCATGTCAAATCCCACGTCTGAATAGGGAGAGTCTTGTATGATCTTTGTGCACGTTTTGAGCACTTGTAGCAGACTCTCAATTGTTGAGCCAATTCTCAACTTATATACTAGACACTTGAAATATTGCATGCCCAATGCAAGACATGGTGAGTACTAATACTTCCTGCTTCAATGCAACATTAGTCATTATTATTAATAGCCCATTCCAAATCTAGAAAATATGTAGCAAAACAGAAAGAAAGCAGATACTCTAACTGCTGAATGGGGCAAATGTATGCCCAGTTTGGACACAAGAATTCCAAGAGCTTGATAGTGAGCAGCACCACAAACTCACAGCATCATCTTGTCCAAGGTTGCCAGCTCAAGCAGATTATGTCAATACACGGAACATGCCAGTCGGTGCCTATCCAAACATATCTGTGCAAGGACACCAGAAATCAAGAAGTCACTGAGAATCTGTCTTGAAATCACTGTGAATCCCTGTACAGGGGCATTATTTCAGAGCATGTCCTTGTTTCAAGATAGTTGCATTTAATATTGCTAAATAAAGCAAGGTCAGAGATCAAGCCAAACCATGGCACCACTGGCTGTTCTCTCTTTTTAGTTGTTAACATACTTCCTGATTGCAAGACAATAATTTCCAAAAGAAATTACGGTCAAGGCAGAACTAAGTTTCTTTCCTGTTAGACTAGAGAGCCCCCTGTAACCCAGAAGACTCTGCAGCCTCAAATCTCCAGCATAACCTCCCTTTATACTCCATTAAAATCACTCTGTTGTGATGCAACTCAGCTGTCACATTCATGTCAGGCACTCTGGTCTGAAAATATCCACCCCTGATTCAACAGACAGTAAGTCTCCTTTAGGAGCATGTGAGCACCACATGGAGCCTATGGAAGGACAGGAAAAAGTCCAATATACCACTAATTCAACCATTCAAGACCACTTTGCACACAAGACCTGAAAACAGTCCATGGCCCTGTTTTATTAAAAAAGGCAAATTTATCTTATAAATCTCAAGATTAACTCCAGAAGTGTGCCAGGGTGCAACAAACTGGGGAACAACCACACAGAAGTACAACCTCAAAACAAAATAGAAACCAAACTCTCAATCGAAAAACCAGCAAAAAATACAAATATGTAGAATGGGAACAAGTAAGTTCTAATGAATATAAAAGCAGGAGAAAAATGAACAGATGTTAAAAATAAAAATGAGAGACCGGTAAAATTCTAAATAGTATGAACTTCGACTAATTTAATTGCTCTTTAAGTGAAATAGAACAAGCAGTAAGTATTTGCTCCAAATGCTCATGAGAGTGAATTAGAAGTCATTACCATAACATTTAGAACTATTTTATTGGAGTACTAATCTATCTTTTCGCATATGCCTTCTCCTTCTGCAGGTACAGGAAGGATATATTCTATGGTTCAGTTTCCAACTAATTCAATTCAATAAAAACTTCATTCTAAGCTGGAAAATTAAATAAGAGCAGGAAAGGCATTTTTTCTTTGTTTAAATCTGGGCCAATAATAAGGTATGTGGTAGTGAGATCTCAGAGACTTTTAAAACCTTGGAGGAACTCTCAGCGATTTTTACCTTAAATTGTTTAAATCAATTTTTTTATGTGAGTGAGTGTGCAGTCGAAATATAATTTGACGTGGTGTTGGGAACCTATTCCTGTCATATGTTATACTCTCCGTGATTTTTCACTGGATGAATCAATAGTTTTCTGAAGTTCTTCAGGGCCTCTGAAACTCATGTTCACTCAATAATTGAGGATTTGTGGGTCTGATTTTATACTTAGATGGCAGATTTTTGCTGCATCTCCAATGGAAAAAGCAGCAGCAGGGCTTTCCTGGCTGAAAAGGTCTGCCAGATAACCTCTTTGTTGGCTTCCAACCAGCACTGGCAGGCTGTTGATTGCTATTTTATCAGGTATCATTTATTCACTGATATCAAGTAAAGCCCATGATGCCTTCTTCCATCTCATCTCTTACAAGACGGAAAAGTGAAAATGAGAAGCAGTAGTTGCCTCAGGTTTAGAAAAGAAATCTGTCCAGGACCACCACTGCGGCTACTGGGAGTTCTTAGTTCATCTGAGAGAACAAAGCAACAGAAGACTGGGTAGTACTATTATTGTGAAGTACTTTAAAGTAGCAAAAAAAATGAAAGAAATCCCATAATTTCTGAGGTCTATGAAGTCAGAAAGATTACCAGAAAGTTTTGCAGCTTGAGTGCCAAGCACAAAAGGAAAGAAAAGATTATGATTGATTTTGTGTGAAAAAAGTCCATTTCTTTGATGACAAATTATAAATAGTTTTTACCACTTTGCCTGGAAAAGCTGCTCATAGAATCACAGAATCACAGAATCTGCTGAGTTGGAAGGGACTCACAAGGATCATTGAGTCCAACTCCTCTGCCTGCATAGAAGCATTCCCAAGAGTCACACCATGTGCCTGAGAGTATTGTCCAAACACCTCTTGAACTCAGACATGCTTGGTGCTGCAACCACTTTCCTGGGAAGCCTGTTCCAGTGCCCAGCCACCCTCTGGGTTTTTCTAATAGTTAACCTGTGGAAGACTTCTGGGCTGAAGACACCTTTGGCCTTGGAAGGATGCAGCTGTGAGCATGGGAAAGTGGGGGGAAACGTCTATGGCATTGCCGCTGCATGGAAAAGTGGAAAAAAGAAGAAAAACAAGTGAGAAAAACAAGATATGTTTTGAGTCTTACCAGCATGAAGAGAGATGTGAACTACCTATCAGAAGATGGTCTAAGACTCGTGGACAGAAGTGCCTGGCTAATAGAGTGTGACGTGTATGCATGGACAGATAAGAAAAAGTATAAAAGAGAAGCCTTCTGCTAATAAAGTGGCTGCTGGTTGTAAATATCCTTACCCCAAATCTCTGTGTGTGTGTGTGTTTGTCCGTTGCTGCACTAACCTAAACTTTCCCTGACAGAACTTCAGGCCATTCCCTAAGTGGTTCCCCAGGTCCTGTCACTGGTCACCAGAGAAGAGATCAGTACCTTTCCCTCCTCTTCCCCTCACGAGGAAGTTGTAATTGCAATGAGGTCTCCCCTCAGTCTCCTCTTCTCCAGGCTGAACACACCAAGTGCCCTCAGCCGCTCCTCATACGGCTTCCCCTCAAGGCCCTTCACCATCTTCATTGCCCTCCTTTGGACACTTTCTAATAGCTTAATATTTGTCTTATACTGCAGTGCCCAGAACTTCACACAATATCCAAGCTGAGGCTGTTGATAATAATGATGATAAGACAATGAGAACTTCTCCATATAGTACAACGCTATTACTTTACTGAAGCTATGACCGCATTGTGTACACCAAAGTGTGCATTCTCAGGATGTACTCACCTTTCTCCACATTGGGCTGGGTCTTACTCTGTGCCCACGTGAGCAGGATGTGGCAAAAGATTTCTAAACCAGACACAGCACAGGTGAGAAAAACAGACTGTGTCTCATCCTCACTGACCAACTTCATAATTCCGTTTTGTAGGATGACCAGATTGTCAAGAAAACTTTCCTGTCTATCCATCCAGAAGCCACTCTGGCAGTCACATTCATTCCACCTGAGCTGGGACTGTGGTTCCTTCACAGAAGGCAGTTCCAATGACCCAACAGGTGCCCTGCTTGACTCCCAACACACCTCACACTCACACAGTCAGACCAGGTTACCTTACCAGATCAATCCCAGGTTTCCCATAGCAGAGTCTCAGACATCAGGATCTTTAAAATACTGTGCAAGAACAGAATAAGGGCTCAAGCTGGTGCCTTCAAGGAGGGACCCTGAACAAAGGAATCCTTCAACTTTTATATCCTCACAGTCAAAGTGCAGGAAAGTCTGGGGTCTTCCATTTGAGTCCTTGGCTTCTGCTTTGTTTCTGAGTGTTCACCTGGTTGGCATCACAGGTCCCTATGTCAGGTAGGCACCAAAGCCTCATGCCTCAGGCTCCTGCCACTCAGAGCTCAACCTGCACCTCCCACTGCAGCTGATCACCAAGCTACCAGCACTGAATGTATTTCTCAACAAAATTCTCCATACACTTTCCCAGTATCTGCTCAGTCTGTTACCTATGTGTGCCTCTGTGAAAGCACAGATATAAAATGCTTGTTATCACCATTTGTCCAGAAGAAGTGTCACATAACAAATGGAAATATGCTTGATTTATTTCAATCCAATGCTGTTTGTCCTGGAGGTTTGCAGTACAGTGGAGCTTGAATGACCAGTCCTTCGCCAGCACTTCTTGTATCTCTGCAGCATGACTCCTTCTGATGAGTATTTCTTTTTATAGAGTTACTTTACCGCACTTTCTGATATTTTTAATGGTAATAAGGTGCCTAGATACCAGCTGTCTAAAAATACCTAACATGGTCTGATAGACTGAATAGGCACAAAAACTGAAGTCATGAAGAAAGAACTGAAAAACAAAGTAAAATACTTGAAAAGTGCAAAAGCAAATCAAGTATTCCAGAAACTGCAGTTTGATATAAAAAATTTGAAAAAAATCCAGAAAGTACATGGAAAAAATGAAGACAATCTTATTAAAAGAAAAAAAAAAAACATGTTAAATAATGAAGAGCTCAGAATATAAGTAGAGAGATGTGGAAAAGTATTAAAAAGTGAAGCAGCTGGATTACAAATGCAGTATGGAGACACTGAAAACATAACTACAGTTTTTGTAGTTCTATCTTCTTTAGCAATGTTTAACTCTACTGAAATACAGGACAAAACTGGTTCTTTGCTGGTATTTTTGAATTCCTGCATTTGACATGCTGATATTTATGGTTCTTATACTCTTCAAAGGCTAAATATTGTGCCCTCTTTGATCAATAATACAGTAACACCAAGAAACAGGGAAAAAAAAAATATGCGTACCATTTAGATTATTTTCAATCTTCTTTAAAGAGAAGCCATTAGTAGAGCAACCAGCATTTTTCATAAAATCTATTGTACCTCATTGTTCTTTATATTAAATATGTTTCCACCAAAACACAAAATATACAGTCTACATATACATACACATGGTCTTCTGATCCGTATTCAAAACTTGTTTGCAAGATTCCATAGCTTGATATAATACTTGCTGAATGTTGTCTGTACTTTTGGCAGATTGAAATGTTTTAAAATGCTCAGGAGCTTGCTAGTTGCCTGCCTGTGATCTCTACAGCTGGTGGAACATCCTTTCAGTCAATAGCTGACTGTTTCTTACTCGCTTAACATATAGGTCAGCAAACCCATCTCTATTAGCAGACAAATCTCTACATGTTGCCTTGCTCATTTATTAGTTTTGCATGGCAATCTTTGACCACATTAATAACCTTTCTTCTTAACTCTGTATCTGACTGAATGTCTGTTTTCATTGTATAGACCCTACTTGTAAATCCCGGAAAAAAAGCCCATCCTCCTCCACTCTTTTCCTCTGGCTTGTGCAAAGTCAAAACCTGGTGTGTAAAGGACATGAGCCATCATTTGACAGTTTAGCTGGGGGGAAAGAGAATGAGGAAGATAAATATATCATTTTGTCTTCTGCTCAGGGTTGTTTAAGGATACCCAGAAAAGAAAACAAGCAGTCCCTTGATGGAAGAAAATGTGCAGAAGCACTGAAAATCCAGGTCATTTGACGATGATAAGAAGCCTTCAGAACACTTTGCAGCAGTCAGATAGAATTCCAACTTTACAACATAGAACCAGAAATCTTTTTCTTTCTTAAAACTCTTCCAGATAAGAGGACAAGCAGACCTCAGAATGTGTTCAAATGTAAAAATAATGCTTGTAGAAGATAAATAAAATAGGTAAGAGTAATTGCACCCATTTACATGAAGAAGCTTGCACAACGACTTTACATCCCTGTATATAATGAACTTATTAGAGGTCTTGGAAGTTTATAAAGCACTCAGGGACAGATTGTAAGGAATGTTTCTTTAAATCAGGGTACATTTGGAAGCTAAAATGCTGTCTTGGTTTAAAGACAAATGTTGGGGTGGGAACTCCAATAAAATGAACTCCCTTTTATTAAGACCTCTCCTTTTTTCCCCACTAACACAGAGAGACAAAATGAGAGAAGTATATCTGGAAAAATAACCATTTACTGACAAGGAAATAGCAGTAACTACAAAGACACAAAGGAAATGATTTACCCACAAAGAGGGGTATCCACCACCCATGTGGTCCTCCGGGAACAAAAGGGAAAAATGGAGAAGGGTTTTCCATGCCAACAACCTCCCTCTGCCCAGCCAAATAAACAAACAAACAAAAAAAACCAAAAACCAAACTATGGGGAAACAGGGGCAAAGGAAAAACCCAGGAAAACTGTGTTGTTCATAAGAAGTTCTACTATTAAACTGCCCAATCTGCATCACCCAGACAGGCTCAGATCCTGACCATAGCAGTGGTGTTAGGGCATAGGCTCTTTGTTCCCTGCCACCTGCTGCCTACTTTAACTGTGACACATGAGAAGCTCCACTCTGCAGGCAACTCTTTAAAGTGAGACTTTGTTCACTCTACACCTAGAGATCTTCTAAGAGGAGTAAAAACCTGACCTGCAATTTACCATCTACAAGGCAGTAAGTGTTTCAGGATCCCTCATAGAAAATCTGTTTGGGAATGTGATGTAAAGTTTTCTCCTAGTGAGACATTGGTATCCTACTGAACTTTCATGACTGCTTGTGTGAACTAAAGCTAGAGGGCTATATCAGCTCTCAGAAAAAATTTGAATCAACTTATCAAGACTCCTGGAGATAAAAGGCCTCCTACTTATCTCTCAAAGATCTGATTGTGCTTTGTTGTTTCATAGTTTTAAATTTTCCCCTCTTTAATAATGAGCTAATTATCATTCCACCAACTCTGACAAAGCCACGATTTTTCAGAGTAACATTCCATACAAGATGTGGAGGAAAAAAGAAAACATTTAGACAAGACTATTAATAAGATGAACTTGCACGTGATTTTGAGAGCATGAGTCTTACTCAGTTTGAGTTTTAGTTTAATTTAGCACTGCTGAACTTCAGCAGAAGTTTAATGCATCTTAATCAGACCAGGAAAATGCACAATTATGTTTTAGATGCTATGCAGGGGATATTATGCTGGATAGACTGGTGGATAAACTATAATTTGTGTAAGTATAAATAAATGTATGATTATACACATCTACACAAATACATGTACATTGAGAAGTACTTAAAAGCCCTGTAAATGAGGTAGTTGGCAACACGGCTTAGTGGTTGAATTGGTGGTGTTAAATTTCAAAAGTTGGACTTGATGACTTTAAAGATCTTTTCCAACCTAAATGATTCTATGATTCCGCAATTGTAAGAGATGTAGAGACACCATGCTAGGGATATCAGCTAGTATACTTGTGTACAGAACTGCCATTCAGAGGGACAGGTTGGAGGAATGAGCCAATAGGACTCCTACAAAATTCAGCGAAGACAAAGGCCAAGTCCTGTACCTGTAAAGAAACAGCCTTCTGTAACAACACAATCTGGGGACTGCCAGACTGGAACAGCTTTGTGGACGTGGCTGTGGAGGTGCTGGTGGGCAGTACCCAAGCAGCATAGAGGGCCACCAGTCTCCTGGTCTGCATTAGGAGGAGCATGGTCACTTGGTCAAAGCAAGGGATTATCTCCCTCTATACAGCACTTGGATCACATGCAGAACATTGTCCCCAGCTTTGGGTCCCTCTGTACAGCAAAAATGCAAGTCTAGAGGAGAATAACCAAGCTGGCAGGGAGTGGATCACTAAGCCTCTAAGCAGAGACTGAATGACCAGGGCTTGTTCAGCTTGCAGAAGTTTTTACTGTGTGGGACCTAAAAGCAACCCCCACGACTTTCAGGGAGGTCATTGAGAAAATGGAACCATAGTGGTGCATGGAGGAGAAACAATGGATATAAACTGTAATGAGAGGTTCAGTGAGTGTGAAGAGGAATGTTTTCCCCATGAGAAAAGTCTGTCAAGCAATCTAGAGAAGTTAGGCAGGTTCCATTCCTGGCATATTTCAAGATCAGACTGGGTAAAGACCTTGACCCTGGACTGATCTCACAGCTAGTCCTGCTTCCTTAGCAGGAGGCTGAACTAGAGACCTCCACAAGGCACTTCCCACCTAAGTTATGCCATGATACTGTAATATACTATATATTTAAGCTATATATTTGTATCTATATTGATGCTAGATATGTTAGAGAAAATAATAGCCTAGACTACGTGGGTGGTACTAGTAGAATATGATAAATTATATCTAGAATTTAATTACAAATACAATGTTGCAAATGTTCTTAAGCCAAATGCTTTCCCTGAATCACAGTTTCTACAGGTACTTGAGCTTGACAGTAATTTTATGTATTCGTATCATTTATTGAAATCAATAGGACTTCTTAAAAAGTGGAACTAGGCACTTGAGGGCATATTGCTAGTCTGCCATCCTTCAGTCTGCTCAATTCCACAGAAACTGTTTCTAACAATAAGAACAGCAGGATGGAGTACAATGTTTGCATACAAAAAAAAAAAAAAAAAAGAGGAAAAAAATACTAATAAGCACAAAGAAGAGTGATCACTTCATCAAGTGGAGAGATCTGAAGTGCAGAGAAACAGAATTTTTGTACCCTGGCATGTTTATAAAGATGCATAAAAAAAAAAAAGGTCTGGGTCACTGAATCTTCAGTGATAGATAACTGTCTTATAATCGTTTTCATAAACTGATAAAAAACATCTTAAGAGTATTGCATTTGAAATTTTACATGTGGTATTTTAAAATATCTCTGATAGAAAATCAAAACTGATTTGCTTTGGCTGCATAAGCAAAAGATAATTCCCATTTTCTTCTGAGAGCAATGTCAATACATAGCCAAGCAATACTTAGCCGGAAATGGCATAAGTTTTTAAATATCCATGCAGATATAAATGGAATAAATTATGCATTTTCAGATCTTATATTTCAACAGGTCCCTTGAACATTATGAACTGGTCTAATAAGTAAAAAAATTACATCAGTAGGGAAAAAAACCCCTCAAGGTAATTTTATGAGGCAGAATGCTGTTCTGTTCACCTCTTCGTTTTACTTTTAATTACTTTTCTATGATCTAGTTTATATTCCTTTCAGTTTATGCCCAGTGGCTGAGATACTGGAGCTCAGTATTTAAATGTGCATAAAATCAATTGCAAAGAAGATATTTTAAAACAACAAAGAGCAGAGTATAGAGTATAGGCAGATTTGGGAGGGAAAACCCACCCTGTCTAATATATTTATATAACTATGGATTCAATCTTATGACAACAGGACAAAGTCTTGCTCATGGGAATAGTGCTGCATTAACTAATGGGGATTACTGAGAACTGACAAGAGCAAGAACCTGACAGATTATGCTTTTGCTTTACAAAAAGCAAAAGGTTTCTTATACATCATATAGATTTTTGTAATGAAAATAAAGAGAATATTTATTCAGAAATGCAACCAAAGCATTACATTCCAGCTTGTACAGATCTCATTGATCTAAAAATAATCTAATTTACACATTGTTAAAGACAAATAAATCTTCCTAGAAGGATAAACTATATTAGGTGGTGCCTCATGAAGGCCCTGACTTCTTTGCTAAGAAATCTCTAATGACATTAAAGTAAATATTAAAACCATAGTTGGTCAGAAATCAGTCTTAGAATTCTTGTCCTGCTCTGTTATCTCTGTGATTCAGAGAACACATTTAACGTTGAAAATACAAGTATAGGGATCACTTGCAGAAATTACCATCTTTTTTAAAGACTTCTTCCTGCAAGCTTTTAGCCATACCTTGACATACTTCTCTTTTCCAAAAAGGACTATGCAATCCACTTACTTGAAAAAAGAATTTGATCAAATTAAAGTTAGATTTGGAATGGCACCGACACTTCTGTGTGTTATCCCTTTTAAACTGTATTAAATAGCATGAACTTTAAGGATTCCTGTGCTTGGTTTTTTGCATGTTGACTTGTCCCTTGGTATATTATACTTGGGTTCTGTTCCACAAACACACTTTGTTTGTTTAACTAATCTTGAACAGAGGAGCAGATCCAGTGTAGACAGTGTTTCTTCAACCTCAAAAAAGTTTGAAAAATCTGAACCTTTTTAAAATAAAATTTAATCTCTTCACTTGTTTTTGAACCAAACAAGATGTCTGTCAGAGACCACATGTAAAAGCAGAAATGAAAAGGCAGAATCCAGCAAAGCCAGTAATTTAATGGTTGAAGAAGACACCAAGGACAGAGAGAATCAATCCCCTAACTGAGATGGCAAATGTGAATTGTCTGTCTTGATGTAATCACTAATTTTATTTTGTGTGACAGGAATGAAATCTGCACTCCAAGATTACAAAGGAGGAAGCACATCCCCTGCACTTCAAGTAAGGCACAGGTCAGGAGACCAGAGCAGCTCTTGTTGAGGTAGCAATTAATTCATAACAGCAAGAAATTCAGTTCTATGCTAAGAGTCTGTCAAAGCTGACACAAATGGGCATCCTGAAAAAACATTTTTTCATAGTATTGTATAAGCACGTGCTTTCTGCTGGACTATGGTAGTTAAAGATTTTTTTCTCCTATGTTACAGCACTAATTATGCTGCTGGGAAAACAAATGTCCATGAGGCGTGGTCACAGCAGCATGTGATCTTGTAACTTCTTCACACAGTTTTTTGGCTGTCCAACATCTTTTACTCTGATGTGCTTATTTTATCTGTCTATAGGGAATGCCAGAGAGAATTCAAGTTTGTGGTGACCACTGTCTGTGATGAGCTATAATACCAACTAGAGCCAAAAGTAATTGAGCATCATGCCATAGCACCACCAATTTTCATCAACAGTAGTCTTAACCTACAACAGTCTCAACACATCCACTGAGCCACTGAGTGTGTGCAATATACCTTCTCAGTCAACAGCAATGTCCCAGTGATATTCTGTTCCTTTATTGAGAACTGTGAGGAAAAGGCAATGTCAGTGTTTTAGGAATTTCTCATGGAAAATTTCTGTCTCAAGTTCCACTGATGCAGAAATCCCATTCATTTCTCCGTCAATCTTATTACAAAGTATTTCTCAGGTTGTCTACCTCTGAGGTTTTACCAGACACACACAATGACCTTTCTGCCAGTGAAACCCAGATACCGGTGGAATTTTAGAATCTGTATGAAATAATGGATATAACCACCTCCAAAATTCAGATTTATTTGAAATAATATTCCCTTTCTCCAAGTCTCTGAAGCACATTACTAAGTGTTTGAAAACTACAAAGTAATCCTCTGTCACCTATCTGACACTCTCTAGTTTACAGTGTAAGGCAAGAGACCACTCTCCTCTCAAGAGTTGTGAAATAGTTGCCTATGTAGTAAAATGGTTGCTAATGTTTAAGATATTTTTCAAATCTGAAGTGAAACTGATTCATATGTTCAGGAACATGTTTTGGATATATTTTTCCAAAATGTTTCCCATGTCCCTGGACAGAAATAGAATAAACAACAAAAGGCAATGTTCGTTCTTCAGAAGTTCATGCTGTGTTTTTAGCCAGATATTTGCCAAAAAGAAGTTTTCTCATTGTTTTCTCCTTCAGCTAAACTTACTTTTTCTATCTTTTCAGTCCTTTACCCTTGAGAGTTTCCATACAGCTCAGCAATTCCTTTGCCATAGCATTTGTTATCTATTCCAGAAACAGCTTTACTTTTCCAGAATTCTTATTTCAGCCTCTTTATGGAGTGCCTCTATCAGTAGCTTCTATTCTTTCAGCTATCTCCAAATAAGAAGACATTTAATTATTCCTTCCTTTGATCTGAAAGAGACTTGATCTTGCTATCATCTCCAGTGAAGTGCGATTGTTGATAGAATAAATACACTATTACCAACAAACAATACTACCAAACATAGTGAAAGAACGGTACTAAGGACTCCATTTATGAACTAGAAAGCAGAATAAAATACTTGGTATTTTATTATTATTATTCTTTTTTCCTCTTCTCATAACAGGAGCTGTGTAGATTAGATACTGGCTTTCTAATACATTTGGTTAAATGGGTACTTATTTTATATTATAACAATGTTAATAAATAACAGCATAAAATCCATACCTGGATTATAAAATACCACTTTAATTAAAGAACTCATTAAAAAATTACAGGATTGATTACATTATCCAAGTATGTTTTCACATCAGTAATAGTTCAGCAATTTTAACAGGAAGAAAAAGAAGGAGGAGAGAGCAAAAAACATCAACAATCCTATTCTCCCAGGAAGGGCGCTTTCTTTTCCTGGGATCATAGAGTGAGATGGGTCTGTTTCTGAGTGTATGGGTGAGAATGTACTCATTTGACAAGGTTATCACTGGTAGCCAAGGCTAGATGCTCCCTGTGTGTCAGAGAGTTAGTTCACAGCTATTTCTTTTTGCTTAATAATAGGTGTCAGTTCTCCAGAAATTAGTTTTCTTTGTCTTTCGTATCGGTGATACCCACATTTTACTTGCAGTGTAATACCAACAGTTTGAAACTCAGGCCAGGTGGCATCCACTGACCACATACTACTGATTCAGTCAGGAGAGTGTCAGTGTTCTGGATATCAGTGTCGGCATGTGAAATAAATTTCTGGGAAAAATTTTCTCAACAAATTCAGTGTAACCATGCATTGCAGAATAGCAGGACATAAACACTATGGTTACTAATTTGCGTAAACCTTCTCTATGCGCAATTCACACAATCTGATTGTCAGATCCCGTGCCAAAAAAATGTGTCATTACTTGTCTCTCCATGACTGTAAAGTATTTAGGGTGGTTGTATCTTTCACAGAATACAACAATCATCTTGGATTTTTCCAAAGTAAAGACAAACCTGGGTAGCTATTCCAAATTTTTTATCCTTATATATTTTTTGGACTTAAATATTTGATATCCCTTATTTTTTTTTTATTTTTTTTTCTGATGCTAAGATCATATTTTACTTTTAAACTAAAAATTTGGATATTCTACGTGAAAATTGATAACAAAATTACATTCTTAAATGTAAACAGAGTGACATTTTGAAAATGTTTTATTGGAATCAATTTTAGAAACAAAGCGTTTCACCATCTTCAGTGAACTCCTTCTAACATCATTTTTTGGCATGTCAACATTGTAATATTTCAAAATAAATGAAGCATTTCCAAAGACTGACAACACTTCATGGAGGATGAATCCTGTTTTTCATACACCTCTGTCTTTTATCCTTAGAGATCTTTGTGACACCTTATCCCTCCTGAAAGTTTTCCACCTTTTCCTTCCCTGTCTCAGTGTTTCTCCATTGACCAGTGGTTTCACAGAATCAAAGAATATGTCAAGTTGGAAGGGATCTACAAGGATCATTGAGTTTGTTACAGTTATGGCCAGAACTATTGTTTCAGTTTCTGATCATAAAACTTTTAACCTCTGTGAAAGTATGAAAAATTAGTCTCTTACAGGGTTGAGAAGTCTGAATATCCCCAAATGTACCTCTTTATATATACAAGCAATTCTGTGCTCCTAGTGAGTTCTGTCATAGGAGACTGGTTTAGTTACCTGATTAAAGTTGTATGTATATATATTTCCAGGACTTTAGTTGTTGCAGCAAAAAAGTCTGAACTTGTAACTTTGAAATGAGAAGAAGAGGTATTTTAATGGCGTTTATAGAGTTTGAAATTTACCATTGCATTGCATTGTCCTAGTTTATGTATTTTTCCATATTTTTTTTTATATTTTAATTGCATTTGCATATTAGTGTACTATGCAAGTGCCTAATAAAGACACAATAAAAAAACAAAACACCACCACCTCCACTGAAAATCTCACTATCAATAGAAAAAAATCTGGCCTTCCCAGGATTCAATTCCACATGAGTTTAACAAGTCTTCACCACTCATCAGAGTGAGAGAAAGGCATTATTTAGCCACTTCAGAGGAACTGAGGCTGTTATTTGAGTTAATATGCTACACAGTATACCTCTAACCTAGAAAGGGTGAATGTTTAGGCCGTGGGTTTGGCCTAGTCAGGATGTAACATTATTTGGAATAGAAGGAGGATGATATTTAAAGAACTAGCAGGGTTCAATGAACACGTTGTTATTGAAACAGTAGAAACTAGAAATTTTTCAATTATATGAAATTTATTTTAAAACACAGATTTTCCTTTAACTCAAGATATTATTAAGCACAAAAAGAGATACATTGCTCATATTAAAATAAGGGTTATAAGACATAAAACATTCTCACTAGTAGAGCCTATGGGCATATTATTAGCACAACATATATTACCAAAGTAAAGGAGTATTTGGAAGAAAAAATTATTACCAAAAATTGTATTTGTCACATATTTAGGTCTCTTCAGGATTGACTGTGCTGGTTTGAATGAATTACTGCAGAACTAATGTATTAATTTGGCTGGTTTGAATACTGTTTAAAGCCATGGGCTTTGTCAAATGTCTTTCATTATTTCTTTGTAATGGACTTTATATTATCATGTCATTCTGTTTAAATTGTTTAAAAAAAAGCAAGAGCTTAGGAGCAATCCTAAGTTTTAAACTTATTGGATGCTAAGCTAATGAACATGAAACAGACAAAGGAAAAAAAAACAAAACCTCAAAACAAATAAACAACACACCCCCTCCCAAAAAAAAAACCACCAAACAAACCAACAAAAACAACCCCCAAACTCCCCAATGTTTACATATGTTCCATGTCTGAAAAATATTGGGCTATTTCCTAATCTATAGAATCTGAGGAAGTCATAATTTCTTAGAAACATTGACTATTTACATAATGATCCACATCTTTGAACCTTCATGGTCACAAACAGCAAAGACAGGCTTCAGTATCTTGAATTCTAGCTCAGACTCACCTCCATAAAACCATGTTGCCTAATTACAGCAGGTAAGACAGAAACGAATATTTTGCTCTACACAGTAATTTGTCTCAAAATGTTCACTCTCTGTAGCAAGCAGACAAGGGTCTTAAAATAATAAATACTAATACTTTGCTAGGATAAACACTTCAGAGGCCTTTCCTAGCATTTAACAATGTAATATCTTTCTCAAAAAAAAAAAAAAAAAAAAAAAAAAAAAAATTTGAATGACAGTGAATTTTGAGCATATTCTGTATGATGAAGCCTACTGAATTTACCTGAGCTCTCTGAAATACAGTACTTTCCTTATGGAGGAGTCACACATCACTGTACTGATAGAGCACTACTTCAGTACATGCTGCCACCTGCTTCTTTCAAATCCAATGCTCCAGTCAAAAGATAAGTGAAAAAACTAAATGATAGTAAAAGAAACAAAACCCCAAACCAAAACAAAATCCCATCTGCTTTTACCATGGAAGAGAAAACAATCCCTGCCTCCAAACATCTGTAAGTTTTCCCACCTGGGCTGAGTTAGAACTGTGAGCAGATGTATCTTTCATGGGTATCCTAGGTGATGCTGATATGAATAGCACTGAAAGAAAATTAAACAGATTTTAAAAGCATACTTGTTTATTCTATTTTTTCTCATTGTTCAAATTAATTCAACATTCTTGAAAATGAAGGAGCACTATCCTTGGATATAAAGCAGATTTTTATTTGCATGCCTTGCACTGCATTCTCTTTGACACATGCTAGGTATTTGTGTCCAGAATGGGCAAAATCAATTACTCATACTTCTTAGTAAATGATGTTCAGCCTTCCTATTGTATTCTTAAAAACGAACACATTTCAATCCTGACCTTCAGTGCTTTTTCTGATCCCAGGCTTGACCCTTTTCTAACCAGAGACTGCCAGTCATAAATAATGTGCTAGATTTTGTAATGGTTTTTCACTGTGAAAAGAATATCACATAGAAGTTGAATGAGATCACTGCCTGTATTTCTACCTGTGTTGACAGAAACAAGGTTCTCAAATCTGTAAGGTGCTTCACATGCTTTACAGTCCACACATCCCGGTCAAGCACTAACACAGCTATTACAAATAAAGCTGCTTCAAATAGATATGATGTTACTTCAACTTATGTTAAGAAAATGAGTAATGGAAAAGTTAAATAATACAATTGTTAGTATAATTCACAAAGAAAAGGTCAAAAGACAGTACCTAGGTAAGCTGTATGTATGATGATGCTTCTCTACAGTAGTTAGCCTTAAGTAGACCTGCCGTATAATCTTTATGCTGATTCTTAAGAAACTGGAATAACATTATCTGTTTCCAATGATAACATAAGATAAAGTTGAAAATTTGTTATCTTTCTTATATTGAATCAGAAGATTCAAAGTTTCACTGTTGGGTCATCCTATTAGTCATCTGAGCTTGATCCAATAACTAGTGCATAAAAGAATATCTGTATTCTTATACATGCACGTATGTATAAGCATGTGTAGGCATGTGTGCATGTTCATGTATGTAAATGCCTTTCATAAAGGTGAAATACTGAGTTAGTAAGAGACACAGAAATGTTCGGCAAATGAGTTTGTGTTTTATTCCCCCAGTATCTTCATCTGCTTCAGATTCAGATATACTCAGATAAATTTTAAAAGTTTAATAATGGTACTTTTTATTCTATTGAAAATACAGTAAACATTTAAAATAATGAGATGAGTACAAGACATTTGAAAGTTTATTTTTATTTTATAAAGGCTCCTCTGGAAAAGTCTCTGCTTAAACATCAGACTAGTTAGAAGCTTAGGAAATAAAAAGACTTCTCAGATACCATTCTGCCTTTTGAATCCATATTAAGGAAAAAAAAATATATTCTTTATATTCTATAGCCATGGAAATGATGGAATTTATCATAACCAAGTGGTCTTATCTTAAGTGACCTAATGGTATTGGATCCACTCAATAGTGCAGAGGTGTGTTAAAACTGACTGACTTCCACAAACTAACTGAACAGTTGAAATACTTAGAAAACCAGATAATTTAATTGCATGGATGGTCTAGATTAGATTTCTCATAAATTAGGACCAGAGAAGCTTTCATTATTGCTGACTTTACTGTGGCCTCAGGTAGGCCTTATGTGAAACATAGGTGATACAATGGCTTGGCAATAGCTCCATGGAACCGAGCTGTTCTCAAGAGGGAGCTGCTGTTAATGAGCAGCTTTTAAAGTACCTACCTTATTATAGGAAGACAAGAATAAATCTAAAAACTTACTAGATTCATAGAACCATAGAATTGCTGGGGTTGGAAGAGACCTTAAAGATCATCTAGTTGCAATCCCCCTTCCGTGAACAGGAGGGGCACATTTCACTAGACTATTCATAACATATAAAAATCCTGAAGTTTATAAACTGCTATTGATACCTGTCTCTATCTTAAGTTAGTTTTATCTCCCTGGAAATTCTTACTTTCTGGCCCAATATTAGTCTGCAAAAGTAGAACACCTTTGATATCACAAACTCACATTTATGAACATTTCAGTACGTGAGAACTACAGGCATCTATGCAGTCAATTTTTTTTTCCTATGTTCTTTAAAATCAACATGATTGTCTTTCAAGAAACATATATTAACCAGAATTTGAAAGTACAAACCTGCTCAGTAAAGAGGAGTTTATTATTTATGACACCAAAATAAAAAGAGAGACGCAGCTATGTTGTATCAAGCTTAATCTGAAAATGCAGCTGATAGGGATTCCCTGATTTACAGTTAGTAATTAGCCTTTCAGCCTTCCCACTACATTTTAGGTGGAATATGGTAGATTGTGGAACTGTAATTTCATAATTACTTTTTTTCCACGGAGGCTTTGCTACAGTTGTGTCAAAATTTGGTCTTTCTGGTATTGTTGCCAGGTAATATCAAGCCTGTATAGTATGGCTTACTGGTGTTACTTATATGGTTATCTTGGTAATATTGATCTGTATTATTGATAGACTCACCTAGGTATTGCTGGCAACACAAGCTCTACTTCCCAACAGCTCCTCAATGCTCCCCTTTAATTATCTGCAAAGACTGCCTGTTTCTCACAGAACTTCCCCACAGTAGTCTGTGAAAGCTAGTCATTCCTCACATTCTGTAACTTTTGTCAGATTCTCACCTTGTGATTTGTTATGTCCAGCAATCTCTGTTGAGTAGTTTCTCATTTTCTGTTCAGTGAACCTCAGGCCAGGATCCCCTGCCTGCATACTTTAACGATGTGCTCCCATGAAAATGAAAAATTAGTAAGCCAAAAAACTGCCTGTGGTTATCTGAGCTCCCTTAGAAATTTTCAAAAGAGCAATTAAGTCTAGTATTTTGCTAAATTTAGCTTTAGGTAACAAACCTATTATAATTCCACTTAGGTAATAGCATTTCATACATGATTTTTATTCCCTTCAGTTCCTACCATTATTAAATCTGTTGGTAGAAAGTCTGACCTCAAGAAACTCCCCAGCCCCTTCATGTTTTCATATATCTGATGCACAATATCTTTATTAGCAAGTGGAAGGAACTGATTGGAGGCTCCCTCACTAGAGCATTTCTTTCAGCCTTTGCACCATATATTTAACTTAGTGTCAGGGCACTATGTGCTATGGCTTTCTTCAGTCGTGACTCAAGATGAGGATATCTGCTTAAAACATGCAATAGTTCATTGTTTCCAGGGGCAGAAAGAGAGCAAGCTCAGCCCCACAAGCTCCAGTTGAGCAGGCACACACTCTTCTCCTCCTGTCTAGTCACCATCATTAAGCAGAATTGATTCAACTAAGCTTAAATACAACTCTCCAGTCCTTCTACCTTCATGACACACCAGCACATGGCAAATTGCAAGTGTTTTCAATTTCCCAAGATAAAGCCAAGTGATAACAAGTAAGGATAGCCTCAGAGAACGAGATGAATATGGGAAAAAAGTAGACAAGGGAAAAGGAGTGGAGAAGTAAATGCAATCAGATATTAAAAATATATGAAACAAACAAAAAAGAAATCAAAAACCTAGAATAAAAGAGAAAAAGCCCAGAAACCTTTCCAGAAAAAGAGGAAGACAAAACTTATACTATGGGAAAAGAAAAACCTTGCCAAAATATGACAAAAATATATAGAGCGATGGTTGATCAATAAAAAAGGAAAGATCTTGAGAGAAATTATATTGGCTGAAAAAACAAGCAGAAAGACCCGTTTCTGTGGAGGAGAGATTATAGCTGTCCTCTTAATCAGAAAGATTTCAATAATGTCTGTTAAAATCTTAATGGAAAATGTAGCAGAAAATTAAGACCTAATGGAATGGAGGGTTGCTTTAATTTTCCAGGGTATATTTTTAATAAGCTTTCTTCTGAATTAAGAGTGTGCTGAACAATTTTTAAATCCGGATTGTAAGTTTAGTTGCTTAAGGAGAATTTTGAAGCTGAACATCCATTATCCAATTTTTAGAAATCCTTTAAGAAATTTTAGTCCACTGAATCTTCAAAACATTTTTTCTATCATCCTGTTTCAAATTTTTCAGTCAACTCTGAAGTTAGGTGCAATGATGAAGAGCACAAGTCACGCTTAAGCAATTCTGCTTCTTATAGGCAAAATGAAAATCTGTCAGACCATAGTGCTATAAAATAAAATAAAATATTAAGATAGATTAGGTCTGAGTGACTTAAGATATTAATATTGATTAATTCTGTTAAGAATGTAACAGCAAAAGTTATTTTTCTTACTTTCATGTAAACTTCCGTTTGCAAGACAGGGAATTTTTTAAAATTAGAAAATCATGAATGTTTTTAATTTCTCTCCTAGGTCAAATATCTTCTTTATAACTTGAAAAATCTCTTCTTCACTGCCACATTTGTTGACTGTTTACAGACAAAATCCCTAAAAGCGACATCTAGTTTGAAGAGTTAGTTCCCGTAATTGGTATATATCTACTGCTGCCAGAAGGAAGGAAGTCTAGTAGATGGGACTATTTGCTCTTATATGACTCAGAGCTCAATTTTGCAAACTTAGGGACTGGTATGCTTTAACCCTGCAAGTTTTGTAGCTCCACAATAGTTTTCAAAGACCTTGTGTACCTTGGGATGTGTGCTGGAGGCAAGAATGTGTGGATGGACGAGGCCAACCAAGCTTGTGGGACCATCCTTCGCAGTCATGTTCAACGTGCAGGTGCCTGCCTGAGAATGCAACTTGGACCAGAACTCCAGCAAAATAGCAGCCTATAGGTGTGTATCAAAATTAATTTCCACATCTCTTCCCAACAGCACCTTATGTGTGAAAAGGGAGATAAACCCAAGAAAGACAATTTATGATATGCCATTTAAAAGGTTTATTTGAAGAGATGTACAGACTTCAGGCAGATTTTGGCCAAATTGTTGTACAGCTCATCGGAGATGCCTTCCAGTGTGCTTGGCTGGAGGCACTTGCACTTTCCCACGAAATGTATTTGTTGACTATAGAGCTAAATTCTTCACAACATATGTTTAAACTCTTACTTCAAAACTAAGAATCAATGTGGCTCAGGTCCACGATTTGAATTATAAACTGCTCTTGGAACTCAGTAATATTTACTAAGTAAATATATTCTTTAAAATGCATTTTGGGAGTGTATACGCGGACTTATACTATCAGAACAGAAATTGTATTTAACTAGCAAAATATCAGAGTAAATAGGAGGAGATTTTTTTATTAGTTGTGATCCACTACTTTCAATATCTCCAGAGAGCTAAGGAGATACTTTTTATTGGACAGTCTGTTATCATCCTGGAAAACACCATAGATTTTTTCACAAGTCTTAGGTAGCCAGAGGTTTCATATTGAAATACGAATGTTCAAGAACACAACAGAACTGTAGCTCTTACTAAAAGTGATTGAATTTGCAAATGACTAAGTAAACAAAAATATAGCACAGTTTATAAAATGTAACATTTTTACATATCTCATTAATATTATTTATAATAATAAAATAATTAGGACCATTTTAAAATTTAAAAAGTAGAGAAATAAAAATTCCATCTGCATTTGTATTACATGATTAAAGGTAATAAAGCAATGCGGACATGGTTTACTGAGAAGAGAGGTCATATTTTATTTATATTAATTATCTGTTGCTTTACTAAATCATGGTTCAAAAACACACATAAACTTTATTTATATTTAAACCTAGCTTCCAGTCTAATTTCTCTGCCAAATGAAATCTGAAAGCCATTCTGAAGAATGAAAACACAACTGGAGGTGAAGACTCTTTGAGGTTAACTTGATTCCTCCAGGTGGGAGTGAATCGCAGGCATCACGGCTCCTCGGGGCATCATTGACAACCTAGTCACAAATACATGGGTCATGTGCGAGAGTGCACATAAACAACTTTTTTTTTTTTTTTGGCTTGGCACACAGCCTGCCTGACTGCCTACTGAGCAAAGACGTTTTAACACTCAAGGAGGGCAAGTCTTTAAGGCTGGGATACTGGAAGGAAATTATGATTACCTGGCAGTAACCCTTTTTTGTTGCCACAATTAAAAGAAAAAATCTTCTAATGACTTGTTGAAGACTCTTGAACTGAGAGGCAAGTGTGCAAAATTCTCTGCTGAAGAATTAGAGGGGTACCCAAGACCGCCAACATGGTGGCAGCCCCACATCAGCATTGCTGGTGCATCACAGCCACAGTGGTACTGGCAGCCCTGGCTGCTGAGCCTGCCAAGGAGTCAGCAGCTGCTGCTGCTGCTGCTGCTGAAGAAAATGTTTTTTACAGCTGAGCAGCTGGGGTCCACCACTGCCACGCAAAGGCTTGAAATAATAGTTTGAAATGGTGAGGAATGTAGCACTGGGAACTCCTCATTAAAAATTTTTGCTACAAAACACAACAAAAACGTTTAATCAAGGACAAACGGCCTTGAAAACATTGAGTGGTGATTTTTCTGAAACAAAAGAAGTTAGGAAAAAGGGAGCACATCAAGCGGCTTCTTTAGCTATTTGCAGCAGTAAAAGTTGAGGGTGTTGCTCAATTCAATCCTAGTTTGTTTGGCTGTAATGTGCCAATAAAAAAAAGGCATCTAAAAAGCAATTCTAAATCTTACCTAGTCTTTATCATTTACCTAGTGATAAACTGAAACCACTTCTACAATGCACTTATAAGTCCCCCAAAACCATTGAAAGAAATTCACAGCTAAACCAAGGTTTTGATGAAGGATGCTCATGCCCGAATTTGTGTGCCTGAAGGAATATTCTGAGTCACAAAAGTATAACATCTCCACCAACTCAAAGTTTCAAACAAACCCCCCAAGTGGCTTTTTATTAGACCCTTAAATGTGGATTTAGGAACTGAACTCTAGACTTAGTTTTCACAGGTTTTGGCTTGGAGGTGCAGCTGCACTCAGGAAATGAGGATATAAAAATAGCATCTTCTTAGTCAAGGGCTTGGCCCATATAAGTAGATATCTCTTCCAGCTTGTAATGGCATATTTCATTGAATTAAAAAAAAAAAAAGTCACACGAAAAGCTTCCCATTTATTTGCATCACATGTATTCCAGGAAAAATGTGCTATAAGGACACACACTGGTTTCTAATCTGCTTGAAAACATGCTAACTTGGAGTCATCTGAGTTATCACCCCCAAACATGCTGGGAAATACATTTTATTTGTATTGTTGGCTTTTGGGATTGTTGGTATTTTTTTTTGCAACAAAACTATGTCCTGACAGCTGTGTTCCTTAGAAACAATGAAGATGTCAGTCAGGAGACTGAAGTCCATAAGAGCAGAAGGTGGCTTGCTCAGCAGCAGCACCCAGGCTTGGGAACTCATTACCAAGGGAGATTATGATGAACACAAATCTTCCTGACTTCACAGCAAAGTAAAAAACTCACTTTCTTGGCTTATTTCTCCCTCTTTTACTTCTCCAAATGAATGTGAGAAAAAAGAATAGGAGAGTAAAGAAACAAAGGGAAAAGGTGAGAGAATGAAGAGATGGAGTGCCAGAGAATACCCCACTTCTCCTTAAAATTATCCAGAGAAGTTAAAAACATGAAATGTTTTTAAACAATTATCAACCATGACATTCAAAACTTGTTTGCAACTATCAGGTGTCCATAAAACATAATTTTAGGCAAACTAGGATACGCAAACTGATAGATTCCAGTGCCTTTTGTTTTTTAACTGTGATTTAACAAAAGATTGATGGGCTTCAGGATCAGAAGCACCGATTATAACCATTTAGTTTATCTGCAGTTTAAAACTGTATAACTTGTATAATTTGAAAGAATCCACTCTGATCTGGTCCATGATTTTTGTTTGAGTGGTAGTGTGATCATTAGAAAGTCCACGAGGAATGTATCATGCACTGAAACTAGATAAGGGCAATCTGATATTCTCTCATCTCCTGAGTGCCTGTGGTTTGGACCATTTTTGGGATGTAGAAGTTGTACTTTCATTTGCATGGTCTGAATTTGGTTTCCCATTACTTTCACCAGTTATGTGTAGTTCAACATCTCTTACATTCAAAGGAGTTCCATAGACTTAAGTCAAGCACTGCAGCTTATTGAGTAGAAGTACTTACTTTTTTTTTGAAACTTTCAATGTATTTCAAATTCTCTCTCACCTCATGTGCATGGAGTCACTATTAAACTGGTGTATATGAAAAAAACCCACAAAACACTTCTTTTTTCTAATTGTTGAGTATTACACTTTAGTCCATTAATACTCTGTTAATAGAGGTTTCTTCTGGATGTAATTACCTGGGTCTCCATCACTTGGACTTCCCTGATGTTACACTGATAAAGTGACGGTGTCTTCTGCCTTCTCTCTTTTACATGCTCCAATTGTGGTAATAATAAAATAGTCAATGAAAATGTTACTGCCTTGTTACATGATTTTTTTAACTGGCATTTAATTTAGAGGGTGTTGGGGCGTGGACTGAGAGGCGTCAGCTACAAGAAAAATCAGTACTTGTAAGCCAGAGGACATCTGCATCTTCATTGAACTGTACACCTTCATGCACAGTTGTTTGAACAGTCACTGTTTTCTTACCATGATCTAAAAGCTGGGTTTTCTTTGAAAATCCTAACTTCAGTTGAAAATCTTACTTTTTAACTAGTTTACTTCACTGGAGAAAGTGATAGCATGATTCTCACTGACTTTTATGAAGATTAAATGTTTAATAGTTTAACATATACAACTATGAAATTAAACACAGATAATTTAATATTTTATTTTAATAATGCACTTAATTGGAATATTTGCACATTCTAAAGATAAGAGGTCTTGTTTTTTTGATAAGCAGATGTAGATACATATGTATAAATACCTATTTTTAAGACTGTAACTAAAGACACAGGATAAAAGCTTTTTATCCAAGCGCTTGCAGTATTGAGAATGATTCTGCACATTGGATGGCAATCCCAGAAGTGTCTCTTTTGTTCTGTCAAGTAGACTGTAGCAAGGAAGTTTACAGTATGCTGGATTGGTCAACCATGGAGACTACATACAAGTTGGATTTAGGTCACATCAGTTGATGTCAATTTACTTTCAAAAAGCAAGACATCAAATATAAATAGTGTTTCCACAGTTCCTGTCATTCCTAGTTCATATGGGTTACTCTTTTCAAGGCAGATTTTGAGCTGATCCTCCTTCTCTTGCAGGATTGTCAGTAGAATGGTTTATTGTGATATTTTAATTATTAATACCCACTACTCTCTCCCACTTACCATAGCTGTATGACTATGCAAGTAATATTTGACCCAATAATATGGAACGCACAGTGATTAGATGTTCCAATTGCTGTACCAGAAGCTCAGTATTCCTATCAGCATAAAGATGCAGAACAAGCTCGATGAAATATTGATTCATCAATTAATCATCATTTAATCCTAGGCAATAACTCTCCATACTGCAGAGAGTAAACATAGCAAATGAACTTTTATACCTATGCCTGTGATTTTTCCATCTATTTTTCACTGATCTGACTGTAATTAAATAAAAAAGCCATACTGAGTAGTAGTAGTATTTTCTTAATGTAGAAAGATGTTGCAAGTCAAGTTTTTACTTTTTCCATAAGTGAATAGACATATTTCTTGGATGCTGGCAGCTTACAAAACAGCAAGTAAGTTTAGCAGATTGACATGTGTGTGTCTGTTCTATTTCTTATCCATCACACTTCTTTTCCCAATTTCTTCTTTATGATAATCTATAACCTCTATTAAATTACTTATACTGCATGTTTTATTTGAGTACTTCTCACTGAAATAGGTCAGGGCAAATAAGTCCCATGGTGCAGGCAGTGGTCTGAGAAATTATTACCTCCTTAAAAGCACAATATAGAGATGATTATCCCACTGCATTTATCATTGGTGCAGCCTTACCTGGAGAATTGTGTGCAGTTCTGGACCCAACAGTTTAAGTAGGATAGAAAAGTCCTTGAATGCATCCAGAGGAGGGCAACAAAGTTGGTGAAAGTGCTGGAAGTTCTGTGCTGTGAGGAGCGGCTAAGGACTTTGAGCTCGTCTGGTTTGGTGAAAAGGAGACTGAGGGGTGACCTCATTGCTCTCTATAGATTCCAGACATAGGGACGTGGATAGAGATGGGCTGATGTCTTCTCAGTGGTATCCA
>JAWWEW010000131.1:44179265-44288357 GCA_035583185.1 Anabacerthia variegaticeps
TATCCAATATGGGAATTGTTCAAAGACTCAAAGTTGCACCAGTGGAGGTTTAGACTGGACATAAGGAAGTATTTCTTTACCAAGAGTGTGTTCCAACGCTGGAACAGGCTTCCTAGAGAGGTGGTTAACACCCTAAGGCTGTCAGTGCTTAAGAGGCATTTTGAAACCATGTTTAATAATACTTTAGCTTCTGGTCAACCCTGAAGTGGTCAGGCAGTTGGACTAGACAATCTAGATGCCTTCCAACTGAAGCACTTCTATTCTATTCTATTCTATTCTATTCTATTCTATTCTATTCTATTCTATTCTATTCTATTCTATTCTATGAAATCACAAAGTATTGTGGCAGTGGGCCTCAGAAGATGATATAGCTCACCATAATGTTTTAAAGGCATAGTTTATTCCATTGTAAAATAGAGTTTGTCCCTGGCTGTTTCTGTCTGTTCCCAAAACACTGGTAACACCCTCATTAGTATGTGAGAAACTGGTCAAACAGGTTTCTGTGAGAAAGCCTCCCCTGTCCCCTGCCCCCTGTCCCCTGCCTGTCTGTTGTTAACCCTTTCCCTACCCTATGTCCCCAAGGTCCAGGATGTGACCTCACTTCCCCCCCTCTCAGACCGGTATAAAAACCCATCCCCTGGGAATAAAATCCTCTTTGCTTCCTGCCTACCCCGCATGTGAATGGTCTTGCCTGCAACATCTCGGGACCCCGGCGGGCCACGTGGAGGTGGGACAAGGGGCGGAGAGCATCCCCCATCAGCTGCTGCAAAGTATTCTATTCTGGTATGAAAAAAAGACCTTATTCATATTTTATATTTTGCCTCTGCTAATTATGTTTTTACATTTACATAGGGAAACTCTAGATTTCAAAGAAAAGAAAATTTGAAGAAAATTCAAACTATCCTGCTGCTCTAGAAATTAAGTACTATCTGTCCATGTTCCTGAAAACAGTCTGTAAAGACTTCTTATGATCATCCCTAAGACCACTGCAATAACCCGGTTTGTGCTTTATTGTATTTAATAATTATATCTGTCTTAAAGAGGCATTATTGGAGATTTTAATTCTGCTGTTGTTTATCTGATACAAAGGAAGTCCAAACATTAGTCTACAGGAAAGTCCATAAGCATGGCAGTTTCTGCTGGAACAGAAAGTATTCAAAAGTTAACCCAGCACTCTGTAATTAAATTGACACTACAAGAATAGAGAGAAAATTCTCATAGAAAGCAAAGGGTACTCAGATCACAGCTTTATTTGAAGTACACTAACCATTACCTCACAGTCTTCTGTGTGCACCCTTATGTGACTCCAGTAAAATAAATTCTTAATTCTTCTCTGTGACATTAAACAATTTCAGGTCACGTGCAATGAGAAGCCTGCCAACCTCTCAGGCTATGGCTGCACTATGGAGCACAGCACAGTAGCAGGTGTGAGCAGTGCTAAGGACTAACTTGCACAGTACGTGCTCTCCAGAATTTTATTTCAGGCTAGCTGTAGCCTGGCTCTGAAAGACTGAATGCCCATCAGTAACTGGAGGGAAGAATGATGCTCCTGGAATGTATTTTCTAGTTTATCACCACCCAAGGGGGCGTGACAAAAAGCACTTCAGGACTTTTAATGGAGGCAACTGGAAAGACAATACTCTTAACATTGTCCACAGGGCACTAAATGGAGATGTGGGGAAAGGCTCTTCAACAGCACATCCCAATCTAAAAGAAAAAAGCAATGAAGAAGCACCTGGAGAAGAGGTACTAGGTGTATACTTTAATCCCTCCTGACAGATGAAGGGAATGAATTGTGGCCTTCACAGCTTGGGTGAGGGAAATAATTAGATAAAACAGTGGTAGTATCAGTGGTGCTCCGTCTGGCTGCTATTTCCTGAGAGAAAACCTACCGTGCACCTTAATGAAGTCTACTTACAACCACTTTGTTGCTATGTGGTGCTTGCCATACTTATGCTTGAGAATTCCTGCCAAATCTGGCTGTTCATGGGATTTAGGCATATGTTTTGTGATCAGATTCTGAGAATCAGACCCTGCAAATTTCCTGTGAAATTGGTTTCAGAGATTTTCCAGCTGGTGGGCAGGTTCTTCCTGTGGCCTTTAGCAAACCAACGCACCAAGCAAATAACAGGTGTTGTATCACCTCCTTAACCTGTGATCACACAGCCATTTATATGGTGCACCCAGATCAGGTAATGAATGAGAATTTGTTGTGGGGTTTTTTGGTTGTTGGTGTTTGTTTGTTTGGATTTTTGTGGGGGTTTTTTGGTTGTTTTGTTTTTTTTTTTCCCTGAAAAATGTTATTTTCTTGAACTATTGCAACATGCATTAAAATTAGGTCATTTAATTGCATCAAGAATTGTGTTGAATTTGTCATGTAACTTTACCAAAACCTCCAACCATGATAGGTAAGTGTGTAAGGGGAAATGTGTAAGGGGAACTTTCAAAGCATTTGAGGTTAAGCTTTACTGAATGTAAGCAAACAGAGACAAGCTGGAAAAATAATAAATAAATGTAGCATTGAAAAGGAAGCAAATTTTGTTTTGGCTTTAAGCCTGGATCTAATGGAGGCAAGCAGGGATACACTTGTGTAATCAATATTTCAAAAATGGAACATATACTTTCCTGATTTTTTTTTTTTTAATACGAATTTGGAACCCATTGGATCATCACAGAGTAAAATCAGAGTGTATTTAGGTAAGCCAGAAATCTCATCTTTTGTACTTAACATTGGACAAATATAAGAGGTACCAACATACACAATATTATAACTATATTGAAACATAAAAGCTTCAGCCGGCTTCTTACTTTTTGACTGCTTGCTGATACTGTAATTGTATTTAAAAATGCTTTATTATGGTTCCTTATATTTAACAATGCATTGAGTTGTGAAGAGTGATGATACTGTTATTGCTATTATTATTGTCAACAGCAAACTTTATTTTTAGTCTGTTGTGGAAACATCCACAAAGAACCCCAAAGCCGTCAGCTTCACTTGTTCAGTTAATTAGGGAAAACCTCAAAATCAGCCCTGGCAACTACGCAACAAAAAGGGTCTGTCTTTAACTCTTTTCCTATGTTTGTAGCTTTGAAGTTACATTAGTAGACATTGAAGATCTTAGAATGAGATCTTGGTTTGTTCTTAGAACTTGAAAACTTTTAAAGGAAATATATTCAGCGTAATGAGTAAAGTATGATTAATTTCTAGCAATAGAAAGTCCTTTAGTCTTCTGAGGGGCTATTTATTTCAGAATTTCATTTTAATTAGTAAGAGTCATGGAATGAACACAGGAGAATAGACAAAAACAGAACACTTATTAGACACAGATCAACATATAGACCTCAGCTCCTGGTAGAGTACCTTTTCCAAAGACCTAAAAAACAATAACATCAGTAAGACTCTACTTATGTTAACTCAGCATTGTTGCCTTAGTGGGGAACAGCAAGCAAAATGAACATGATTTTACTTCGTTACATAACATGTGGTAATACAAATTGGTGATAAAGTGCTTTTTTTTCATCTCTTTATCAAACCAGGAATGCATTTCATTTAATAGCATTTGAGCCTGTGACTTTGAACATATATGTAAAGATGGTAATGACCAGGTATTTTCCTGCACTACAGATGTTTATCCTATGAATCTCTCTATTGCCTACAATATCTAGCTTGGCAGAGTCATCTCAGAGCTTCAGCAAATAAAGCCTCAAGCACGCTGACCAGGTACACTTGAAGTAGCTATGGCTTAAGATATTCAGTTGCTAAATTCAGAAACTGTATATTATATTGTCATTTTGTAGACTCATGAATCTGAAGTGATACCAATACCAATGTAATTTTTTTTCACACAACTGGAGAATTTATATCTGGAAGGTTTCATTATCCAAGGGCACTGAGGAGATGAGGCTAGTTTAGCAGACTGCAGTCAAATTTGTTGAATTGCTAGTTTTGTTCCAGGTAAAATTGAACTCTTCACAGGTATGGTGAGAAAGCTGGTTTGAAGAACAGCTGAGCTCAAGCAAAATAAAGGAAACACAGCCACGTAATACTGCTGGGATAGTCACAGTATGCACTTCCGAATCAGCATCTGTCACTGATGGGACTTCCCCACAGGAAAGTTTGCAGCAGGGTTTTCACTTCATCAATATCAGTAAGTTTTAGTGATGACTGATGCTGAGAAGACAAAATACATAGACATGTGAGGCAGTGCAATAGCAGAAAAATAGAAATTAGGAAAAACTGTTCTCATGTTGTTCAATTAATAAATAATTCCTGACTCATCCTTTTAACAGCATAAATTTTGCTTTTTAAATATGCACATTCCCAGAAATATATGTATTTATATTTCAGTAATATTTTATCATTGCACAATTTGATAGAACAATCTAAACAAGAAATACTGATAATAAAAATAAGAGGAGAGAATGTATTTTTAAAATTCTATGTAAATATCCATGCCAATCTGTTTGGGAAGGTTCTAAGCATATGAACTCTATGTATAATGACATATATATAAATACATGTAAAGTATGAATTTAACAACAGTTATTCCTGCCCATAATTTGTCTTGCTGAGACTGTACAATTCTGAATCACTCAATCTCCATAATTATCTCCATAAAGATTAAAAAAAGTGGACCTTTGTTTAGCATTAAAGATGTTAACCAAAATATAGTGTGGGATGTTTGGGTGTTTCCAATAATTGCTGTAGTAGCATAAAAATTTCTCTAGTTTGAAAACTCTCCTAATTTTATATTTAAAGATCATATTGACCTTTATGGGGAGTGTGAGCATGAATGGTTAATTCATTTGTGAGAAACCTCATCACCCCCCTCCTTCATGCTATATTCCAAATCTTTTTCTTTTCCTGCTTCCCAGGTTACAGGCACTGCTCTGCAAAGAACTATATTGTTCCTCTGTCCTTGATATGCAACCACATGCTTGGTGGGATTAAAATACATTTTGTTTGCCTGTACCCTGATAGCAAATGATTGAGTTACTTTCAGCAATTTCTTGTCATCATCAATGAAATTTATTGTTCCCCATTTATTGTGTGATACCTTTAAGTTACACTGGCCATATTTTTATGTTTTTTAAAAAAATTATTGGTAATTTAAATGTGGAAATACATGAACAGAGTTCAGAAGAGCCTCCCTTTCTTCCAGTGTGCAGGCACACATCTGGGCTTTTGAGGTGTGATCCAACTCAAAAATTCCCTGTTCATCACTTAAATAAAGCTATCTCTAAGGCAGAGTGTGGCAGCCATTTAGTAACTCAATCTAATACAAGATAAAGTGTCTGTGGGGTAAAAACAACATACAGAAAAAATCTTCCCTTCATTAATGTGCTATGTTGCTTTCTAAACTCTAAATTTTTTTATTTTTTTTTTTAATGACTGGAATCTTTTCAGGTTAGTTAAATTCATATTATTTCAATATAGTCTTATTTGGTAAATTCAACAGGACAAATACAGGGTATGCTTTTTTGACAGTTTATTTCCCACCATATCTAAAATAAAACCCAGTGAGGAATAGGCTAGGCTTTAGATAATGTGATCAGTAAATTACCTGTCAAAACAAATTCTCTCTCAGATGTGTAAGAAAAGCCCTATTTAAATGAATTCCCAAACTTTCTGTCTTAAATGTTTATTTAAAAAAAAAAATAATGCAAATTAGATGCTTTGTACAGTAGGAAAACTTGCATCTCAGAGTCTTGTGACTGGTTATATAAAAGACACTGATGGTTCTTAAATTTTAAGTAGAGGAAACCCTTGTCATTAATTACTACAGGCCTTTTGAAATTTCCTGTCTATTGACACATCTTTAATATGAAGTGTAGCATTTATTTACAGAAGTGGACTCACCAAAGAGCTATGGTTCATCACTGAGTTGTTGGTAATGAGCAGCTAAGGATATTTTGATCTTGAGTTTGTCTCTGGACCTTTCCTTTTATCAGTTCTTAATAGACCTATCATACATGAATTTCTTAATTCTTTTTCTAGCCACAGTTTTGAGCTCTATCACTCCACAACAATTGAGACTATATTGTATTTATTTACTATAAGTAAGACTTTCTCTTTTCTTTGTTTTAAGCCTGTTTCCTAACAATTTTGCTACACAATATAAAAGGTAAACGTTAGTTGGTTATATTACTTATACTCTTTGAGACTTTACATAATCCTATCATACGCTCTTATCAGTCATCTCATTTCCAAAGTGAAGAGTATATTTAGTCTCCATATTTCTGACCTGACTTATCTTCTACCTCTTAAATTACCCTAGTTCTTCTGCATCTTTTTAACAGGGATGATCAGAATTACACCCACAAGTCAAGGCGTAGACTCACCAGACATTACATGCTGTCATAACAACAATTTCTGTTCTCTATTACTTTCCTAGTATTTCCTAAGTTCTATTTACCACTTTAACTGCCTTTGAACATTCAGCTGATGCTTTCAGAAATCTACTCATAATGACTGCAAGATCTTTCAGAGCTCATTATTTTGCATCAATAGTAGAGTTACTGTGGTTTTCCCACCAAATGCATTATTTTGCACTCATTGACATTGAATTTCATCTGCCATTTCCTTCCCATTTCTAGAGTTAATATCACAAGATACTTCTGGTCTTTAGAGCCAGCTATAGATTTTAGCTCACTATTCTAAACCTATCTTTACCCACACCACTAACTCTATCAAAGGAGTCCAGCAGATTTGAGAAGCAAAAATTAGGTTGCAAATCACATTCCTTTTACACAAAGCACATTGACTTTTTCCAGTGTATTATAGTTACTTCACTATCTAATAAGTCTGTCTTTCTCATAGTATTTATTAATAGTCTCAGTTTTGAAGTCAAGCACCTAGAAACACCTGGATATCCCTCACTGCCCTTCAGTGAGGTTAATTTGACTCATAGATTGGTTACCATAGTCAGTACTCCAGCAATTTGATATTTGAATTTCCTTAGTCCTCCTAATTAACAAATGTATTGTATTGTCTTGCTACAATGTATTCTTTTGAACTATTCTGACATCTGACACGTCAATATGAGACAGTTGCTCCCGCCTCATTCTTCGTGTATTAGTGAATAAAATTAATTTAAATTTTATACTATGGCCTTGTCTTTCTCAAGATCAGTCAGTATATTTCAGTTGTCTATTAAAATTTGGTTTTGGTTGGAGTCCTGCTTCTGATATGCTTGAGAAAGTTCTTTTTTCCTCTCTAAGTTTTACACAATTAACAACTTGCTCTTTGAAATCTCTTTTGCTCTTTATTATTAGGGGTTTATATTTAGAAAAATAAATATATATTGATGGATTAAAGTTTTTATGTCATTTCATATTTTTTTCCTAGGATGCACCTTTAATTTTTGTGAAAATTCTTTTCATTTCTAAGAGCTTCTTTGCTGTTTTAGTAACATATATTCATTGCTTGATTGCTTGCTTCAGTTTTAAAGGGGAATTTTTATAAGCAAAGTGCAGGGTAATATGTAGTCTAAAGTAGTCTTCGTTCTGTCATTATCATAGAATCAACTCTTGTAGCTATTCCTTCTCATACCTTTAGTTTCCAAGTCACTACAGTACCCAGTGCTGCATGCATGGAGAAAAAAAGCCAGAACAGTACAAACAGGCAGTGATGCTTCCCTAAACTCCAAGCATTGGTTGCCTTCGATTTTCCGAGCCGAGGTCTTTGTATTTATCTTTCGAGGTTTTTCTCCATGTATTTGTCAAATTGATTTTTAATTCATGTATTGCCTTCTTTTCTATACTTCGGTCCCTCAGATACCAGCTTCTACTTCAACAGCATTTAATTAACAAATAGTACAGATGTAGATACTGAGAACTGTGTGTCTACAGAGTTCTACTTTTTATGAACAGCAGTGTTTTCAAAAAACAGTGAGAGGAACCTTCTGAAGATTCTGCTAAAGCAATAAAGCCGGATGATTAGGTAGGATTAAACTTCTATTTATGTATTTATTTGTATAATCCTGAGTAAATGATCAGTATTAAATGAAAGATATTTGATCTAGTGATTGTGGCACATTCAGTTGAGACTGCAATTTACTCAGTACATGTAGATGAATAGAGTTTAAGACCATATAAAACTGAGATATTTTAATAGGATTGCCCCTGAAAGACCTCTTAACACATCTTTTATTAACATCAAAATATGTGATTATTTTGGCCATTGCAATTATGGGGCCATTAAGAATGTCATCGAAAGATTATGCTAATGAGGACTGCTTTTTAAGCTCTTCACTTTTCTCTGAGTCAGCTCATCAGATTTTGAGGCTAGAGAAATTCGATCTTTTAGTCACACTAGGTACTTTATTTTAAGGAACTGAAGAAGGAAAAATGTTTTCAAATGTGGAAGCTCATGAGCTTTGCTTTCCCCACTGCTTGGGTTAAAAGCAATACATTTTTCAGCTTTGAAAATGAGCTTTCTTAAATCTACACTGTGGCACCACCAGGCAGTGCAGGCAGCAGCTGACAGGTGTGGCTTCCAGGGATACGCTGGGGAGAGGGACTCATCAGATGTCAGAGGTCCTGTGGACCCCTTTCTGGGACGAGCAGGCCAGAAGGAAACCCAAGAAAGTCTGGAAATGTGTGTTGTTCCTGCTTTATGTTTAGGTCATTTGGATTATTTTGATCTGGTTTACTTCTCAGCTTGCAGAATTTGGGTTGCAAGATGCCAAAGCAGAGTTGTTAGTAGAGCATTATAAACTCAGACTTTCTTCTTCACCTTTGGACTCAAAATCTTACATTCTATGCTAGGATTTGACTTGCATCAGAAAATGATAGTGTAGAGTTTCACCACCAAAAGACAGCAAAAACAGTTCTGTGGAGACTTATCAGAGTATTTGAAGTGTCTAAAGAGCTTCAGTGGGGATCCACGGGCCGAATTAGAGATCCTCTGAGAGCCAGGCTTAAATATTATATCATCAGAACTGTGGGTTTTGTAAGGATGATGTAGTCAAAAACTACCCAGATATTGTTTTAATGACAGCTTAAGCAAAAGATTGTTTCCATTCTTTCCATAATGTGACTGATCCCACAGCTGCAATAAACCAAGAAGTGGTTATTTTTTACAAGATATCCTTGCGGTCTGTTTTGCATAGTAGAGAAAAAAAGGTTGCACTAGGAGTTTTTACAACTCTGCTTTTAACACCTTTTTACATTTTTTGTTTCATACTTTAAATTAGTAAAAAGTATTTGAGCAGGAAAAAAGTGATTAAATAACTTTCATACAGCATTTTACAATTTAAATGAAAGAAGTTCTCGCTTTGAACTATATAGCCTGTACTCAAAGAAGTTTGTGACACTTTGTGATAAAGTCACTTGCTCCTCATCAGATCCTTTCATACAAGAACCAAGCCTGTGACACTGCATAAATTCCTAGACCTCTGCTTTGAAAAGAAGAACCCTTTTGGAGGAAGCACAGAAGAAATCCTGTGTGCTTTTGCCCAGAAAACAAATTTGAGCCCATAATATAGCACATCCTGATGTCTGTTAGTCCTCAACGATTCCTCTGTTTGGCCTGGGAAAATAGCCTGATAATTTTGCTCTTTTGAACCAGTAAGCATAATGGGTGCCTAAATATCTATTAAGTACCTATTATGTCCCCATTAGGTAGAATAATAGCCTATCTGAATATGGTCTTAATTGCTTCTGTGTAAATGCTCCAGAAATTTGTATGCTAACAACAATAAAGACTTCCACTGCTGAAAGAAAACCTATAAGCAAAGTCACAGCTTCTTGATAATGGGCCATTATCCATTAACTGTAGCACATAAAAAGACATCTCTTTCGTAAAATGCCCTTACAATGGGACTGCAGCTGAGAGATGATATTTCCCCTAACAGGTGTTGTCTAATCAAACAGAGGCAGCAATTTGCAAGGGCCAGAAGGGCCATGAGGAAATGCTTCTGAAGGCTCAAAAGGTGAGTTGGGTGTTGGGAGGATGCCTGTAAAATACAGCAGGAAAAGCTGAAGTGTTCTTTGGGCGGGGGAACCCACAAGAGTTGGCCAAGGCAGAGTGAGAGTCTCCTAAGAAAGCACAGTCAAAAGCCTGAAGAGGAAATTGAGAAGAGTATCTGTAACATAGGGGAGTGTCCATCTTCAGCCCTTTACCTGCAACCGGGACTATATATTGTCAATCATGTGTGCTGTTCTCATCAGTTTCCTGCTTAAGAAAGGGACAACTGACAACAAAGTGAAGCCTTTTCACTGGATAGCAAAGAAATACATTTTCTTTTTATGTGGCCAATATTCTTCAAGTCCAAGTCCAAATCCAGATCCATCAAGCTCTGTCTTTACAATATCCAAGATCACTTGAAAAAATTCAAATATTTTGCATGCAGAAGTTGCACTCTCTCTTCATTTTTGTAAAACAGAGGAATGGTCACCAGAAGATCACAAGCAGGAGACAGAAGGCAAAGGCCAAGGAAACAGAGCCTAAATTTTGCACATTCTTTTCTGTACAAAGATGCCGCAGCATTTCTCTGTAAGTTTGACACATAAAAAGTAACAGTAAAAGAGGTCCAAAGAGGTTTTCCTCATCCTTATTTTTCTTCTCTCAGTGATGTGGGGAGCCAATGAAAAAGTGCTACTACACACGAGAAACACAGAAGTCATCACAAGCCCTGTGTTATGGTATTCCAGGGAGTCTTCTGGCATTTCTACTATTTGCAGTGAACAGAAAGCCAAAAGGACATTTTAATGAGATAGTATTCTGAAACTTCCTGTGTTCAGGTGATAAGGAGCTCTCTGTATCATCATACATGTATTCTCAAGTAGTTTACTTATCTTGGCAAATCCCCGTGCTATATTTTGCCTTTGAACTAGGAAATTGATTGTTTTGATTTTTCACCTAGGGACTCCAAACAACAAAAAATAATTAAACATAAGAGTGATGTGAGATTGACAAGCAGAACAATTTCTTTTTTGCTTTTCACCGTTATCTAATGGGATTTTTTTCTCTAACTGAAAAAAAAATAGAATGATCTTTAATTAAAAATGCTACCATTTGAATGACTTTTGACGACAGTGAGGCTAAGGAACATAATTTCTGGCAGCTTTAATCAGAAAGTCATGAGACCAGCTTACATGAATAATACAGTCAAAATACTGACTCTATGTTAGTAACAATGTTTTAAAGGTTGCCAGTTGTTTGCTTAATTTTGTTTGTGTTTATGCAGAAAGAACTACTACATCTTTTGGTAACAGCATAAATAAATACATCAACTTGCAGCTCTCATCCACATGGTATCTCTGCAATATAATGGAAGCCTTAATGCATTGCACTGCTGCTGTCCAACTCCTGCCATGCAGGTTGAATCTCTTCCCCAGGTGACTCATCATGTTATAAAGTTTGTTTGTTCTCTGGTCCATGAGCAACCCACTGTAATAAAATCTGGCTATAGTTGTCAAAGAAGCTGAACAGTCCTGTTTTATATTACCCTTAGGCTAGCTAAGTTACAGTGAGCTTCAATAAGAATGCAGAGTTACCTTGTCATCGGAGGGATTGAGAAAAGATTCCTAAAGTAATCAAATGGTTTTCTGAGGTTTTTGATTCAAGCACTATTACATAAAATATTAAAACTGAAATTAAAAAAAAAAATCATTTACACATGTAAAGAAATTCCTCTATTTTTAGGTTAATTTAGGACAGCTGACTTGTGCAGCATGGATAAGGAACATATAGAGAAGCTTTTCCCTTAGCAACATTCCCCTAGGAGGTGAGGAATGACCAGCCAGGGTAAGTAAAGGACGTGTTCTATTGAGCCATCACTTCCATTTTTTTGGGTTTTTTTTTTGTTTGTTTTTTTTTTTTTTTTCCTAGGGTAACAAAGTCTAGAAAATACAAATGTATTAATGCATATATTTTCATGAGCAGGATCTTTTTTAAATTAATTTATTCCAGGTGTGTAACATTTGCATTATTTTTTTTTCAAATTTCTATTTTTATTTTTTTAAAAATTACTAATTGTATATAAGCCTCTGGTCTACCATAGTCATGACTTCAAAAATAAAGGTGTGCAAAACTGAATTATTTTCTTAATTCAATAGCTCATTTAAGGAAGTGATGTACTGAAAATAAATTGCATGGAATTGAATTCAGCACAGATATAAAATAAACTCAGTATTTATACAGCTTGTTACCTTTAAGAAATTTTAATCAAAGTTATGAGAAGCCAAGCTTACATCCGATTATTATTATCTTCTCGTCTTACTACAAATGTTCTACTGTAGTTCTGAGATAACAGTTGGTATAGATCCTTTCTGAACAGATTTTATAGGTTGTTTCTTTTTTTTCTCATATGTTACTGTTGTGGCTGAATGAATGATGGCTGAAGCTGCTGACTACACTAGTCATAGTGAGTTCAAGAATAATTTAAAAAACTATTAGAATCTAATTTCTATCAGGCAATTCAAACCCAGATCCTAGGCTGGGTATCACTGTGAAAAACTGGTCAGAGGCAGAGTAATGGCAGGGAAAATCTTGGGTGCAGCAGCAGTATATACAGTTTGCATCAATAGGTTAAAAAAAAAAAAAAAAGTCAAAATATCACAAACTGAGAGAGGAGACAGGCTTAAGAAAAGAGAGCCCTTTGGAAAGGTGACCTTGGAAGTCTAAGCAGATAGATTGGCCTAAGCTCTCTGTGTTCAGGGAAACAAAGAAATCATATCTACCAGCTGATGGTAATGACAATAATGGGTAAAAATATCTAAAACCCAAGTAATTCCATCATTACATTTCTTTGATATAATTGGATATTTTTGTATTATTTAGGAAAAAGACTCTAATGGTTTGTAATTTAGAATCAGAGATTTTCTCACTAAGGCTTTTTTTTCCCCATGTCCAAAGCACCATCAGAACAAACAACTTTGAGTCCTGGAAGCCACTTAGCCTCCTAGCAAGACTGAGGTGGTCAGCATTTCTCACTTCCAAGAGCCACATGGCTTCTGCTCATTCTGCCTGGTTGCCACTGCTCTGGGCAATGATGCAGGGCAGAGGGGATACCTCTAGAATATGCTGCCACTGCCATCACCGCCAGGGTTTCCCAGGCCAGTGGGGAATGTACTTTACTGTTAACTGTTTTGGGAGCTGGAAGTGTATGAACAGGGTGCATCACCTACTGGGAGATGATGAAAGAGGCTACATCAACTGCATGATGGAGGCAGTAGCAAGTGTTTGCCACACTGCCCAGCCCTGTGCTGGTGAGAGTGCAGCAGCTCTTGGCATTGATCCAGCCAGCCCTGGTTGTGTGAGGCAGAGATGAAGCCTGGGAGACTTGGAGCTATTTTTCTTAAATAAAAGGGAAGGTTTCCATAGAAACCTCTCTTTTATTTTAAACAAATTTAAAAGAGAAATTTAGCAAACTATAAAATCAAGCTTCCAGAGCCCAATTTAAGCTATTCCTTATTGATTGCATTACAAATGAACATAAAAGCCTGCAGCCTGGAACTGACAGCAAGAGACAGGCTTCTGCCAGCTCCCTGGTTCCTTCCATCAGTGCATAACCTCTATTAGTTGATAGTGGCAGTGACACACACTCTCCAGCACCTCCATTTTATAAAAGGAGCTTTCTTAGAGCATTTCATCTAAAGCCTCTTTGTTTGTTAATGAAAACACATCTCTTGGACTTAACATGCAGTGCAGGCATCACCCTTATTCTGAACATCCCTTACTTTAAATTCAGTTATTTACAAGCAAGCAGAGTAGATGCAAAATACCTCTACCCTATGTTTCCCTTAATACCAAAATGAAGCAGTGAGGGTTCACATGCTTCTGCCCACTGGAGGTGTGGGAAATGATACCCCTCCCTAGCAAGTATCTACTGCAGGGGTGAGGGGATCCAGAGAAAGCAATTAAATAAGCATCTTGGACTCAAGCCAACATATGGTTTACTTCAACAAAAGCATATTAAGTATCCTTTTGACAATCATTAAGTTTTGCACATACTTATTTTAAAGCCACATCCAGTTTCCCTTCCTCTCTGTTGCAAAGGAGTGGTTTGTCCACTTAAAGAAACATCATCAAAGCTATCGGCAAAAGCAGGGTTTAATATGAATTTGTGAAAATGCAACTTTACAAAGTTTGATGGTAAGGTTCACTCTATTACTTAAAGCGTACAAAGGAAGATTAAATTAGAAGCAACTTGGAATGATTTTCATGGAAGCCAGGAATGCAAAAGGGGCAAGGGTGCAAAGAATTATGGATGAAAAGATAGGGGTGCAAAAGCATTTAGTAGCACTTAATCAAGTGCTTTAACATTTAAAAAGCAATTTGATAGGGTTCACTACAATTGGAACGATGACTTAACTATAGATTTGAGGTGGTAACATTCATAGCATAATCAAATCACAGTCACACAGCTAAAGCAATGTGTACACCTATTTCTTTGTGTGTAAAGGTACCTATAAAAATACCCCTTGGGTTCTCTGAAATACATCAAATCCCTTTGAATCTCCTAACAGGCAAGGGTTGCACCTCCAGGAGCATGGAAATGGGGCAGGGCATATCAGCTCAGGCTTCACCAGTGACAGTTCTTGGAGTACTGCAGACTTGACGGTTTGTGAGTTGCAAGAAACATTCCACTCAGAGGGAGGTGCTGGTGCAAAGAGCCTCTCTTGGGACTGCTGTTTATAGGGTCGTAAGATGTTTAACTTTGGTCATTAGTAAGTTTTCATCCTGGCCATAACCCAAGTCAGTAACTACTGTGGTTTTTCTCCCTCAAAATGCAGTAACAACCATTCCACATGGGCTACAATTCACAATAGTGCTACTCCATTCAGGCCATGATTCAGGTAAATGGTTTATCAAAGCTACAGAGAATAATTGCTTATCCTTTGTTTCTCACCTGGGTTGGGCAGCTGATGTTTCTGATTGTTTCTACGTTTACCATGCAAGAACTCCTGGTATGATCAGGGAGTGCTTCACAGACCAGGGATGCTTTACTGCTCAGTTGGTTTGGTCAAGGCTTATCAGGAGCTTCTGAGATCATAGAGCAGGCCTGAGGATGGGGTGGGGGTGGGATGCACCACCACAAAGGCACTGCTCTCTTTACTACTTTCATATAAAGATGGTTAAATTTTCATTAAAGACATGATGGACTAATCCATGACAGCCACGGGCACATAGTCCTTCAGTGACCTATCTAAAAGGTTGTTTTGCATTTTTTTTTTGTTTCAGAGGGGAATTAAAAAAACACATGCTCTATGAAAGAGGACCTGCTTTTGATCCCGGAATGACCCAAATATTGGAGGTTAGCACATTTGCTCCTATAGTGCTGGTTTGCATCTGCTCTGACAAAAGAAGACTCCAAATTTGAGTCTTGATGAGCAACACAGCACTCAGTAAGCTGAAAGGGCAGATGGCACAACCCCTCAGCTGCAGAGAATGAGTGAAGGATGGGATTGCCTGTACAGCCAGTTCTTTATAATTTGGCACTGCTATGCTTCTGCTGCTCTCTTCCCTTCATCTTGTGAAAGGACCCTGAAAATTGGAAATATTCCCACTTTTTACAAGGATAAAACAAGATACTGGTCTGAACATTTCTTTTCCTTTCACTTTATTTTAAAGCTGGACTTATACTCTAGAAATCTGCTACCAGGTTTCTGATGTGAGAATAGCTGGAAAAAAACTGAAAGATGGGATAGAAAAAGTGTAAAGGAAGTTACGATGGTAAATGCTACCTGTATATCCCTGTTCAGGAGGAATTATTTATCTGTCTAACATTAAAGCAGCCAAGTGGATTTAACCTCTCAGAAAAAAAGATATGCAATTCAACTTGCTGTTCTTCCACTTTTTGTCCTGTGTGGGCTTAAAGCTTGATTCCAAGTTATAAAAGATAGAACAGGTTGAAAATCACATATGCTGACTCACTGTGGATTGTTACGAGTAACTTAATAGCTTAGTCATCTAACATAGAGATACATTTGCAAAAATATTGAAATCTGGGAACAGGAATGAAGTGTAACAGAGCATAAATAAAATGCTCTTGTAGTTTTCTGAGATGAGTGTTTTGATTTTCATCTGATATCTGAAAATTATAAGAAAAGTACTGCCTCAAATATTGAAAAACAGCAGTGATTCAAAATAACTTTTCGATTTAATTTCTGTTTTGAAATGAAAAAATGACACCCTGAAAAATAAATGTTTTCCGACATTTCAATTGCATCTCACATAATTACAATTTAAACCTATTGACACAGATAATATCTTTTGCAAAAAGTAAAAATTATAATAATCAGAATCTCAATATTTTTAGCCATTTGGTTTAAACTTAGGAGGCAGTAGGAAATGGACATAAAGTTATGAGCAAAGATATCTTCATGGTTTCAGTACCAAACAACATATATCTAAAGAAGTTGTTGGCTTCAAGTATTGTTTGTTAAACTGCAACAATTAGCAGAATATTATTTTTTCTTGTTGCTGGTAGATATCTCTATACTCATTCCTCACCAATTTAGGTACAAGCGTGTTTTCATTATCGGTTTGTGCCTAGGAGTCCTGGCTAAGTGTGAGATCATGTGTTCACAAGCATTGCTCCAGAAGACATATGGGTATTACATAAAAATCACTTCTTTCTACATTTTCACTCCATCTGTAGTTACATGAAAAGAAGATGAACAAATGATCTTCATATGGGTTATCTTTAGATGATTAACATTTATTTTCAACTGGACTTACTGAATGGCATGTTCTACTGATGCAAACAAGAAAAATAAGGTGATAGGCCACTTGCTGACTGGACATTGGGTAGTGTACAGATAATAGACAGGCTGGATGCTGCTCTTACAGCCACCCAAGAAGACCAGTGCTTCAGAGCAAAACAGCTGGACATCGGTAGAAACACTGAAAGTAGATCCAATGAGCACCTTTAGTGTTTCAGCTGGAGGAACTCCTGAAGGTGCTATGTATTTGTGTTATATAAATATCAAAGAGGATCATTTCATATCTGTTCATAACACATTTCAGTATGTAGACTTGCACAAAGTCAGAGAATATTTTAGAATACTTATGTATTACAATTATTATTGTTAGTTTTTTTAGCTGTTCTACAAAAATGGAAAAATGTATATTTAGAGCACTAAATTTAAATAAGATGCAATGATAAGCAGCAGCAAAAAAAAAAAAAAGAAGAAAAAGGTAGAGAAGGATGTAAAAAAATCTCTAAACAGGTCATTTGGATATAGAGTTTAGACAAATGCACATCTTGCATTGAGTTTTCTTTGGTGGTTGTTTTTTAAGTTCTGTCCCATGGCATAAACCTTTGCTTTGGACATGTCTCACAATTTTGTTCCCTGCAAATCCTAACCCCTGCCAATATTCCTCACACAAGGCAGAATTAATCCCTTGGAAATGAAGTGAGAAAAAGTAGGCTAAGATTATGGAAAAATATTAGCAGTACTAGAGAAGTTAGAAGTACACTTCATATTTTGTAATTTCTGGGTTTAACTTTTCCTGTGAACTGTTTTCTTTAAAAAAAAAAAAGATGACTACTATTATCAATCTTTACTGTCAGAGATAACCCCATGCACATGCTCAATATATTAGGACCTGAATGAATGGCTCATAAAAATCAGATAAAAGAACAGATGCTAATAATTTATTTAAACATAGCCTTCTTAAAAAGGTTAACTTGTCACATTTCATCTTCAGTCATAAACCCGCTATTTTTATAATCAGCAATATTGACTACCTGCTTTTCCTCTTATTGGGCAGGAAAGAACACAAAACAAGTATTAAAAATATTCTAAAAATGGAGCCTTTCTCCATTTGTGGAAAGTGCTGCCTTGGCAATTACGGAGAAAGTTCTTAACATGTACATAGACACTGTAGTTAAGTTATTCCTGCCACCTCAAATTCCTTTATTTCAGCGTCTTAATTCAATCCATTCAAACCCTCTCCCTCTAAAACTACTGCATGTTGTAAACAAATTTCAAACTACTATTAGAGTTGCTATACATTAAGTGCTCCTGAACAATCCTGGCATTTTTTTTGCCTTTAGTTTAGCTTTCAGACAGACCTTTTGATCATTAAGATTTTACATCATTTGAGTACAAAAAGGGGAAAGTCTGAAATAAATTGTCTACTCAATTTTAACTCCTGTATGTCACTTTTCTGGGAGAGTATCCTCTTCTACGCTGTTAAATGCATGGTACTAGTAGGTGGTAATGTTTACTTGTGTAGTGTCTATGTGCTTATTAGTCCAGAGGTACGTGCCACATTTCTCTCTCACCAGTCATCAATAGTCATTTATTAGGACTGAGTTTGAGGAAACAGAGCCCACAGTGAACCAAAACCCTCAGAGCAACTCATTGTTTGTTGCAGGGAAAGAAATGGAGATGGGTATGGCCACCTTCATCTGTCTCAAGGTATTCAAGAAATATTCAGTGTGTGCATGAGCCTGGGAGGAACAGTGAGACTGCAGAGCATTTCCTCCTGAAACTTTAGAGTAATGCCTCACAGAGATTAAGCATATTGGCTTCTTTCCAGACTTCATTTCTTAGAACAAAAAGTACCTCCCTCCAGCACTAAGACTTGATTATGCCCTCAGATATGCACAGCACTGAAAAAAGGAATAATTTATGCATTGGAAGGGCTAGCTGCAGCCTCCATGATGAACTGTTGTTCCTTAGGGATACTGTCTTCCGAAAACCGGTGCATTGTGCCAGTTATGCACAGTGCTTCTGCACTTAAATATTTCCGCAAATGCAGGATAAGTTTGACCAGATGTAACGGTGTGTTCCTACATTTAATTTTTAAAAAAATGCTTTCTGAGATGAGTAGAACATTTTTTTGTTCTCTAACTTATTTTATACATAAAGGAATGCCCAAGCTTTCTGGATGTGATTCTCTGACTACACCATTTCAACTACCCTAAAGTTCAAATACTAAATTCCAGCAGTATGCTGGAATACACATCCAATAGAAACTTAGACTAATAACTTAATATATATAAAAATCAATGATCCGTGTACTTTTTGTATTGCCTCAAAAGACACATACAGGAACTCCAGGCTGTGCTCGCCATCTGACAGGACTAAAGGATGTGGCCAACTGCATTCAGTCCATTCAAACCAGCACATAGATATTTTTTTTTTTTTTTTTTTTTTTTTTGTAATAAGAAAAAGAACCAGATTCATACATTTCCTAATACAATTGACATGCTATTGTTTACAAGATGCCTTTTGAAAGTATTAAACTAGATACGATAGCATATATGTATATTTAAAGATTATATAACAGGAATTTAATATATAAATGTAGTAATTATAGCAATATCATATAAATACCATATAAAAATAAGAAGTTGTCTGAGCACTGCACCCAACAAAGCCTGTTTTCCATCAGATTTATCTTATGGTCGAGGAACATTTTAGCTGAAGAATTCAAAGGCTGCAACGTGAACTCACCCCTAATCAGGCAGCAGAGAATCCAATGAGGGGAGGAAGGCAACAGAAAAAAAGGTTTTTGTTAGATTGTTCATTGTTACACAGGAGGGGATCAGCAAGGGGCACTAAGTTTGACTGAGTAGGGACTGTTCTTGTGTCTGATAACTGATATTTATGAATAAAAGTTCTTAAACTTACTGTTTTCCTGTAGATTTCTGGATACCTACTAAGGTATGCTGACTTTATCCCTGCAGTTGTCCTTTTAGTGAAGATATTAGCAACACCTTTTTTCTGTCCTGTTTCAAGTTGTTTGCTTTCACAAACGGGTGGGAAGATGTATTTAAGACTTCTATGAATGCAGGTTGAAGTTGGTCATTATGTTCTAAAGTTGTTAATGGGGCTCACAGAGATATCCATGCACACATATAAACACTCATTATTTCAAACGACACAAATCCTCTACCCTCAGAAATCTGACTCACAAATACATACAGATTCCAAACACACAGCACTTCGGTCTTTCTTGGTATTATTTTGGAATAGTTCTAGTTACAATCGTAACACTGTTATGTTTACATTCAGAGCTGTAATCTAACATGATTTTGTGAGAAAGTATTGTCCTCACTCAGAGATATTATTAATATTTGTGTAATAAATATTAATGTATACATGTATCTTTGCATGGCACTTTCCAGATATTAAAAAGAAAAGGTCTCCCTCCTCAAGAGCTTACAGTCTAAATACCATTACTGTAAAAAGCACTTACCTCCTGATGAAACTAAATCTACTCTGAAACTATTTCTTTCCTATGGAAATGACCAGCTTCTCTAAGCAGTGCATTAGAATATGGGTGGTTTTTCCTGATTCATAACACTTATTTTTATTATAGCTCAAGGTTTACAGATTGTTCAACTTAATTACGTACTTGAATATTTACTCATTAAAGTGCTCACTTTGCTTGCTAGAGATCAGTAAATAATTTTGCTAGGAAGCTTAGTTTTTAAGGAATCTGTAGGCATTTAAAAATATGCATATGAATTATGCATTATTAGACTACCTTAAATTCTTTGAGCTGCAAAAATATTGTGCTTTGTTGTGCTGGAAGCATGAAAAGTGTTTCTTTTTTGAATAGACAAACTGGTAGGCTGCAATTTGGATTACTAGACAGTAATACTTTGCAGACTCTTTAATTCATAAACTTACACAAATGGATAAATATAAATTCATCTTACAGTTCTGGAAACAGATGCAATGAGGGACATGAGTTATTGAATTGTATAAGGTCACAGAGTAGGTCAATAGCAGAGCAAAAGCAGCTTTCCTAACTATATCATCTCTTAGGTTTGGATTATTCTATGCATAAATTTGATCTCTTGGTAGAAAACTTACCTTTTCATGAAAAAGATTACCTCACTTTTGTCCTTACTAAAAAAACCAGTTTCTAAAAAAATAATTTCTTATTGTCATTTTCTTACATTTTCTCTGAACATCATATTGCTTATTGTGTGTTAATTTAATTTACTAAGTAGGCATTATAATGAATTGTTCTAAAAAATACTAACTTTACTGTACAATTTCTAACACATCAGGAAACTGTAAGTTTGATAGGCAGTATTTGAATCTCAACTCTTAAGAATGAATGTCATCTAAAATAATTGTATTAAAAAGTTCAGTTCCCCTGTATCAGCTTTTAAATAGGCCTTATACTGAAGTTTTCACGTGTAACTTTGTTACACAGGAAGATGTTTGTGGGGCCTTTAGAAAATGAGAAAAAACAGAATAGAGATGGAGAAAAAGGGGAAGAGTTATTTGAATTTGGTGGAATGATGAGAAAGGCAAGTCCAAAAGTTTTGGGAAGGCCCCACCTGAACTTTCCCAACCTAATTCAAGCCTAACTACTTCATCTCCTAAGACTTCCTGATTATTAATTCAATCTCAATATTGCCTTTATTTGCAACAGACAAAAAACACGCACACAGGCTGTTGGCAAGAAAAAGTTAACTAGCAGCTAGCAAGTACTTTATTGTTAGAAGACTTGTCTTTATATTTTCTTATCTGTCCATGTGCACACATGACACATTATTGGCCAGGCACTCCTGTCTGCAAGCCTTAGACCATCTTCTGATAGGTAGTTCACACCTCTCCTCATGCTGCTAAGTCTCAAAACACATCCTGTTATTCATACTTACTTTTCTCAGTTGTTTTTCTCCTTTCTTCTACTTTCCCGTGCCAGGTACAAGGCCATAGGCATTCTGTCCTCTGCTTTCCCATGCTCACAACTGCATCATCTCAAGGCCAAAACTGCCTTCAACCCAGTAATCTTCCACATCTATTTCTCCACCTTTCCTAGTTGCCTTCAGATTTTATTCATACATTTCAAAGATCAGTAGAATTTTCCAAAATAACATAGAAGGGTGGCCTAGAAAAAAGTTACATAACTATCAAGTCAGAGATCAACATACAGTAAACTGCTACAACTATATTCATGTGTATCCATGATCATAATAAATCCAATTCAATGCAAACTGAGATCATCAATCACAATATATATTTAAATATACCAATTTTTGTTCAGCATAAAAGTATGTCTGCAATAAATAGAAAAATAGGATGAGTCTTAGACCTTTTTGTTGCCAACACACGATAAAGCTAAACATAACAGCTAATGTGAAATACATTTATTTGCTCTCTACTCTGTTTTACTTATTATAGTATTATGGCTCTTCTTTATTCTTATGCCTCATAAGCCCCAGGGCACAACAATTCTTTACAGAAGCCTTTTCTAGGCCAAGGAAAGTTATCCTTTCTGGCTTCAGAAGGGTTCTAAAGCATATATATATATATACATATATATAGCATATCCCAATCTGTATATTGGTATTTTACTGCTATTTAATTGCCTTCAGCCCAAACATCTCCAGTTTTATGTTACTGAGAATACTCTTCCTAAGAGATAATTATAATGTAACATACATATAGCTATGTTAGCTTGACATTCACTATTCAAAAAGAAAAAAAAGTTATACACTGTGGACCAGTATAAAAAACATTTTCAGGTATACAGATTTTCCTTAATACCTTGGAAAAAAATTAATAATTCTCTTTAAGTACTATATTGCTACTCATATGGACCCTATTAAGTCTGTATCCCTAGCCTTAAGTGCTGGGTTTGAGGGTTTAGGGGTTTTGGCATGTTTGTTTTTTGTTTTAGAATGGAAAATACCTATGAAGAACTGTATTAGCTTTTGAATTAGTTTTCTCTTCTTCATAACAGTACATTAGAAAAATTGTCCTCCTTATTTTAAAAGGGTGAGGAAAGAGAAAGAGTACCACCTGTGGATTCACTACAACAGATTCCATCATTTTCCATGGTTTCATTACGTTTTATGACTTTTTTTTCACATGCATATGTTTAACTCTGGCTTGAGTTCAACTGTATCTGTATTAAGTTATGAGCATGTGGTCCCAGATTCCGTCATCTAAGGAACTCCCTGTACAGTCAGAAAGAAGCAGTCCCTTCCCAAGATGATTCAGACCTTTATGAAATAAGCGGTATTTACCTTTCTGCATGGGCTATACCAAGAACTTAAAGGAACCCAGTAGATTATCTGTGCCTAGAAAAGATAAAATCCACTCAAGTAGATCTTCTAGGCAACCCTGTTATGGAAAACTCCCAATTTGAGAAAAAGTATCTTTCAGTGATGAGGTAGATGTGCTGATGAGAAGACAAAGCACTCTGTGCCATGTTGTTTGGGACATCATGGGGCTCATCTCTCCACCTCTGTAAAGAAAAACAAATAATGGTATCTATCTAGCACTGGAACTATGTGCCTGCTTAAAAAGCATGAGTTCTTGTTGAAAAGCTATACCTTCTCACTTGTTCCAGCACGTATTTTAACTGCACTTGCTCAGTGTTTGGATGTGTGACAGGGGGAGTTGGATGCAATCCCTACATTAGCTTGCTGATACTGTATGATTATAAGAATGGTTTTACAAACTTCACTTAGAAAAATATGCTCCCCTGTTGTTTGTATGCAGTCTTAAATGACTGCAGAATTTAATTATTTTAAGTTCAGGAAGCAAGTTTTTTTTATTGAGTAACATGCTGCTCTGATCTGACTGACCATTGTGAAGTCCTGCATATGTTCTCTATCCTGCTCTTGTATTTCAGCCTAATAAAAAGATAAAAATACTAACATAGAAGACTAATACCAGAAAATAACCTACACTTGACCTCAACCTAAGTCAAGTACTTCAAAATTAAACCCTCAGTTTTAATGATGCTTATTCTTCCAGGATCCTCCTGTCATACAGCCTTTGATCATATCCTGACAATGCAATCTTTAATTATATTGGATACATAATCCTTAATTATGCTTACCAGGAATGTCTGACATAGGAAGACTGGGGCACAGGAAAGACATAGGACTAAGCACAGAATGACATTTTCCCAGTGGTCTATTAGCAGGAGGGAAAAAAAAAAAAAAAAAAAAGAAAAAACTGGAAGACAGCTGTTTAATAAAGCAGATGAATTTATGTATGAATAGAAGTGAAATAGTGGCTAAAGCAGTTGAATTTACACACAATAACAGAATTTCATTGTCTACCACATGTTGACCTGTTGAAGGGCTTAAGCCAAAATCACCCTTTAGTGAGTTTGCAGACTGCTGCTTACTTTGTGTTTTTTGTTCCAGACACTCATCTGCAAGCACCAGGCTCAGGCATCATTTTCAGAGCTCAGGCTCTGATTTGCTTAAAGATTTGTTGGTTCCTCTTTGGATCTAGCCTTCTAGCTTACCCTGAGTTACACAGAATTCTGGTATCTGCTTTTTTTTTTCTCCAAATATACCTTTTTGGCTGTTTGGAGCTTTGCCTTATTTAAAGAAACTGGCTAGTGATTAATGACTCAAACATTCAACCACCTGCAGTGACCACTCAGGTGCTGTAAGAGACTGCACTATTGGTGCTCATGGCTCAGTCAGAGTGTACTTTGCTGACAATGTGCAGAGTGGCCACCCGGGCCAGGGGCTGAAGGTCTGCACACCAACATCTCAGAGTACAAGCTGAGTGTTAAACAAGACAAGGAAAGAGGCAAAGGCTGAAAGGTGGGGTAGTGTTTCTTTTTCCTTACACTGATGACTCAGCTGTGCTAACTCCCCACAAACTTCACACCTAGCCTGAAGGTTTCCATCTCTCCTTAATGAGCCATAATGGGCTGTAATGGACTCAGCTGCAAGGACAGAAGAGACAGCTGCAACATCTTAGAAGGTGTCAAAGATTCCTGAAGTATTCTGTAACTCACAGAATTACATCATCCAGTATAAAATGCCCCACCCCTGGGGAGGTACCAGAGGTGTTTCCACCAAAACCTGAATGTATATAACTCTGTGTTTCAGGGCTTCCTTCACCACCTGGGGTTTCCACCACCACCTTGATGGATCCAGGTTGTGATCACCACTTTGACCAATGACTGCTGATATTGCAACAACCAAGCCTTGTCACTGGATCCAACGAGCATCTTGTCCCAATGCGGCAGCCTTGTTCCAGCAGCATGCAAGTGTCTTCCAGTATTGAATCCCAGCTATCTGTCATTTCCTGCCAACACTGACTCTGCAACTATTCCTGCCAGGTTTTCTGGGCATGGAGGAGGTGAACCAGATGGAAGGGCAGCCACCTTGTCTCCGCTCTGTGGCCACTTGGTTTTTGTGGGTGGGGTGACCAGCCACCATCTTGATTTGGTCCTGTGGGTGCAGCTTGGGAAGTTTCTCCTCATCGATTGGTTTAGCCCACTATTTTCAGTATTGGTGTCAGCCTTCTTCTTGGTAAAGAGTTATTTTTTCACTTACATCTTGGTGTATTTGGTCTCTGTATTGGAGAAACCAGGGGCATTGAATCCAAGAAAGGAGACTTCCGTCTGAGATCTACACCCCTCTAAATCACCTCAAACAGAGATGTGGCTTGGTTTCACTTTTTCCTTGTGCTAATGGCAATGACAATATTAGCCCCTATAGTAAAATTTTTGTGTTGACACTTATGCAGGAAGTGTTGAACAAACCAGAAAGAATAATAATTTCACACTATATGCAATGACTAAGACATAGGCCCATACATGAATAATGAAAATGAAAATGTCAGCCCTGTCTTGTGAATTAGAGCTCTGCCATGAGAAAACAGACACCTTACAGATTATCCACAAGCGACCGCGAAGTGATTGAGTTTAAAATCTTTGTTGAGAGAAGGAAAAGTGCCAGCAAAACCACAACGCAACATGAGGAGAACTGACTTCAGGCTGCTCAGGGAATTAGTAAGTAAGGTCCCCTGGGAAAATGTTTTTGTAGGTGCTGGGGTCCGTCAGTGCTGGTCACTTTTCAAATGTCACCTCCTATGGGCACAGGAGCAGCAATTCCCAAATGCTGGAAGTCAAGCAGGTGAGGAAAAAGGGCAGCTTGGCTGAGTGGGAATCTTCTCTTGGAAATAAGGCAAAAAAGGAATGCTCACTGGAAGCAAGACCAAGTGACATGGGAAGAATTGAGAGATGCTGCTGGCCACTGTAGGGAGAAAATGTGTGCAGCTAAGCTCAGCTGGAGTTGAAGCTGGACAGAAACATGGGGAACAATAAAAACAGTCTTTTCAAGTATGTTAATGGCAACAGGCAGTATGGAAATACCAGCTCATTACAGAATGGGGATGGTCACCTCACAAACAAGGGCAGAGACAAGGCAGAGGTGTTTAATGCTTTTTTTGCCTCTGTCTTCAATATGGATGGTGGACCAAGGGGGTCTCAGTGCCCTGAGCTGGAGGACCATGACAGCAAGAATGATCAAGTACGGGTGAAGCCTGAAATTGTGCAGGATCTGCTGCTCCAGCTGGATCGCTACAAATCTGTGGGGCCTGATGGGAGTCATCCAAGAATCCTTGAAGAGCTGGCTGATGTCATTGAAAAACCCCTCTTGTTGATTTTTGAGTGGTCTTGGGAATGCAGAGAGGTCCCAGCTGACTGGGAGATGGTGAACATTGTCCTAGTTTTCAAGAAGGGCAACAAGGAGGACCCCAGAAACTACAGACCTGTCAGTCTCACTTCATTGCCTGGTAAAGTTATGGAGATGATTATTCTGGCAAGAATTGAGAAACACTTGAAAGATAATGCTCTCATTGCTCACAGCCAGCACAGCTTCGTGAGAGGAAAGTCCTGCTTATCCAACCTGATCCTGATCCTTCTATGACCTAGTTGATCAAGGGAAGCCAGTTGAGCTAATTGTTTTGGATTTCAGTAAAACTTTCATTCCTGTCTCTCACATGGTCCTTCTGGGCAAAATGTCCAGCACCCAGCTGGATAAACTCATCATGGGGTGGGTGAGCAATTGGTTCACAGTTCGAGCACAGAGGGTAATAGTGAATGAGGTGACATCAGACTGGTGACCTGTCACTAGTGGGGTTCCACAGGGCTCCATGTTGGGGCCTGTGCTTTTCAACATCTTCATAAATGACTTGGACACAGAACTAGAAGGGATACTAAGCAAGTTTGCAGATGACACAAAGCTGGAAGGAGCTGTTGACTGCCTCAGAGGCAGGGAGGCCCTGCAGAGAGACCTCGACAAATTAGAGGACTGGGCAATCACCAATCATATGAAGTTCAACAAGAGAAAGTACCAGATTCTGCCCCTGGGATGGGACAATCCCAAGTGTATGGACAAAGTGGGGAAGGAGATGCTGGAAAACAGTCTCACAGAAAGGGGCCTTGGGGTCCTGGTCAATGTCAAGTTGAATATGAGTCAGCAGTGCCCTGGCAGCCAGGAGGGACAACTGGGTCCTGGGCGGCATCAGGCAAAGCATCACTAGCCAGTTGAGGGAGGGGATTGTCCTGCTCTGCTCCGCACTGGGGCAGCTTCATCTTGAATATTGTTTTTGGCGCTGCACTGTATAAAAGATATTAAGCTATTAGAGAGTGTCCAAAGGAGGGCAACGAAGATGGTGAAGGGCCTTGAGGGGAAGCCATATGAGGAGTGGCTGAGGGTGCTTGGTCCGTTTAGCCTGGAGAAGAGGAGGCTGAGGGGACACCTCACTGCAGTTACAACTTCCTTGTGAGGGGAAGAGGAGGGGCAGGTACTGATCTCTTCTCTTTGGTGACCAGTGACAAAATCTAAGGGAATGACCTGAAATTGTGTCAGGGGAGGTTTAGGTTGGATATTAGGAAAAACGTCTTCATCCAGAGGGTGGCTGGGCACTGCAACAGTCTCCCCAGGGAAGTGGTCACATCAAAAGTCTGACAGAGTTCAAGAAGTGTTTGGATGGTACTTTCAGACACATGGTGTGACTCTTGGGGATGGTTCTGTGCGGGATTGGACTTGAGGATCCTTGTGGGTCCCTTCCAACCCAGCATATATGGTGATTCTGTGTAAAAAGCTATCTAATGGAACTACAAGTTTGCTATTAATTAATTTTGGCATGCGTGAGTTAGCAACATAAAAACACTTTTAAAGTGACTTGTTATGTTATGTTAACTATGAAGAGTGATATATATTTAAAGTATTATTCAAGTGACTTTCAAAATCAATTTGTCTTCTAAGGAAGTTAGGCTTATATGACTGTCCTGTCAATTTTCCCTGTCTCTTCCCTGAACTCTTGACCAACATCAGCCAAATTCAGCAGAGGATTCTCAAATGGATCACATTCTCACAGATTTTGTGCCAGTATGAAAACAAACTGAGGAGTTCCAAATGCAAGAAAGTCTGTAGTGTAGCAGCAACAAGTCAGCAGAAGGTCAAGGTGCTGTAGGTCTTCTGTTTTTTATAAAGGTGTATTTTGTGCAGCTACTTGTTGTCCTGCTAAGCACCATACAAACAGGTATGGATTTACAGAGAGGCTCAGGGGTCTTCTGGTAATCCCATGGCACCAGCCAAGGCACCAAGGTACTCTCATGCAATGTCTTCTGGTTGGTGTCACACACTGGGGCAGTCCTTTCCTTTACCTCATACTGCATATTGACACATTTGTGGATGCTTAGAAGTGCCTTCTGAGAGGTGTATTCCTTGAGCATGGTCTCTGCAGGTTTTTTAATTGGGGGGGAGAGGGTAGAATAGGGTGATATTTTTCTGTCAGGCAAAAGCACTCTCTTAAATTTCAATAGGTCCTATGGAAGCTTGATTTAGTATCCACTTTGGCAGTCTTATTTGGACATGAGCATTTTGGCTCAGATGGGAAGGCCAGATCAAGTATTTAATCTTTACAAATTGCATTTCTAGATTAATGATAATAATGGTGTTTACAATGCTTTCACAATGACACTTGAAGTCATGTACAATTTGTGCAATGGGAAGAAGTGTCATTCACCTGCACCAGCCTCACATCTGTAGTTGTCCAGAACATGAGGGCTATATTCAGTCTTCAGAAATGGCTTTCACTGGCCATCACTCAAGGCTTAAGCTTATGTTAACCTTGAAGTGTTGGAAGCTGCAAACAAATCTATATTGAACTGGAAACAGACTATGCACTTGGAGTTATTAGGTCTGCCTACTTATGTTGAATTATCAGGAATACCAATTCTATTTAAAGTAGTGTAGAAAGGAGGTGATAGTACTAGAAAGTGATAGTTCTGAATTTGTCATTAATAGAGTTAATAAATAAGCACCCCACAAGAGTGATAGCAGGAAACAAAAAATCACAGCTTCCTTCTCCAAAACTGCAAGTGACGGATATAATAAAGGACTGAGGTAAAATCAGAATCTTGGTGGGCAGAAATATGAATGTTCAAATCTAGTTTTGATTCTCTTTGGAGAGATGTGAGAGCCACAAGACTCCTTTGGAAAAGGAGATTAGCAAAGTAACACCCTGAGTGAGTCTCATACTTAATCCACGCGCCATCAGAAACACTGCTCCACCAAAGCTGTAGCCCATTAATGATACACTAAACAGCCTCATAAAAACCGCACATTGCAAGCCAAAGACTGAGAAGTTCCACACCACCTCATTAATTTAGACACACCTGCAGATATAAATACACATATTTATTTTTTTATACACAGCGATACATGAGGCAATAGCGGCTTTTAGATTAGTGACTGTGGCTACTATTCAAGACCCGTGGGACCAGCGGGAGGAGCCACTGGGAGCTGGGGGGGCCGTGCCCGCCCCCGGGCCGGGCGGGGTGGCGCTGGCGCCGCGGCTGCCGCCGGCGTGGGGAGTCGGGACTGCGCTGCTCGGGGAGGAAATGGTGCTGTTTGAGAGCTGGAGAAATCCCCCCCAGCGCGGGCCGCGAGTAGGGAAGTCAGTCACCTGGCGGTGAAGGACAGTAAAACAGGGACGGAGGGGGAAATCTCTGCCTCTCTCCCGTCTCTCTTCTGCAAGAGATCCACCTCCCGTTTTCCTCACAACTCTTTTAGCATAACCTTCAAAGAAGACCATCCCTTACAGACTTTCTTTATATATATATATATAATTTTCTTTTTACTATTACCGAGAGACTAGCTGCAAAACAATTTTTGAGCCTATGCAGGACTTGGGGGATTTTGTTATCCTGCCAGCGAAATTGTTCATCGCTAATGTCTTGCGCTCACAGGGTGCTAAATTAGCTACCAGAGTAGGCATGACGGAGAAAGGCTTTTATCATAGACTGTTCTCTTCAGTTTGAACACATTTGCTTGAAATTTGCTGCATGATGCTGTCCAGGCAAGCAGGATTTTTTCTCGGGATGCAGCGATTCGCCGGTTTTTGAGCTTATTGCAGAAGAAAAAAAAAATCTTTAAACTGAGTGGATTTGTTTTTTTTTTTTTTTTTTTTTTGCTGTCTCCTCCTTTCATTGCCAGAGGACGCAAATCTCTTTCACCAGGGAAGGATCACCTGTCGCTTTAATCCTTAAGGGGGTTATTTAAAAAAAAAAGTGAAATATTTTATTTATTTATTTATATATTTATTTATTTTAACCGGTGGAGGCGTGATCGCGGAGAATGAGACTGAGGGGAGCTGCCAGGGTTTGGAGGACAAGGCTGAGTTTAGGCTGGAAACTGAGAGACTAGATTCCCCCCTCCTCCTTTTTTTTTTTTTTTAATTTTCTTCCCCCCCCCCTTCGTTTCCCTTTATTTTTATTTATTTATTTATTTTTTGGCACAACTTCCTTAGTTTCCACTCCGCTTCGTTCAGTTTCGCTCTATGGACAGATCAGCAAACCTGGACACGGAGGAACTCAAGGTAGGCGACCCGCCGGGCGCCGTCGTTGTGACAAGGGCTGGATCCCCCCCTGCCCTCTCCGCCGCCCGGCCGCAGGCCCGGGGGATGCGCGGGGTGGTGCGGGGGGCTCCCGCAGCCCGGGCGGGGGGCGCGGAGCCGGGCGCGGCCGCCCCGCGGCGGAGGGAAGCGCTGGAGGGCGGCTGCCGGAGCCGAGCGCGGCTTCCCCTCCGCCTGCAGGGCCCCCAGCATCGTCATGATAGTGTTAGTAATAGCGATGATGGTGGTGGTGATGGTACTGCCCGTGTGCTTTCGGCGCTGCATGAGCACTGGGGGCAGCGGCGAGGGCAGCGGCGAGGAGACGGCAGCGGACCTGCGGCTTTCCGGGCAGAAGTTGGCTCCGAAGCCATTCTCCCTGGGCATCTCCTCTCCTACCTCTTTCTCCTCCCCTCGCCGCCGGGAGCGAGGGGGAAACCCTTCCCTCCCCTCACCCCCCGCCCCCGGCGCAGCGCCCGGCTCCCCCAGCCGAGCGGAGCCGAGGCAGTGCGGCGGGATGCTGGGGAGGAGGCGCGGGGCCGGCCCCGGCTCCGGGGCCGCTGGAACAATCAAACTTTGCATTAGGACGGTGCGAGCTGTGAGGATTCTACTCCCCCCCGACTCCCGGCCCAGCTCTGTCTCCCTCCCCGCTGAAGGAGCATGCCTGGGAGCGCTGAGCATGCTCCTTTGCGGAGATGGAAAGCCTGCCCACACTTGATGCCAGACCTCCCTCGGTCTTGAGCGAAATTTGGCTGAAATCATAATAATATAAATATTTCTATCCATCTACACGCGGTAGAGAGGGTGGCTGGGTCAGGGGAGGGAGCGGGCGCACGGGCCCCCTCGGGACTGATGCGGGGCGCAGGAGCTGGAGGGGCGGGACACACGCACCTCGCCGCGGTGGTGGCGGAGGTAGCGCTGAAGGAGTGATGGGAGAGGAAGGCGAAGGCAGCCTTCCCCGCCGTATGCACATCGTCTTCGGGACGTCCCCTCTGGGCGCCAGGGCTCTCCACTGGGAAGGTAAACTACTGAGCGCTGAAGTGATGCTAAGGGCTCATTTTCTCGTACAAACCAGGTCTGAAAGTACTTCAGCATACTTGTCTCTAAGCCATCAATGATAAGTAGATTAAACCCCCAGTGTTGTTCGAAACGGCTATAAATCCCCCGCAGGGAAAACACCCCGGGACTGTAACGCTGTTTGAGGTGACGGAAGCGCGGGACGGGAAAGGCGATAAAACAATTGGTGTGCTTGAGAACCGCTGATCCCCACAGCGCTCCCAGGGCTGCCACGCCGCAAACGCTGCCGGGGAGTCCTTCTCCCTCCTGCCTCAGCCTTCCCAGGATTCACAGGAGACAGCTGATGTGGGAAAGGCAGGAGCCGAGTCTTCCGATTTTGGGGGGACGCGAAGTTTTATTGTACAGAATTATCTTTAAAGTGTCTTTAAAGAAAATATGTTTATGCTACATACTTAGCGTGAATTGTCTGTGAAGTCTGAGGCACGTCGCGCTGTGAGCCGGGCATCCAGCCCGGGCTGGGGCAGAGCAAGGGGCTTCCAATAATCCCGTAGTCATCTGCGTTGCCATTAGACTCATGTTGCACCGTGTAGAGGCTGAGCGACCTTGAGCAAAGCAGCAGAGCTGAGAAGCATCGACACTTTCATTGTGCCCCCCTTCCTCTCATAAGGAGGAGGTGAGGTTCCAAAGGAGGCATTTCTGCAGATGATGCTGTTAGGATCTGGGCAGCTCTCTGGGACCAGCCACTTTGGCACGATGCCTTTCCCCGGTGTTTTATTGATGTGTGGCTGCTGGGAGAGCTCCTGGGCGCCGGCTGGACGCCGCCCGGCACGGCGGCAGGAGCGGGATGCGGGGCGGGATGCGGAGCGGCGGCGGGACGCGGCCCCGCCGGCCGGCAGGGGGTGGTGCGGGCCCGGCCGCACCGGGAGCGGCTCCCGCACCGGCAGCGCCGCGTGTGCCAAACCGCGGTGTGAGCCCGTAGCGCGCCTCGCACCAGAAATTTGGGGATTCCCTACCAGGGCGAACAGTCCACTCTCTGCAGGGTGGAGGGCAGGGTGCTTGGGCGTCTAGGAGGTTCCCAGCTGGTGACCTTGCTGTAGTTGGGCACAGTGAAGAGCATCTCCCATCTCCCCCAAGTCGTGAAAGCTTTCATCAGTTTCTGAGTAGTCTCAGGAGAGCTGAAGTCTTTTCAATGCCCCACTCCTTTTCCTCTGTGCCGACACAACTCCTTGCCAGACCAACGAGACAGAGTCAGGGCATACAGATAGCAGGCAGCAGTAGGTCCTGAGGTGTCCAGTGGACTGTCTTCCGCATCATACTGCACGGAGGGCTCATGTCAAGAATGTCAAATGTGGTAATAGAGTGTCATAGCAGAGCTTGCCAAGAATTTTGGAAACAGGCTGGACACTCATCCGTGATACTGGGTTTCCTCCATTATGACAAATATATGCCAGTAAGCAACAAAAAATCTAGGGACAACTTCCCTACTAATACAAATAAAATGTGGTATCTCTAATGATAATATGTAATAATGACACTGGAAATATATACTATGTGATATATTAAGCTGTACATCTCAGATCAGGCATGAAATACAAATTTGAAATGTGTGTTATTAATTGCACTGATTGTAATGAATTCTGAATTATGTGTATTGATGTATAATGAATAGACATTTTGAAAGGTGTTTTTGTGAAAAACTGAACAAGTATCATGTGTGCAACACTTGCTAATGGGGTTAGGCGTGCTTCCCCTTACTAGTCTGTGCACGAAACCCTGAGGAAAGATCAGTACTGAAAACAGAGACCACTCTTCCAGAAGTTTCGAGCTGTTCTGGTTTTCCTTTGATCTGTCTCATCTTCTGTCTCAGATGCGTAGAAGAACTTTCCAAAGACTTTTTAACTCACAAGCCTGTGGAGTTTTTGTTTTGAAGGAGTAGTGCTAAAAACAAATAATTCTGTTGTAGTTGCACTGTAGTCTTGGGTTTAGTGTTGTGAAGGACTTCAAGTTACCTCAGGTATATGTGAGAGTCTAATACCTACATTTTGAACATACATGCATGTGTATGGTTATGAGTATTATGCATTTTACAGGGCTTTTTAATTTTTATATGTGTATAAAATGATGAATTAACTTACGTTGTATTTGGTGCATTCAAAACTTATGTTGAGGCATGTAATTGCTTGAAATTGATTTGCAAACAAGTTGATAGGCATTTGTGTTTGCTGGACTCTGTTGACTTGTGATTTTCATTGACTGAGATTTTGTCCTTCACATTTGCTGTCATTTGATACACAATTCCTCTAACATATATCATGACCATTTCTCTTATGTTTGTTTAAAAACCACAGTTTGTGTACAGCCTTAGTGGGAGATAGTATTCCTTGTAGTCTGTAAAACACACTGATATTTTCCTGGAGGAAAGTTGGTTTGTAATTGAATTTGTGATAACAGTGAGATAATTAATATGATGGAATAAAAAACATCCTGGAAACATTTATTGCTTGAAGACATTGGTTCAGTGAGATTTTTTTGTTACAATCCCAAGGTGTTTTTTAATAGTGTGTTTAAGTGTCTTGAAATTGCCACTTTGATATGCAAAAAACATTAAACACTTCTGAATCATCTTGTAAATATTAGCTGAATTTCTTTATTTAGTTCATGAGAGAATATTTATAGTCTATTTATAGTTTTACATTTCCTGGTGATATAAAACTACTCATTTAATATCCACATGAAACTGGTCACAGATGAGGTTTTTGCGATAATAGTCTTCCAATGTGATTTATGTATTTGTGAAAAATTTGATAAAGAAATTCAAACAAGGAAACCAAAAGAGTTCAAACAAGGGGTTGATTCAGTAGTTTTGTGGCCTTGAACATGTAAATCACTCCCCTCTTTAAATTAACAGAAGAACTAATACCCTGAGGAATTTTGTAATTTTAAGATTTATTTATTTTTTAAAAGAAGGAGGGAGGAAAATTCCCGTGAATGGTGTGTTGTGGAAGGACTTTTGATGAGACTCGGTAGGTGACTATCTTTCTAAGTCAGTAATTCCATAATGGAAACTATACTACTCTACAACACTCAACATGTTCTTAGGAAAGCCTACTTCAATCATTCAAGTCTTTGCTTGCAACATGAACAATTTAGTGTCGATATTAATGGATTAGTCTTTTTAATTCAAAACCTGTTCTCTCCTATCCTTTGCTAACTATGTTCATGGTTTACTAGGGCCCTATCAGCAATGCTTAATAAAGACAATTAACCTTTGCGTCCACAGTCATAGAATTCAGTCTTTAAACCATTCTTCATGAAAGGTCAAGCTGAAATAGTTTTAAAGTAACATACATGCAAATTCCTTTTTTCTGTGTTTCTATCGTGGGATTTCCTCTCCATCTCCCAATATGTATAAAGACTAGACATAGTCCAGGAGGCTGGAGAAAATTCTATGCATAAAATATAGTTGTTCAGCAGACATAGAAAAAAAGGTCAAGACAATGGCAGTGCTCTCACTATACACTTTAGAAATCATTCATGTAGTATCACTGCAACGAATGAGTATAACCTGTGGCCGAGCTTTTTGACATTGTACATTACAGCTTTGCTAAGCTCAAAACTCTTAAATCGACAATACATCAAAATCTGAAGGCTTGGTTAAAGGGAGAAAACAGTTTATCTTCCTGTCCTTCATGAATTTTGGGATAAATATTGTCATTTTCCTCTACCACTGTATTCTGCTCTTAAAAAGATATTAAAAAAAATAGATGTAAGAGATTTGCATAAAGGTCAGCAACACATTTTTTTTCTTCCTGAAATGGAAGAGGTTGAGCATGTGATGCTTCTGAAAGCTGGGTTGTTTCTGTAGGTCTGAATATAAGATTTGGAGACAATGTATAACTCATGCTAGAGTGTTTCAAAGGTAAATCACTCTAATGTGAAAATATATTTATGAGTCCCAGTCATGCTTTCTTATTATGTCCCTTAACCTTTTGGAGGTTGATATTGCTTTCCCAGCTTCCTGATTAAGCCAGGAGTAAGATTGCTTGTAAAGTATTATGGCAAAAATGTCACAAGGGACTTTTCCTCTGAAATCATTTCACCGTGTGGCATTTTACATAAATTTTGTAAATCCATGTCCCATGTTGTTGTTTCTATGTCCTCTAAAGGTCCAGCATTCCAAAGGATAAAGATAAGAATTCAAATAATAATAATATTAATAATAATGGCACACTGAGTTACAAATAGACACTTTTCTCACTTTGACATGGAAGTTGCCCATAGGGAAGGTACTGTCATTTTCTTCTCTCCTTCAAAAGATATCTGGAGAACATGAGTTAGAAATTGTACTGTTGCCTTTATTTTGAAATATTTTGTACATTTAAAGAGCTTACAGAAACCTACTTAACGCTGCTTTGTACTTCTGACTGCAGCCATGTATAATGCATCGTAAAGCCAGAACTACTTAACAGTCCAAGAATGAAGACACATTTATCTACTAAGACATGTGATCCTCTGCTAATTTTAAGATACTACACGTTAACTCTTTGATCCACAACAAAACACTTCTTTGTGAAGAAAGATGGGAGATTGCTATCCACAAGCACCGGGTTTCGTTCCTTGTCACAGAAAGGAATCACTGTTGGCTAAGTCACAACAGTGAGAGACACAAAATGTGAGACTTTATTCCCAGGAGTGTTATTGCAGCTAATAACACAAGATCAGATTTACAGAGGTACTGAGTAAGTCAAAGCAAGCTTCTGGTGTTCACCAACTTTAATAAAAAAAGGTGTTCTTTCTGTACCTGCCTTCTTATACCTCTAGATAACACATTAAGGAGGATTGTGTGATATAAACCCTGTGTATTTGCACACTTGAAAACTACTATATAAGGACAGAGTATCTTTCTGCAATTTAAAATTAGCAATACTTAGTTGAGTCAGTGCAGTTACATCAGCAGGAGCATATCAGTGATATGCCTAAAAATCAGTGTCACAAGCAGTAGAATGCCTCAGGCATAAAACCCTCACCTTTAGCCATATTTCTCTCTTTTAGAAGTCCTCTTCAGTTCATGTGGGCAGCATGGTCTGGAATTTATAAGTTCCACCTCCTGGCTCCTATAATTCTTGAACAGACAAATTACGTTAGTGAACAGAGGCTGACACTACTGAAAAATCACATCCTTTCCAGTTTGTATTAAAGTAATTGTGTACATTTAGTGGTAACACATAAACTGAAAATAGAATTAATTTTAATTTCTGCTTTCTAAATGTATTGTTCTTGGTACCATGATCATGGTGGAAAGTGCAGATTGTTAGATCAGATCCACATGGGCATTTTTGTTATTTTTACTCTTCAATATCAGTGTTGATGATATTTCTACTTCTCAGCAATGTAGACCTTCTTCTTCTACTCAAAATTGTTCCATAAGCTTATTTTGAGTTGGATTCAAGAAAGGGGAAAAACTTTGTAACTTCATCTTGAATACTAGCAATGCAGTTGCTAAGGTATGTTGGGACCTGTAATTGAGAAAAAATACCATAAACCACTGAAATTACAGGTAGCATTCTTTCCAAATCAAGTTAATCAGTAATAATGAATGATATTATTTCTAGTTAAAGCTAGTTCACATGCACAGACCACTCGATAATCAGTTGTGCCCTTTAACTAGTTGAAGACAAGTAACTAAACTGTGTTACAGGAAGGTTTCACATTTGCTTACCTTAGACTTGCATTTAACAAATTGCCAACATATATGAAACAACCAAAACTAAAAAAAATAAGTCAATAGAGCCTTTGCTGCTTTATAAGCTGGTATGTTTCTGCACATAGATCAACAGAGATGACAAAAGTTGAAAGGCAATCTAAAATTTCATGAGTTACCTATAATAAAGGGGAAGAGAGCTAGTTAAATTAAGCCTCAGAATCTGGGCTTCAGATTTAAAGCCTTTTATATCACCTTCAATTTATAGCCTTATATTGGAAAGGGTATTGAATCTGAACTCAGAAAGGTGCCTAGCTGTCACACATCGAGCTTGCCTGCTGTGTGCTGGGAAGGGTCAGAGCTGGCTCCACTCTGCCTTTCCAGAGGCTTAGGCAAAAACATGGTTTGTTTGTAAGTACCTTTGGAAGTAGTCAAGATGTAGAGGCTCACCATGAGAGCTCCAAGTCCTGTGTTTTCCAGGAACATTCATTATTTCCCTTAGGAGCTGCTACAAGGAAGTTGCCTACAGTGCAACAGGGGCTTTGTCCTGGAAAGGAATCCACCCAGACCCCACTTCACCCACCAGGCACCAAGCATTTGCAAATGCTGTTTTCCCTAGTAATGCTGCTTAGGCACATCAAAAAAAGTGACTAACATGTTTGCTTGCCTATTTCCCATCTGGACTGAGAGGAGTATTTTAGGATTTATCCTGCTTAGGAACATTGATATTCATCCACCTGATATATTGAATTCTCCTGAGGACAGCTCTAATGCGGGTGCTCTGGGGTGATTTCTTTGCAAACATGAGTTCAACACACAATAGTGACCCCAATGATTTTCACTTGACAAAATGGCCAAATGAGGTAAAAATTTCCTGGGTCTTCCCTTTAATATGTTTTTTTTTTTTTTTACTCTTATCTTAAACTAAATGTATTTTAAAAAATTAAATGAGGTTGCAGCACAATTGGGGAGGGTGTTTTCTATTTTGAAGAAAAGTTTGAGCCAATTTTCTGTATTCAAAATGATTTCTTGATCATCATAGTCCAGGTGAACATTTAAGAATGTGAATTGCAGTCAGTAGAGAAACTTCTGTCAAAGTTGTAAGGCTTTAGGAAACATATAAGATTTCAGTCTTTTTTTTTCTCTTTTTTTTTTTTTCTTATTTTTTTCTTTTTTTGGTAATTTGTCTTGGATAAGTCAGGAGTCTCCCTGCTGAGCAGGCTGGCTCTTGTAAATCCCATTCACCATGTAATGTATGTGTGAGGAAGGAAGTTGAATGATCTATGCCTCTTCTCAGAGAGGATTTGAGAATGCATTACAAAGAGACTGGAATTTTTTCAAGAAGACTACTTAGCCTTAAAGCTGAAACTCATAGTTTGAATAGCTACAATAGTTTGAAAATTAGCTCTGAAGAAGTACAAACTAGGAGACACTCACTATAAAAATCCACTCCTCCAAAACAACACAAAATCATAAACCTCTCAGAAGTTTAGAAGAGTTCAGGCAAAAAAGAAAAAGATGAAAATTGTGACCAAGATCCATCTGTGTTTTGTTTTTCTTGAGTCATCAACAACAGATGGTAAATACTCTGTAGAAAGCACTCAACTGAGTTACTCCAGTTTGTGGGGTACCTGAGACATCTACCCTTAGTTTTAAACTTCTACTCTTTGGTGGAACCTCAGTTCTCTCTGAAGGGCGTGTGTGTTATTATCTGTTTAGATACTGTACCTGATATGTAAATACTGGTAATAATTATTGTCCCTTTTATTTCTTCTGAAACAATAGGATTTAGTCCTAACACAAGACTGCCTAGCTGTGTCAAACTTTACAGTTGGTTGCAAAAATAGCTAGCAACAAGCTGATATTGACTGTCACTTGAGTTGACATCTACTATTTCAGATAGACATCAACTTAGAAATATTCTATGTGCCATTTCCCAATGACTTCTGCAGTTGAGCAGACATGAGACGAATGCAAAACCTGTCTGTCGTATAGACTCATGTTCCCACTTAATCTTGATGCAGAGAAAATTATTCTTCCATTTCATCAATGTTTTATTAGATTTTCCTGAAAAAGCTGGCAGAAGGGTATCATTCTTCAGAGACTAACAAGTTAGTTAGCGTGTGCTGTTTCCCCAGTACTGGTATTGACATTGTCATTTCTGTAAGTATATCTTGTTTTCAAGGGAGTGAGTTACTATTTATAGAATTGATCTCATACCTTCCTTCGTTTCTCCCCCAACTCATTATGAGGTGCAAGTGAGTATGTGATTGGAAAATGATCTATTTGCCTGGAAGAGACCTCTCCCTAGTTAAGCTCCCTATTTTGTTCAGTATTAATTTAGATGAGGTAGATAATATTCACTGTTCATGTAAATATGTCATCTACTCAGTCTAGTGAGACCACTTGTGCTACTGCTTAATAAAATTATGGGTATGTGAGTAGTATCTCTGTGTCTCATGATGAAATTTCTATCATACTGCTGACAGGCATAAAACAGAAGGGCACCCTTTGTGGACGTGCCATCTGTCCTATTGAACATGGACTTTTGTAAGCCTTGATCAATGAATGAATCTACCTAGTAGGTAGAAAACTGCAGCGTGATGAGCAGAGCAGAGTAGGAGCACTAGGAGAGCTGTGCTGAAGCCTAGCACCTGATATATTAAGAATTATAGATTTTATTGAGTAAAATTCATTTTGGTTTTGGTCGTATGCTGCTGCATCAGACTACAGTGCTGTTATTTTGAAACAGACATGCAGAGCTTGCCAATGCAGTTTTAGAATAGCCAAATGGAATGTAATGATTTGAAGTTGAAAGGGAAGGCTGAGGGGTGCAATAACAAATGACAGCACAGTGATGGTGTGCTGAGCTGGTGGCAAACTGAATCAAAATGGATGTATGGCTGGCTGCACTGTTACTGATGCTGATGCCTCACTGATGTATCTTAATTATTCACAGATTCAGCACTATATTTTGTAATTTTTAAAATATAGGATAATCAAGTATTTTGTGCTAACATTACTATGCAGTAAGTAAGGTGTCTGTGGCATGTGCAACATTTAATGCATGTAAAAATAAAAATAAAAAAAAGAGTGAAATTTATTTTTTGAGGTGCTAGAAGACTCAAATGACTACTCTGAAAATTTGTAGGAAGCTCATGTCTGTAGACATGTAGGATTGCACAGGTGGTGATGGGACCAGAAAAATCCAAGAACCTATGAAAGCAGATGATGTTGCTATTGTTGGTATGAGTTGGATGGTGTTAAGACAGCTACTGTCTTACTGTCCCAGTGGAATGTTACCACTGAATTGGTATGCCATATGTTTTATAGTTTTCTGATCTAAGTATAGGATCAAAACTTGTGCCCCTGGGCAATGCAAATTTCCCCTAAATCGTATGAAAAAAATTGAGACCTATTTCACTTAGCTTTCACTGGATATTATTTTAGAGAAAACCTGTCTTCTTCTGTTGAATGGGTGTACTTTTCCATCTCTTATAATGCCAAACAACCTTTTTTGCTACCTCAGCCTTTAATAAAGAGCTAATGGTACTTCCAGAGACTAGCAATCACAGGTATCAATATTGTTTCCATCTGTGGAGACTAGCTATGCTCTTACAACTAATAAGATTAATGGACTTACATTTTTCTTATGATGATGCTGTGATTTTTATTTAAAACAGAAGTCTAGTTGAATTGCGATTTCAGTGACTCATCACATCTTTGTCTATATGCATGGACTCATTTATATTTAAGATTATGGATTTCTTTAATAATTGATAACAGTAGCAAAATATTCTGTAGCATTGATATGTAAATACTTCATGCATCTTCCTGTGACTTCCCCCAGATAAAGCCAGTAGCATGAAGAAGGAGGGAACAGGAGAGATGACAAGATGCAAGTCTACTGGAAGAACCAGTAGCACAACGTGAGCCAAATGAAGGTGCCTTCCACTGTCTTACCCAAGTCAGTTCAACACAGTTTTGTGCTTGTCTCTCACCCTTACCTGACCTGCCAGCCAGTTCCGCAGTGTGAGTGCGGAATTCTCCTAGCAATGATAAAGTGCTATAAATTTTAATTTTAGGGGACATGAACACTTTCAAACCAAGATCCAAAGTAAAATCCAGCTGACTCAGCAGTAGTGCAGCATTAATAAGCTCTGTTGGAAGGGCTGGCAGTGGGCAGCTGGTAACTGGAGCATCTTAAGTTGGATCGCCACTCACAAACCACAACTGTTGTAACAGTGTTAAGTGCCCTGTCTGCATATGATATTTTCCAGACATGCTGAGTTGCCACTATTGACAATAATCCAGAATTTGGCCCAAGAATCACGGCTTAAGGGCAGATGTTTGGAATACAATAACCAAATTGTCTGCTTGCTGCAGAGGGTCATGATTGCGTGTTTGTTTCTTACTTCCTCTATTATTATTTGTCTAAATGTTTTTTCCTTCTGATCTTGTAAATTAAAAAAAAAAGAAAGAAATAAAAAAAATTGAAAGTTTCACTATGAAAATACTGTTTTCTACATGAGGAAATTAAATTGCAATTACTTGGTTTTCACTCGTATGTATTTTTACCCCAGTAACAATAGAAAATATTTTTTACAAAATAACTTGAAACAGATTTAAATGTAACCTTAGAGCATAAAATATGAAACAAGGAAACAGAGTTAGATTTTTAAACCAATCAGTTTTATTCACACAGCAATTACTTCTGCTGTCAACAGGAATAAAGTTTACTGCTGTTGGAAACTTGTAAAAAGCCAAATGTGTTCCTGTAAAATGCCTTGCTAAGGGCGAGTAAACCAGACCACACACTTCAGGAACCAAACATCTCCTTATTTTACTGTCTGTAAGGTTTGTTTACCTGCTTCAGAAGTAGTAGCAAGAATGTGAATTGAACAAAGAGAAGGAAATGCTATATTTCTGTGTGGCAGAGAAATCCTGCTTACTGACCTTCTGAACTGCCTTAGCCAGAATACACAGGATTCAGTTGTTCATCTCAAGGGGAGCCAAGAAATGGCTATATCCAAAAGTTGAACTCAGATTAATATCGATGTCTTTTTGATTGTTATCACATTTCAATAAAACTAATCCTTACATCAGTACAACTAAGTCTTAGTGACGGACACAATCCCAGCTTTTTATTTTAAAAAATATCTTCTGTGAGCTTTCAAAGGAAGAGGAGACAGGAGGAGGAATAATTATTTGTCTGGTCAAGTTATTATGTTTTATTCTAAAACCAGTTAAAATAACTAATTAAAAAAATCTACCTTTAAAATCATACCTTTTAAAAGTGAGGTAAAATTGTAATGCATCCTTCAAATAACAGTCTGTATCAGTATCAATTTGATGGGTAGTTTGCTTTTATTGGCACCTTCTTCTGAAAAAACAAAACAAGTGAAAACCTCAAGGCTGTAAATTTTCACAGGCTAGGGTTAAGAATGAAATGGCGGTGCTGTTTTCTGAGATAAATCAGGTACTACTAACAAAATTTCAATACCAAAGGTTAATAATATCATCATCAGAGCTCTTGAAAGAGACCTGACTGCCTAAAGGCAACTTTATTTTAAACACTGAGACAAGTCAATCAGTATACACCTAAAAATATGCATTGAGGGATGCAGTTTGCATACATTATAGCTAGTTTTTTCTTTCTAACCTGTGAGATTTCAATTTTTTTCCTTTGCTTATTCAGGAACCTAGGTTCAGGCACATTTCTTTGTAGGCTATAGGTCTGCTTGTCGCTGGTCACTGGGTACAGAAAGAGAGTTTCTAGGGAAGTACAAGGCACAGAAAAATAACTTTGTACTCAGAATTCTGTTCTTCCTGTTCTAGTGTTAAAACATCTCTTTCACAAAACTTTGTCTGGACATAGGGGGATGCTGTTGAGTAGAAAATGTAAATGTCAGCTGAGCCAATGTTCATTGACTGTGGCCTGAGAGGTGGGAATGTGCGCCCACTACCCATTTTTGCATTTTGCAGTATCAGAACTGATAGCCTGTAGCATCTAAAGTGGCTAAGGGCACAGTGGAAAGCAAAATACAGAGATGCCATCAAAGCTGTCTTAGTGCTTTTGGGAGCACTATCCTGACTCATGACTAAACAGATGTTTTTGACCAAATGCCAACATTTATGGCAAGGCTGTGTGAAGGGAAAAAAAATATACGGAGTTTAACTTTTTTTTTTTTTTTTAAATTAAGCTGTCTATTATGAGCTCCAAGGGTTTTTTTATTTGTGTTTTATGAAACCCAATGTCAATGGTGCAGGGAGAAACCCACTTTCACTTGACACACTTTGCTACACCTTGTGCGTTGAATATACAATGACTTGCTTTATTATATAAATATCTACATAGGCTGGTAAAGAAGGTATATCTGTTCATGATCACAGGGTAAATTAAAAAAAAAAAAAGTATTATTTCCTAGACATCTGCTTTGACTATCAGCCTCAGAAGGAAAATACCTCTGGTCCTTTTAAGTCACATGGAAAAATATGATTAATGGGTGATAATATAATTATCCATTGACTCCTGGAAAGAAGTACAGCAAACCTGATTTTAGGTGTGATTTAAAGCATAATGAATACAGGGAATTTCGAGTCTTATCAAGTCCACTGGTCTTGAAACCTTTCTGAACAGTCATTTTGAAAGGCTATCACTAGCCAGGCCAAATAATTAATACTGCAGCAAAATATCAGTGAAGAAAAATAGTTGCTGACAAAATACAATATCACAGAATCATAGAATCATAGAATAGTCTGGATTGGAAGGAACTTTTACAGATCATCTAGTCCAACCCCTTTGCAAAGAGCAAGGACATCTTCAACTAGACAAGCCTGCTCAGGCCCCATGCAACCTAATCTTGAATGTTTCCAGGGATGGGGCATCTGCCACCTCTCTGGGCAATCTGTTTCAGTGTTTCATCACCCTCATTGTAAAAGATTTCTTTGTTATCATATATCTAGTCTGAATTTACCCTCCAGGTGGGATCTCACAGGAATGGAGTAAACAACCTGCTGGCCATGCTGCTTCTGATGCAGCCCAGGATATGGTTGGTACTCTGAGCTTCAAGCACACATGGCCAGCTCAAAGCCACAAGGTATGATGTGGATGCAAGGTCTAGATTCTTCCTCCAGTTCTTTCATCTATGGGATCTGTGTACACACATCTGTATCTCTTCCTGAAGAAGCAGTATGGAATAAGCAGACTCATCTGAAGTGACAGCCAGGTAGACCATGCTGCTACTGTGAAAGAGGTTACAGTGAAGAGATGTTCCTCTAAGTCAATGGCTGCCTTGCCTGCTTTCTGCCCAAGTCCCTCCACCCCTAAGGTTTCTTTGGTACAGAAATTGACATGAAAACTTATATTGCATCATATTTTTAAGGAATTTAAAATTTTCTTTTGGGAAAGACTGTTGTTTCCTCTTCTAAAAGAAGCAAGATCTGCATGAGACATCTGCTTTATCTGCACAATTAAAGGGAATAGCATGTTCTGTTTTCCAGATACATAAGTAGAAAAACACTGTCCTTCAATAGCTTGCAGCTGATATGGACAAAGAGGACAGAACATGATAAAGATAATACAAGGTTTTGATTCTGTTATTTTTTTATTTTCCATTGCTTTTTGTTGCCTTACCTGTTCTGAGTTAGCTTTGGGCCTTTCAGTATTTTCTGAAAAACTTCCCTAAGAAAAAAGTCTTTTTTGCTGGCCAGTTTGCTGATATAGTGTACTGTATTAGCTGAATCAAAGCCATCTTTCACTTTGAATTCTGATTTCCTCTAGATATGATTATTCAATCCTTTTCTAAGTAGTATGTGTATTATAAAGTTTGTATACGTACATATAGCACCATACGTGTATACAGCTTTTATAGGACTTTATTTTTTCATTTTTTCTCCCTTTTAGTTTTTAAACTTCCTTTTGACAAGAGTGCTCTAAGAGGTGTGCTATTGTAGCATTAGTCTCTGTTGGTTTAGATCTGGTTTCATAATCAGAATGATCTCATTTATTTCAGTAAAATGTAGATTAAAAAAATACTTAAAAAGATGAATGTATTGTGAATGTTTTTTAATAGGAGAAATACTAAGAGAGGCAGGTTGGAAAAATTTTCCAGTGTGAGATAGGTACCAGATTTGCGTTTGTTGGCCTTGTTGTCTAGTAGCTTTCTTTACTATGCACCCTCAGTAATGGCAGCAGAAGGTCAGTCAGCACATAGAACCAGGGCAGTATTTGGGTCTAATTACTGTGACAATGTGTGTGTATGTAGTAAGGGGCATTTTGTAGCTGAGAGCGTAACAACAAAGACAACAGGCATCAAAATCCAAAGGTTTCAAAAATAACAGGCAAGGAACACCTTAGTTTTCAGTAACAGCCATAGCCAAAACTCACAGTGAGGATCTTCTGATTGAATCTTTCCTAGGCCAGTATTTTCCTGAAGAGGCAGAGGGCTTGGCCACCCACCCACCTCCTGCTGGGCAGCAGTGCCGGGGACACACCGACCCATACTCCGGTGGACGTGTTGGGGGGCAGTCCTGGCTCTGCTGCAGCTGTCTCTCCCAGTGGAGCAGTGCCAGTGTCTCTTCAGCTGGCTCTGCTGGGAGACCCTTCCCTTCTACATTGTAAAAGCAGCTCTGCTGAAAAGACAGTGAGGTGTGAGGCCATATTAGTTTCCCTTATGACGTCTCTGAAGAAATACAGTCTCCGTGCTGCCTTTCTCTGGCTTGAGTCCATTGAAGCATTTTCCTTCTCTTGGAGGTGGCTCAGTCTTCCTTAACAAGGTGATAGGGAATTGGCAAATACAGAGGATGTGTTCTCCCTTGCTACTAGCTTCAGCTCAGAAAATGAAGCTTCAGCTCAGCGTCAACTCAGAAAATCAAGCCCAGGCATATATTTTGCAACACATAAGTAGTTACAGTGGATGGAAGAAAATGTAGGCTAGTCATAAAAATAAGGGGCAGTGTTACAGCTTTTGCAGCCATGTAATCACAAGTATTCTTTCTCTTGCACTGAGCCACTTGCCGTCTGTAATACACCAAACAGAGATTTTATGTTTCTTCCCCCCCCCCACCCTCAATTTCCAGCAAGAAAAACAAGTGCTCTGCTTCAGCAAGTGAATCCACCCATGCTTGTGGCACACATACAGACTGTGTGTGAGAATTATACGAATAATTGCTGTTTAGAAGTGCTCTGCATGCAGATGCCACAATAGGACATTGAGAATGTATCACATAGTTATGGGAAACACAATAGGAATCTTTCTGCAAGTGAAATAATTATATTTTAGCCACGTTGGAACCAAATAACCCAGCTAGCTCTAAGTCTTTATTCACGTGTAAAAAGATCATTTATGCATTGTAATACACCCTTGTTCAAATAATTGTGCTGGAATATTCTATGAAAGTTTTTGAACAGCTCTGTAATAGCCATACTGTTGGATGACAGCAGTATCATTAGTAAGTATAAGTATTTCTAACCATGTGCAAATCATCCTTTATTCCATTGTAATTCATCACACAGTTTTCGCTTATATATTTCAAGAGAAATTAGCTGTACTTGAAGTGCTTCCCCAGCTCAATCAACTCCATGCACAGGTTAGATGGTCCCATGTTGTTGGGGGAGGGAAGTGACACCATATGCTGTTTCAAGACCCACATCTGCACGAGAGTGCTGGAAGACAGGGTGGTTCAGAGGAGGGCCACAACACAAGAAGATTGCCATTCATGGTCTGTTTATCTGGTGAGGTGCAGTGCGCGGTAAGGCAACCAGAGCTCTCAAAGGTCTCTTGTGCCCATTTGAAAGACTGTCAATAACGTTCTTTAGCAAAGGTTCTTAAAACCTTTAAGCAGGAAAATCCTCACATAAAGAGTAACTGAATAAAAGAGAGAATATATATACTTCTCCAGGAATGGAAATTGATAAAAATATGTCTACATACTTGTCCTGTCTTTATATGGTGTCTCCAAGTATCCTCCTACCGTGACCCCTTATTTGTCTTATCTGCTGTGGCTGTTTTTGTGCTTCGAACATTGCTTCTAATGCTTGCACTAGCTCAAGAACCTTGAAACAGGAGCATCATCAAAAATACCCCCCAGTGAAAATCTGAATGAGCTTGGCCTGTTTAATTTAACAAACAAACAAATGAGACTTGACTTGATGGAATGCAACATAACTTCAGCATATTAAGGACTTCATTGCAGTGGAGAAGGGCATACTAATAGGTGTTCAGGGCATGTGCATATCCCCATCAGGTACAAAAATATATAAAAAGGAGCATGATTAGCTGCTGGAGTAAACTTGCCAGGAAAGAGATGAATTGTCAGTCCCTTGATATTTACATGTTGAGACTGAATGCCTTTCAAGATGCTATGCCTAAGGCAGTCATAAATTATGCTTTAGTCTAATTTATCTTACCAGCTTATTATGAGTAAATAAGGTAAATGGGTGAAATAAACCTGTGACATTGAGAATAGTCCAATTTTTCCTTAAGACATTAAGTATCTGGAAAAATGGAAGGATATCAAGGTCTCTGATTGAAACATTGAAAAATTAAGCAATGTTTGCAAATGCCATAAGCACATTTTCAAATGTGCTGCAGAGTTTTTAGTACATATATGCAGAGTAATTAATTCTCTGGCTTTCTATTTGGGCCAACTTTTTGTGGAAACGATATACTGCTTTTATTAAAGTAGTGTAGCCATCCAAAAGTGAGCTACATGATGTGCTATAGAATCTTCCACAGGTGCATATGTATAGTGTATAGATGACATACATGGCTTGAATTTGGTTGAATCTGTTGTGAGGCTGAACTTCTTGCTGACTTTTTCACAAGAATTCAGTTGTGTAAAGTTTTAAAAAATAGATTTGTAGGATATTCCTTAGTCAAAAAGCCTTAGCATCTTTTGTTTGGAAAATCAATCCTCCTGTTCTTCTAGAAGGTAATAAAAAGTATTTTTAAAGGTAAATAGTATTCTCAGGAGAAATCCAGAGCATTATATTTGCTACCTGAAAATATAATTTAGGAGTTATATTATATTCCTTAATTAAAAATGACATGCACAGTAGTGATTTTTTTTTTTTTAATTAATTTATTATCTGGATCATTGAACTGATCTGAAGGGAATCATCATTCTCAGGGGCAGAAGTGAAGAGGCTCCTTTTCTATTTTTACAAAAAAAAAATTTGTTTTTCAGCAAGAGGGACAATATTTTTTTTCATTTGAAAAATAAGGAATTGCTATAACTTGCTACATAATTATTGTTAGAATATAACTAAATAAAGGTTGTATTTCTTGTCTGAAGGAACATTCAGGATTACTTTTGTGACCTTTATGTTCTGTAGTTTATGGGTAATCTTCATAAAGATAAATAAATAGGAGATTGAAAAGCAAAATAAATACAATGTATAAATTCTTACAATGTTCAACTGTGAGACTGAAGACAGTTTTTAATCATTTGAAAGAAACTGGAAGGCATAAAACTGAAATTCAGAAGTGGTTGCTCTATAGTTATTTTCTTGTTGCACCAAGCCAACAAGTATAGACTTTTAGCTCATGAGTATTATAAGTTTTTCTCCATTTCACTGACAAGCAGACTCAAGATGTTGCAATTTGGACTGCAGAGATCTGGCTGTGAAGCTCAGACTATAGCAGAAGGCCCAGGTGAGGTCTGCAGGTCTTCAATTCAGCCCCAAAGTCAAATTGTCACAGTCTTCTAAATGGCAGAATACACTGGTGAATGCTATAAAGAATAGAATATAGAGTGTATAAAGTCCACTATATACTTTTTAACAATTTGTGCTCTCTTTCTGTTGTATTATGTGATTTGATGCGGGGATGTTGGTTGGTTCTTTCCTTATACATCTGTACCTACAAATACTACTTCTTTTGATCTTCTGAACATTCAGATGCTACAGGTATTTCAGTAGCACTAAAGGACAGAGGTTTATTTCTTCTAAATTTTATTAGGCGCGCTTTACATTTTCCAGGAAAAAAATAAGCCATTTAATCTGATCACGAGTTTTGAATTTTTGTGTCTTTTTCACTAGATATCTTTTAACTAAATCACCTCTACCTCTGCTCTCCAAAACCTGGAAATCCAGAGGGCAAAAATCTGTTTGCATAGTAAAAATATGCGGTCTGTTTTTAGTTTCTTAGTAAATTAATATGCAGTAGTATTGGAGATTCAGGAAAAATAGTTTGAAAAACTAAAGTTTGAACCCTAGAACTGAGCAATGCTGCAGTGACTGCTTAGTGATCACCTTTGCTGTTTAGATTTCCAGATGCTGAAGTTCGTTTGCTGGAAAATAAAACATCAAGCATGCATATGTTTTCAATTTTTTTTTTTTAAATCACATTATTTGTATTGCAAAAATTTCTGCTCAGTTCATTTTACTTAATGTTTTTGTTGTGCGATGGGTGATGTTTTTTACTGTATGTTACTTCCTCATTTCTCTATACTACAAAAATAAATATGATTTTTATAATATAACCATATTCATAAGGATGTGTGTGTGTAGCTGAGTTCTAATTTTGATTCTGTCTATCTGAAACCAATTCATGTTCCAAATTCTTCCAGGCTAATTGTTTGACTCATGGCAAGGCATTTTATTCAAGAAATGCAGCATAAAATGTGAGGATTAGGTAGACAAAGCTCAAAGGTAAACTCAGCGTTCCACTCTGCTGAGAAAACTTGCTTATTTGTCTTAAAATTCTGAGCTGTTACACTTCAGTAATTCTCTTTTACCCCACAGAATATATCTGGAGTATTACACAGCATTTCTGAATTTTCTATCAAACACAACACAGAAATTACGTTGTGCTTTTATTTGCTGAGTACTGTCTCACAAAGAAGTAATATGATGCAGAGAGAAGATAGCCTGAAGCCCAGAATATGGTTATGGCCTATAAGAGGTTTTTCTCATCATGAATTTGCTAATTTGTGTATTAATTGGCGTTCATATATATCATCACTTTGCCACTAGGAATCCAGTTACTCCATTCAAACACAATTTTAGGAAGATTATTTCACCATATTTTCTGTTGGCACAGGGTACTTTTTCTTTCTATTAAAAAAAATAAACCCATGCAATACTGAAGTGGAAATGCTGGTTGTAAAAGGTTACACAAACACATGTGTACCAAATTTTTTTCACAGTTTGTGTACTAAGAAAACTAAATAAAAACTTCAGTTGCTAAATACAGATTTAGCTTCAGAGAAAACCGGATTAAGACATTTATTGTTGTCTGATGCTAGATCATAAACAACCATTTTTTTCCCTTCATGATAAAGCATCTTAATCCATTAATCTTTAGTAAAATGTAAATGTTTCTATTAGTTGATTAGAACAAGGCTTTGTTGTGGTCTTATTCTCCTTCTCCTTCAATATGCACCTGATTTATTGTTCAACAAATTCTGTCTTTTACATTTTTTCTTTCTGCATTGTAGCTTTGCTGCTTGAAAATTGAGATGTGGTATGTTCTATATGATACTAGGGAAAACCAAGTTTTATATTGGCAGTAAATTTTAGGCAAGCATTTATTGCTTTCAGATGTGAATTTCTATTTTGGTTTTTTCTAATGAACTAGCTAAACATTATTGACTGAAGGTTTGATGTTGTTCCTTACCCTAGCAGGCAAAATGCACAGAATAACTGCAATGGCACCTGCATTAATCCCCACAAAATGCAGAACTGGGGTAGAAACTAATACCTTGGTGTGCTGAAGTGAAAAATTCTTGCATTCTTATTAAACCAAAGGAAGCTGGGGAGAATCATCTCAAAATGGTTTAAAATGATGTATTCTTTTATATAAAGTAAAAATGGAATGAGGCATATCTGCAAGTACTTTTGGGAAGATATTTAAGACCTAAAACAATCTTGTTAATTGGTGATTTGGTCTGAAAAGCAGAATCCAGTTCAAGTGGGACAAATGCAAGTTATTGCATTTCAGTAAGAATAATCAGCTGAGCAATGAAAGATAGAAACTGTCTAGCTAGGCAAAAGTTGCAGAAAAAAAAAAAAAAGTTTTATTGCAGGGAACTCCAGCTATCAAACGCGTATTGTTGTAAGGGAAAAAAACCCAAACAACCAAACCCAACACCTGGTATCTTGGCTTGGTTGTTGCACTTAAAATAAAGTACTGGTCAGCTGAAGAGATTAGAGAGAAAAGTATGGAAAATGATCAAAGGTCCAGAAAACATGACTTGAGGAGGATGGAAATAATCCATCTCCTTCATGCAGTGACAGGAAGGAGTGGGCTAATGTTACAACAAGGGATTCACAGAAAAAAGAAATACTTTCAAGGATAATGGGAGATGGACCAAGGGGATCTCAGTGCCCTGAGCTGGAGGACCATGACAGCAAGAATGATCAAGTACGGGTGAAGCCTGAAATTGTGCAGGATCTGCTGCTCCAGCTGGATCCCTACAAATCTGTGGGGCCTGATGGGATTAATCGTTGAAGAGCTGGCTGATGTCATTGAAAAACCCCTCCTGTTGATTTTTGAGACAGCAGATGTCCCAGCTGACTGGAAGCTGGTGAACATTGTCCTGATTTTCAAGAAGGGCGAGAAGGACTACCCTGGAAATTACAGGCCTGTCAGTCTCACTTCATTGCCTGGTAAAGTTATGGAGATGATTATTCTGGTAGCTATTGGAAAACACCCGAAAGACAATGCTCTCATTGGTCACATCCAGCAAGGTTTCACGAGAGGAAAGTCCTGCTTATTCAACCTGATTTCCTTCTATGACAAGGTAACCCACCTAGTTGTTCAAAGGAAGAGAGTTGATTTAATCTTTTTGGATTTCAGTAAAGCTTTTGATGCTGTCTCTCACAGGATCCTTCTGGACAAAAGTTACAGTGAATGGGGTGACATCAGACTGGTGACCTGTCACTAGTGGGGTTCCACAGGGCTCCATCTTGGGCCCTCTGTTCTTCAGCATCTTTATAAATGACTTGGACACAGAACTAGAAGGGATACTAAGCAAGTTTGCAGATGACACAAAGCTGGAAGGAGCTGTTGACTGCCTCAAAGGCAGGGAGGCCCCGCAGAGAGACCTTGACAGAGTAGAGGACTGGGCAATCACCAATCATATGAAGTTCAACAAGAGGAAGTACCAGATTCTGCCCCTGGGATGGGACAATCCCAAGTGTATGGACAAAGTGGGGAAGGCGATGCTGGAAAACAGTCTCATGGAAAGGGCCCTGGGGGTCCTGGTCAATGGTAAGTTGAATATGAGTCAGCAGTGCCCTGGCAGCCAGGAGGGACAACCCTGTCCTGGGCAGCATCAGGCAAAGCATCAAGCCTGATAGAGTTCAAGAAAGATTTGGACGGTACTCTCAGGCACATGGTGTGAGTCTTGGAGATGATCTTGTGCAGAGCCAGTAGTTGGGCTCAGTGATCCTTGGGTGTCCTTTCCAACTCATCCTATTCTGTGATTCTGTGATTATGTGACTGAAGAGAGCTGTTGTGTAGTATTCTACATGACAGGAACTGCCCAAAGGAATGTGTAAAGGTATTACTTTATTTTCTCCTGTATCACTGCTTAAAACTTACCATAGCTCTGAAACTTACCCAGTCTTCAGCAAGGTACATCCTTAGAATTTTGTTAGAAAAATTGTTATTTTGTTGTTTACGTGGAAAGAGCCCTTCTTTCCCCTCTTTCTGAATTTATTTCTTCCAGCACAACAATATGTCTTTAGATGCATGAAAAATCTGAAAAATCTCTCAAAATAATCTCTCTCAGGCCAAATGCCAATGTTGCGGCAGGAATGCCCACTAGCTTTTATCAATATTGCTATAAAATCCAAGTCTCAGCTCACTTGAGTTTGTTTCTGTCAACTGATTTATGTTTCTAGCAAAAATGTATTGAAAGCATAAAATGGAGCTGAACAGCCTTTAAAAAAGTGGAGTACAAATTGAAACTGAACATAGGAAAACCTTTCTACTCTCAGTCTTTTTCAGACAGTATTATTTCTTCATCTTATTCTTCTTTGTCCGTGTTTTTAACCTTCCTAGATTTTTTGCCACTTTAGAAAGAAGACTGTTTCTTTGGCAAGATTACTGTTCCAAATTACATTTTTGTATAATCTACTGCAGTGTACTTGTATAGTGCTTAGATCTAAGATTGCCTATAATTTAAAGTTGTGAAAATTCTAGAGAAATGAAACAAATTAAGGGAATTTCCATTCTTCAACCTCTCTGCTTCAGCACTGGCATCTAAATAACCCTCTCTTGTTCTTTACCTCTGTTTTCCCAGGGTAGTTCTTGTTTGCTTATGCTGTGCCCCTATGTCTTTGAAACTCAATTGCATCCTAGTTCTGTGTCTGCCATTCAGAGCCACACCCACCTCATATTTCCCCTATTTTGTACATCCTCTATGTCCCCATGTGCTCAGGAAAAGAAGTCCTAGAAGTAAGACTTTGGAATGGACTCCTATGCATCTCAGCATCTTGTACGCTTGCTCTTCTCTTCACATATTTTGTCCTAGGTACAACTTCTTCTACTCAGCTATGATCAATCCCTAGGCAGAGAAAATAGAATTGTTCAGCAAGCCTATATATAATATAAATTTTAGAAGTACATTTCTGGAAAAAAAGGTGGAGATGAGTAATGAAAAAAAATGGGTCACACAGTTGCTGGTGCAGAGTAGGACTTCTGTGTTATATCATACACTCTTACCATCTTTAGCAGGAAGGCAAATATGTTTGGCTTCCTGAGGCAATGGGAGTGTAGTATCAAGGAAAGAAAGGAAGAGGAAGCTTTTATAACACAGTTCCTTTTTTATGGAAGTCATGAATCACAACATTGCACAAGACTGAATTTCTCATTCATGGCCTGTTTTCCACAGATGGATAAAAAGTAGATAATTATAAGTGAGGAAGACAGAAGGCCGGGTGCTGTAAGAACCACTGCTGTGAGTCATGAGCCTGAAGCAAATTTCTTTATGACAACTTGGTATATCTTACTCTGTCCATGAGGTTTTTCATTCTATAGCAGTAATCAGCAGCACATTAGGTTAGTCACGTTCCAAATACATTCTTTCCTAGTACAGAAGGAGATATCAGCATGAAGATACCTTTCTTTGACTTTGGAGACTGCTTTAACTGGTGACAAATATTGGACTTCCTTTTCAGATATACAGAAATAATGAGGGATTGGAGAATGTCTCTAATAGAGCATTAATCTTAATTTACTTACTAAGTTCTTTCTTTAAAGGGGAACTGATCAGCAGACCCATTATCACAAGCAATGTTCCCCCTTTGGCTACTTAAGTAATTTGCCAGGTGGTCAAAAACTTGGTTATCTGGTAGAAATGCATTTTATTTTATTTCTGCTTAATTAATTTTTTTTTTTTTTTTTTTTTTTTTTTGTAATAGACTGACATATTTCTTTCCACAGTTGCAGATATTAAACTAGACTTTTGGGGCATGTACCCAATTTCAAAAAATACCCAATTCCCAGTCCATAAGAAATATTTTTCTCCTTTACTGGAAAAGGACCTACTCCTCTCAGTTTGTAATCTCTTTATATTTTTATCTCCAAGCTTGTCTGAATCAAAAGCATCACTCTGGCTTCTGGCCCCATGTATTGGCTTTGCGTGGCAAGGTTTTGGTAGCAGGAGGTCTACAGGGAAACTGCCATGTCCTCTGGGTCCAATAGAGTCAATTCCAGCTGGATCCACTGCTGGCCAAGGCCAAGCCCATCAGTCACAGTGGTAGCATCTCTGGAGTAATGTATTTTAGAAGGGGGAGAGAAGCTGTGCAACTGCAACAGCAGCCAGACAGAATGAGAATATATGAGAGCAACAGCTGTGCAGACCCCAGGGTCAATGAAGGAGAGGGAGGACATTCTCCATGCGTCAGAACAGAGATTCCCCTGCAGCCCATGGTGAGGATGATGGTGAAGCAGGCTGTTCCCCTGCAGCCCATGGAGGTCCACGGTGGATCAGAGACCCATCTGCAGCCCATGAAGGACCTGACGTTTGGAGCATGTGAATGCTTGAAGGAGGCTGTGAGCCCATGGAATGACCATGCTGGAGCAGGTTTGTTGGCAGGACTTCTGACCCCACGTCAGACCCACAGTGGAATAGTTTGTGACTGAAGGATTGGAGCCTGTGGGAAGAATTCACATTGAAGAAGTTTGTGGAGGACTGTCTCCTGTGGGAGGGACCACATGTTGGAGCAGGGGAAGAGTGTGAGGAGTCCCACCCTGAGGAGGAGAGAGCAGCAAAGACGTGAGACGAACTGACTGTAGCCCTCCTTCCCCAGTCCCCTGCACTGCTGGGGGAAAGGAGGGAGAAAATTCAGCAGTGAAGTTAAGTGATGGTAACTGCTGAGTGATTTCTCCCTGCCCTTATGTTGACCCATGACCTTTTTTTTGTTTTTTTTTATTTTCTCTCCCCTGTCCAGGTGAGGTGGAGAGTGACAGAGCAGCTTGGTGGGCACCTGATGTCCAGACAGGGTTGACCCACCACATCCCAAACCCATAAATTTGTTGAGCGTCATTGAGGCATCAGTGCTGACTCTATAATACTATTCAATAGAACAGTTCTCCTAAAGAGATAACATGAACCTATCTTTCACTCTGTTCAATCTATATTATTCAGTTGTAGATTCAAAAATAACTAAATTTTACAAGATATAATTATGGTAAAATCTTTATTGAAACAATTTAAAAATTAGAATGTTTGATAACCTTCCCCTTTTGGGCAAGATTCTAAAACAAAATGAATCAAGACAAAGAAAACATTAGAGTATGCTGCATTCTCTCACTGAGGATTTTTAAACCCAAGTGTGATTCCCCTCATGAAACACACACATTTCTCTCCGTGTCCATATGTCAAGGTTTTTGAAATAATTCTCACATTTTACCATATTTTTGTGTTTCTTTTTGATAATTTTCATGTAATTCACTGACACTACACAAGCAATAGTGACAGAGATTATTTCACAAATAGTACACCTTCCTTCTCTTGCTATTTTTTGTGTTTCTGTTTTCTGCATTTTTAGAATCTAGGCCAGTCATTGAGAAAGACACAGCAGAAGAGACACACTTTTGAAGCTCTTTTTCTCCTTATAAGAATACACATCTTTTTGCAAAGGCAGATCTTGATTGACATTCGCTCTTGGCTTATTGGTATATCTGGCACACCAGAAGCTTCACACGATGAGGCAGCTGCAGGGCAGGCACACTTGAGCAACACTGAACAGTTTGACTTTAGTGTCATAAAGGTCATTGACGACACAACTCAAGAAATCCAGGGGAATATATATGTTTGAATAACCATGGAGTCATAACTTTGTAAAAGTTTAAAATTCACATTTATTTGGGTAAATGTGAAAAGACACCTAACTGTAGAGTTAAAATAACTTCTAGAAATAAAATAGTTTCTAGAGATTACACATTACAGTTGAAGATGTTTCTTTTGCCCAGTTTAGAAAAAAAATTAACTTTTGTTTAGTATCTTAGTCAAATACTAATTCATCTAATTGATAATTTATAGGAAAAAGAAGGAAGGAAAGAGATAAATAGGTTGGAACATGTACATAGTATCTTTCTTGTGGAAAGAGATGAAAAAGGCTGTTTTTCCCACCATAGATGGTAGAATAAGATTAGCAGGAAGAAAAATTTAATCAGTGATATTTGCATAAAAATTAGCAAAAAAAATTCGTAATAAATAAAATGATTCAACTAACGTTCTACATTAGATCCTTCAATGCTAAAATAAAATTAGGAAGCTGTAGAGTAGCATAAATGCTTTAGTATCCATCTTTCCATGCTTAGTATATAGTAAATGTCCAGTTAATCAAAAAGTCTCTGCTCTCCTGTTCTTTAAAGAGAGTGCTTTTTCTTCATCAGTTTATTTTAAGCCTCTAAGTGTAGTTGCAAAATTGACTATAAACCTTTTATCTAGACTACTTGCATGTCTTACATTACTTTGGATTTGGCAATTGCCTTCAATTATTCTTGTTACAATTTTTAGTGTAGAATGTAATCTGCTAATGTTGCTTGCCTAATGATACTGAAAGCTTGACTGTATTTTTTTCCGTTTCTTCAGTGACTGGTGAGACATTTCATTATGGTGTCTTTTGTTAGATTCAGAAGAGAAAATGACTGACATGAAATATAATGTCTTTTACCGTCTTTTGTAAAAGATGTTAAGAGCTCATACTTCTGTTTTTGAAAGTAACTGAGTCAAAAAGTATTCAAAAACTTGCTGGATGCTCACTTAGAGCTAAAAATTCTATGACTGCAATACCCTGATCCTAAGAAGTTCAACACTTCAGGCTTTGTTCTCAGTGAACTTCTTTCTATGGGAACACTGCTGATAAATTGGTTGACTCTTTTGAACTATGGTATGTGTGGTGAAACTTATATAAGTTTGCATTTTAGCAAGTTTCTGGTTCTTCTGTCACAGTGAGGAAAAAAAAGACATTTCTCCTGCCTGTCCCTTTTGTAGTAAATGGCAATTCATTTTATATAATCGGTTCTTACATTTTAATCTGTAAGAGGAGCAGCAGAAAGTGTGATCAAAAGTTTGCATAAAATTGTGTCTTTTCAGGTTACAAAAGAGCTCTTCAAAAGGCTTCAGTAGGAAAAGAACTTACGAATGTACTTGTTAATTGGCTGTGGTAGAAATGTGTGCCTAATTTCTAATTTTAATATGTGTCACTTTAGCTTCTAACCTTTGCTTCTTGTTTCATTTTTTCAGCTAGATTAAAGAGCTCTTTACTACCTAGCTTTTTCTCTCTGTGAAGATACTTTCATTGAGTAATCAAGTTATTCCTCATACATTTTGTTAAAAGAAACAGGGCTTTCTGAATCTTTAATTGTAAAATAGATTCTTAGGTATTAACATTTTAATTCTATCTTTCTTTCAATGTATTTCACAATACCTCAGAATCCATTTTGAGAAAGGAACATCAAACTATTGAGATTTTTCTGATGAGCTGAAAAGTCAGGTACACTGCAAGGTCTTCATCTGCATTGTGTGTGTACTCAAAGGTTTTATTAGTCATGTTGACATTTCATGGATGACTTGACTTCATGAGGACCTTTTCATTGTTGGCCAATGCCTTCCAGAGCACTAGTCCACTCTTTTTTGTTTAGTCTGTATTTAATTTATGTCCTTTGTTCCTAGGTAGGTTGGTGAATTCTGTATTAGGTAAATTCACACAGTTCATAGAGGTCTCTCTTGCAGCACCCAGGATTGTAGCTCTTGAGGTGAAATACCACAGCTGTGTAGTACAATGTACTTACCCCTGAGCAGCATTTGTTTCCTTGGTCATGTAGACCAGAAGGCTGACATAGCACTCTCTAGTGTGATACCAAGTTTGACAATAGGGAAGATGGAAGGAAACAATCTTCTCCAATAATTAATATAAACCTATGGTTTTTTCAGTTTATACTTTCACAGTCAGCTGCTTAATACATAATTTCAGTAACCACTTGGTGGATTGTTACTGGCAGATGGTACAAAAGATCTTAGAGAATCCAAACTTTTATGAGTGCTTCAATAAAATGGTGATAGTGTGAACCTTGGCAGCAAGAAAATTGGAGTGTTACTATCCTGGAATCTGGCTCTCAGCAAAATAATAATGAAAGCACATGAAAATGCACAGTAAATACAGGATTCAGCTACTCAGTGATGCACATATTATTGATCTGATTTTTCAAGTGCCTCTATATTTTTCATAATATTCCTAAAATTATGAATAAATTGCATAATGTATTCACATTGTGACTGTAAATCCTTGAACTGTAACACCACAGTTATAATCTACCATGTCACATTTACTGTAATATATTCAACTTGGGTTGTGATTATATGTAGGTTCTAGCTATGGAGACCTTTTGGATTTATGAAGTGAAAATGTAGCTATATAATTTTTAAAGTTCAGATATTGAGGGTTGTCTGTTTTCTTGCTTTGTGCAGATTTCAGCAATAATATATTTCATAATACCATTTAATAACTGTACAGTATGCTCCTTGCAGTACTGTGTAGCTTTTTATGATCTAAGAAAGTATTTAAGGCAGTGAGTGAAACTCTCTTAATTGAATACCATTGCTGTAGGGATGACATATTAAAAAACATTAAACACACTGAAATTAATGAAGTACTGTCTGTCTGTGTCCAGTGGGTGCTCTATTAAGATTTTGTTTAGGGACATATAGAGGTAGACTTACAGATATTATGAAAGAACAATCAACTTAGATTACTTAGGATTCATTACCACTTTGATAGCCACAGGCATAGTTCCTGTGCTTTTTACCAGTCTTACCACTGTCAGGACTCCTTGTTCCTGCTAGTTTATTTTCAGTATTACAGTCTACATCCTGATTTTTGATGTAAAGCAGATAAACAGATTTCCTCCAAAGAAATTGTTTTAACTTTGTCAGAAAAACGCAGGAAAACTATAGAACATGGTGCATACCCTAGTATCTGTGCTGCTGACACCTGTGGCTGAGCTGTAAGAAGTGTTTTTCTTCACTGCTAAGTGGGCTGAAAAAATAAATATATAAACTTTACATTGAAATTTTGGTGGAAATGCAACAGGTATAGAAGATCCTCAAAAGGAAAGCAGTATTTTTGTCCTTTTTTATTTTGTTTGTTACAGTTTTTTTTTAGATAGAGTATAGGGTGACTCAAGCTGGAAAGGACGTCAGGAGTTCTGCAGCCCAAATTTATGAAAGGATGTCAGAGAAGATTGCTCAAGGCTTTACTTAGTCAGGCTTTGTACAGTGTCTCTGGGGAACCTGTGCCACTTCTGGACTGTCCTCATAGTGATAAAGGATTTTTTTTAATATCCGATTAGATAGGCTTTGGGTGTTGCTTTGTGATTTCTCAGTGTGTTACTCAGTCCATATACTTGAAACTGTGTTTCTTTTTTGGATATTGTTTTTCAGGGAAAGGTAAGTAAGAATACAGTTAGTGTCAGAATTCAGAGCCCTGGGACCTCAGTATATAGGACACACTTCTGCAAATCTTTGTGTTTAAATGACACAAATCTGCTGAGTAATCAGATTTCTAACTGCAAAAATAGCAGAGGTAAAGCCCTTAGTATGTTGTAAATAACTTTTATTTAAACTTTGACAGGATTTGGAGATGGGTTTTGATGCAAATTGATACATTTAAAGGCATTCTTCTTGCATGTCGCATGTAGAAAAGTTTCAGACAAAACCCCTCAAATGTTCTCTAAAGAGATTCTCCAGTTGCATTGGAGACAGTGTCATGTGTTTGTTGTGAAAGGGTAATTGTATAGGTGACTTTTTTGATCATTGAACTTAAAAATTATTACCAAAGCTAGGAAACACACAAAAGAAACTGGAACATGGAAATAAAATTAGTAATTACTAAGAACATACAAAGACAATTCATTACCTTAAACAACTCAGGACATTACAAGCATTAATACATAGTAGCAAATTTGCACTAACTGGCTGCTTTTTTTGTAAACTTGGACTATCTATTGTATTCAAAAGGCTCCTGGCCTGGTCACTGTGCTATTCTGTCTTTGCAGTGCTCTGCTCCAGTACTTGAAACACAGTAGGTGGTATTCTTAAATCAGTGGAGGAGCTAATTAACCACAGTTTCCTGCAAAATGTCTGCACAGTGTGTATGAGCTGCAGTTCACCTATGGAACTTTGAAACCGTGTGCAAACAACTTACTGAGTAGGTGCAGTGCCCATCTGATTTAAACATTGACTGGTTTAATGGTTTTGCTTGTTTCAGCTTTCATAGGCCTAATTACAGGCATTATGCACAGTTGCATTTTTGTCCTAATTATACGCTGGCTCGATGATTTCTGATGATTTAACTGCCAATTGCAAACCAGTGGCATAGGACTGTAATAAACTGCTTTGTTCTTTAAAGAAAGTGTTCTCAAATGGCCTGTTCTTTTTCATTTGAAATGTAGAAATTCCAGAAGCAAATAATATAATCCCTGCTTTTCTCTGTATTATGTGCTGTATGGATCATATTTAAATAAAAATAAAGCTAAAGAACATTTTCCTTATTGTGGTATAGTGGTGTGAAAGACTGCAATCTTCAGTGTTAAGCTCAGTGATAGAACCTGTTTTTCTAAAAACTTTCTGACTCAACCTAATTTCAATTAGTACATAATATCTGGGTTTGTGTCTCTGACATAATGCAGCTACTACATGTTAGAATTCATGATCCACGGAATTTCTCAGGATATGTGAGTGTTTGAAATAAAATCTCCTGTGTACACACAACCAGAATTATTGAATTTAAGGTCCCACAGTCACTTGTGAATGGATGGCTATTTAATGGATCTCAGCATTAGTTTTGTATCAAACCACAACATTTGGGCTTTGTTGTTTTAGGCTTCCTAAGCTGCTTCTTGAAAGACATAACACCAGGTAGCTTTTCTGATTTTAAAGCTCCCTCCTTGTGTATTCTGGTTTTCCAAGGGTCTGACTGCAAGAATTTAGTTTCACTAGCTCTGAAGGAGCACTTGAATATTTTTACCAGACATCTGGACCTGAAATTTCTACCAGATTGAGTACTGAGAACTAAAAATAGTTTAATTGGTTTAAATATATATAGATCCCCATAAAGTTGAATAAACCAGTTTGCAACAGAGAACACCTTATCAGCCACCAATCTGCAGGGTTGGTTGCTGACACAAAGCTTACTGTTTTCCACTTTTAATGACTTCAGGTGCAAACAGATAGGAGAGAAGTGTTTGCACAGTGGTTCTGTATTCTCTAGCTCCAGCAGTGATGTAAGTCTCTGGTGCTAAAGTGGATTCAACCTAGTGTCTGTGAGCAAAAATACTTTCTAAGAAATGGTACGTCATATATAAGAAGACAAAAGTTCACCATCAAATATCTAATTCTTTAAGAGAGTGTTTTTGTTGTTGGGTTTTTTTGTTTGTTTTAATCCTTAGCAAGAGGTGGATTGGGAAAATTTCCATAGTACTGGGCAACAATCTGCCTTTATGAAGTTAGAACTGCAGAGCTGCTGTTTGGTTTTATCCAACCATCTTCTCTACTTACACCTTTCATATGTGGTACTTTCATAGTGTTACTGTAGATGTAGATGCATATTGAAGACTTTTATACAATATATAGTGTAGAAAACAACAAAGGACATATTTGTGACCTGAAAAAACTGGGAAATATTGATTATCTAGACAAAATTGTTTGTGATTTTTTTGGCCTAGATAAGAGACCAGAATTTTTGTCTGAATATAACTTGTCTATTTTCCTCTTTACTAGGCTGACAGTTGTTATCCCTTTGAAAATATTTATCTCTAAGAAAGCATTGCAGTCCAACATCACAAGCATGGAGACTTTCTTTCTTTAAAAACAAGAACTTCTCCAGTTTCTGTTTCTTCATAGTCCTTAATATGATGTCCCTAAAAGTCAGGACTGAATTTTTTTAGGTGTATGATCATGTCAATAAAGAGGTTGCATACATTCCTGCAATTCCTTCACATTATTCAGTGAAAAATGCTTTGGAGACAGGGTATTTTCTACTAGGTTTTTGTTCCTTGTAGTAAATAAAGTCTGGTATTTTATTTTGAAGTAATATATATTACCTTAGTTAACATGCTGCCTGATAAGCATGTGGTTGCTTTTATTAATAATTGCATTTTCATACTTGTAACAAAAGAATAGAATTTCTCAGGGTAAAAGGTAAAGCAAATTAAGGCATAAAAAGGCCCAGCTGAGTCACAGCAATGGGCCATCCAACTTAAGTGTTCTCCAGCTGAGAACAAGGGGAAGTGTTATTTAGGGAATAGCGCTCTTCCTTCTTTTTTTTTTTTTTTCCTTCCCTAATTTTGTGTCCTAGAACTGATGATTGAGGGATGTTGGGAGGTAAGATCTTGCTTATGTCTTTCAGTTCCCCTTTATGCATCCACTGACTGTGAGGGTCGGTGTTTTGTTGTTTTGGGTTTACTCCGTTTGTTGTTTTGTTTTGTGGTTTTGTTTTTTTTTTTTTTTATTCTGTTTTTTAATTTACTTGTCCTGTTTGCCTGCACAACCTTGAGATACATCAATGAATTATAGAGAGTACTCTTGTCTCTGTGTAGTACTTTATTTTACCTGCTTTATAATAGTGTCTTGCTAGCTTTATCAAGCACTTCTTAGTTCTGGCACTGTGCATTTAGTGAGTAATAGTTTTGCACTCATTTACTGCATTCAGAAAATTTTGAAGCTTAGCCATGTTCCCTTTTATACCTGTATTCTCTGTCTTATTCTTAATACCTTTCCCGAGGGACACCCAGTGCTTAGTTAAGTCACTTTGAGTCCTGCTGTATGTTGACCTGGTGACATCAAAGAAACAGCAATGACGGCTCCAGAAGTGTTCACTATGTTGTCACTTTCAGTTCTGGATTTGTGATAGATGGCTTAGATTATTGTTTCTATGCATTTAGGAACCTGAAAATTCATCTTTTTGCCTGCTCAGTTTCACAGAATTGCTTAATTGCTTAGCTTTTTTTTTTTTTTTTGATTACAAGTTTAAGGTCATTTGATGAAGTCTTTTGTTTGAAATCTTATATCTGTGAATACAGGTGACTGCTTTTATGTGATACTGATTTTCCTGGACAAAACTTTATTGAGTGTGAGAAATGCTTTTAGGCTGATGATAATGCACGTAATGAGGCTCCATGTCTGTGTATATATAAAATGCACATAGGCAGCATACGGCTTACTTTCCAGATTTTTAATACTTGTGTCTGCAGCCAAGACATGTTTGTCAGTTTTTAAGTTAAATATTTTGGCAGCTTATTGGTGGATGACAGTAAAGTGCTAATGTTAGATGGGTGAACTGATTCTGAAGAGCAGATGAGAGAAAACAGCTCAGTCTAAGTTATTACTCTTGTCATTATTAGTGTGTGTTTTGGTAGCTCTCACAATACTCCTGGTGGTGGTTTTAAAGATGGGAATACTTTTTCCTTGCTCCAAAGAGATCACAAGATGTGCAAGTAACAGGTAACAGTTGGGGGGGTGGCATTATAAAGAGCTTAAAATCAGCTATTGCCAGCTGCATGTCAAATTGTGATCATAAGGAAAACAAAACAGGGAGAAAAAGAATTTAATGAAAACATAAGAAGGCATTCAGAAATGTAAATAGATGAAATGGCAACTTGCATTTAGGCACCTGCCATTCCTTTCTCCCTTAGCCAGCTAAGAATGAATTTCTCTTGAACATGAACTTAGCCAAATGATCATCCTGAACCAAACTTCTAGATTTCGGTAGTTAAAATAAAAATTATTATTTACAGTGAGGGGAAGAACCTCCAAAACTACTTTGAAAATAATTCTTGTATATTCAGGCTTTTTTGTCCTTGGTTTTGGTGATTTTGCCATACATAGGAACCAAAATATCTTTGTGCTGTTTGTCTTGTATAGTTTCAAGACATATCATCAGTGAATTTTCTTTTATTGATGTGTTTTATATCCTACAGTTAATAGAATTTTATGAGTTAATAAATGATAATTATAATCCATAAAAAGATCCACTGATTTAAGTTCTTTTTGACATGACATGTGCTGAATACCTAGGTATATGAAAGACATACCCCTTTCCTGAGTTCTGCCTTTCAAAGGCATATTTGCTACAAATTTGCTTGCATATTATTTGGTGAATCACTTCTATGGTGTCAGGAACTTAACACTATTCCCTGAAAGATCATAAGTAAAATTAGACCTAGATCCAATTAATTTTTCTTTAAGGGTGTGTATAAACTTTGTTGCACAGAAATTACTTTTCCCGCACACTTAAAATTTAATCACTCTGACCAATTACAAGCTATGAAATAATGTAAGCTTGGAATCAAAGTATTTTCTATCTATTTGATGATTATTATATAGTTAAATAAAAGCAATAGATCTTTCATCATATGTTCAATTAAGATTTCTTAAAAGATTTATAAAATAACTCTAGTTAATCAAAAACTTTTCTGGAAATATTGGTGTACTTTATTTTAAAAATGGGCCAGACAAATCTTCTCTTCAGAATTGTGCACCATGATTTGTGCTGTGTATCACTGGATTTTTAAACTATGTTTAAGTGCCCATATATAAATATAGTACTTTTTTTTGGTTGCTTTCAGAGAAAGGAAGGAAATTTATTACTATTGCTATTAACTGCAGCATAAAACCAGTGGAAGAGAAAAGACCGCAAACAACCAGAAATGAAAGGGCCTAGCACATTCCAGGACAAGTAAAGGTATTGCCAATGTGGGCTTTTGTCTAAGAAGAGTTGTAGAAAGGAAGCAAATCAGAACTGACAGGAAAATATTACAGGGACAGGATATCTGGATGGCAGGGACGAAAAGCACAAGTTGGTTGGTCTAACCATGCACATCTCAGGATCCAAAGGATGGTGACTGCACCAGTTGTCATGATTTACAAAAGTCATGGAGAACTGAGAAGCTGCCACTGAGATATGGCAAATATATTACTGATAGAAACCATGATCCTGAAAATTACATCACTGTGCAAAATTCTAACTTTAAATCTTGGTAATATACTGAAACAAATACTGCTTTTGCAAACTCTCAAAGCTTACGGAGCTATAGAATAAGGAAAGAAGAAAGAATATCAGGCACATGTAACTTTTAATATCATCTAATAAAAAACAGAGGAAAAGTAGGAATGCAGGAAACTTAATATACATGGAATTTAATGAAGTATTTGTGATAGCAGAAATTAATAACATAGTGGTTTGCAAAGTCTCATTGAAAAATGAATGGAAAGTGACATGAACAACACAGAGGCTGAAAACTGTCCAAAGGACTGTAAACAAAAGATAATGATAAAGAACAGCATATTGAGCTGTGATGTGAAGGGCAAGAAGTGTGTGGTGAGATGTCACAGGGATCAATTTTATGTCTGATCTAATTTAACATTTTCATTAGTGATTAGCAAATGACACAACCAGCATGTTAATGAGTTTCTTCAGATTAAGATGTGCTAAAAAACAACACAGACCAATGAAGTCCATTCAGAGATCTAGAGAGGTTAAAAAATATGAGGAAGCTCTTTGATTTGACAGGCCACAAACTTGCATATGTTGTGAAAAATCATTAAAGCATAGATAATTGCAGACTTTTTTTGTATTATAAGCACCTAATGTTGGAATAAAAAGAAAATCACTGTGTGCAAATTCTGATCAATAGCTGCCATACATCTGTAAACAGATCTGTGTGCCAGGCAGGAGGAAGACTGTGAGTGCCTTGATGTTCTCGTAAGTGTTTGCACATGATGCAGGCTGGCATTTCCACAGTTGCAGTCACGATGGCTACTTCTGTTTTGCTTTCTGGCATCATCTATATTTCATATTTTTTGGTCTCCTACAGACAGCAACATAAATTGCTATAACCAACGTGAGCAGAGGAAAATAAAATAAAAGAATTATCTATTATTTGAGTTTATTTGCGTGGACTTTCAGGCTCAGACAGGACAACTTCTCCAAGGAGTGAATCAGCAGTTTTGCATAGAGAAAAGAATGGAATGCACACCTGGGATGTAGAGTTTGAATGCTGCTTTAAAAATTTTTCTTTGATATTAAGTTCCTTTGCTGGTTATCTGATTAGTTTTGGTTAATGTTCCAAATCCAGCCTTCACCAAATCAAGCATGTTTTTCACGCAACCTCTGTTGCCACTTTCATTTACTTTTTGCCTGACATGACTGCTTAGTGCCACATTTTGTGCCAGAGGCCAGGATTTTCTAGAACAGTTTACAGTTCAAGCTGAAAGTTACCTTTCAGGTGACTGAATCTTTCCTTTGCTGCTGACTCAGTTTCCTGCCTATGAATCCATAGTGATTAGGACTAGCAGTGGATCTGAGAGCTACAAAAGCTAGTATGTTCTTCAGAAAGTGAGAAAATAAAATCTAGGTGGGAGTATTAAAAAAAAATATATTATTTTACATAAGACTTTAGGTGCTTATCTTACTATGCAATGAAGTTTCAACACTTGAAATGTCATGGCAGTGAACCATGAGCTAGAGCTTAGTTGAGCTGGATGATTTCCTCACATCACTTAGAAGTCAGGATGGAAAGAACTTTTCTTGTTTTGTGTTGATTTCCAGACGCTTGTGTTGAAGAATGGCATATTAGATGAGAAGAAAAATTGCAAAACAGCTGGTGAGAATAATCATACTTGTTTGGAATGCTGTCTAATTCAACATTTGATTTTCACTCTTTGACTGTGGATGTTCCATTCTTAAACTGAGAAGGTTAAAGTCTACCTTTATTCTATAAATTGGAAATTAGTTCATCTTGGAAGGGTTGCTGCTCTGCTTGTGCTGGATCTGAGTAATATATACTTATGCTGAACAAAATAAAATTCAGAATTACTGGGTCTCATAAACGGTTTTGCCCTATATCATTTAGTCTATTAAAAGACACAAGTCATATGGAGTATGAGGTAACCTGGACAGAGCCCACATGACTTTCCTGGCTGTTCTTATATGTCAGAATGAAGTTTCCTAGGGAGTTGAAGTGAAATACAATCAATGCTTCAGGTTAAAGCTTTCTCAATTTTGCTTTCATTTTGTCTGTAACTTTCCATATGATGCTGATTATGGCGTAAACTCGTGCCTACAGTGTTCCTTTCAATAGGTGTGTAAACATTAACATGCAAATTGTGCTGTCATGCACAGCATTAATTTTAATCCTTAGTCTATGTGAATGTATATGCCTGGATTGTCAAAAGCAAATACCTAAATCTATACTAAATGTCTTAAATCTGTGTTTAAGCACATACTGATTTACAGATGTGCTTTGATGCATTTCAGATCTGTGAATACTCCCAGCACAGATGAGAATTAGCAACCTTTATCTACTTCATTGTGGATTGGTATCTAGGTATGAGCTATACTAATGTTTGGGTTTTGACATTCTAACTCTCTCCTTCATGTATAGATTACTCTTATTGACATTGTAAGACAAATAATTGGAAAAAACCCCTTCAGACTTGGAGGAAAAAGGAGCATTCTTAATCTAAATAATGCTTGAAAATTAAAGGATTAAAGATGCATTTTCTGTACTCAGTTAAGAACCATTTACAGAGAAATTGCCCATAATTTATGAAACAAAAAAAATCTGCTAAATTACGCAGCTAGATATTTTCTTATTAAACTATTTGGCTCTTACTCTTTAGTCAGTGTAGCTTGCACTAACAAGCTTACAATTCAAGAATTCTTTTAATTTTCAAACAGGGGAGATAGAATGCAAAACACTTCAGCACAGGGTGTTTGAGAGACCAGGTCACGAGCCAGTCCTCAGTGCTGTGCCATGAATAAAATGGAGTAGCATCGGATATCCAGAAGAGGGCACTTGTGGCCCTCTGGTCTCTCTGCTCAACCCAAAACACTGTCGGCACTACAAACTTGTGACTGGGGGGAAAAGGCTTCAGAGACTCTTATCTGAATTGAGGCAAACTGCTAATAAGCAATTATGGCTTATGTAGGGCAGTAGCTGGAAGATTTGCTTGCAGTTTCTGCAGTTAATGGGCGTATTTATCACACAAGCTGCTATCAAAAAAGAGCAACACCTTTCAAATGCTTTCAGAACTGCAGCTGGTGACAGCAGAAGGCCACCTTTCCACCATAAGGGCTAAAGGCATTTTCTGCTAAAAGTTCAGTTCCACCCATTAGGCTTGATAAATATTTAGACATTGACACTGGGAGGGGGGTTTAGGACAAGAAAAATTGTTTTTCTGTGTTTGTTGTAAAGAAAAAAAAAGTGGGATGTTGTACTTGATGCAATTGCATCAGCATTTGAGGCCTCACATAGAAAAATAAGCTACAAAAATTTTATTTGACTGTTGAAGTTTTTAAATGCCAGCTAATTATGCCCTTGAAACCAAAGTAGGTACTTGAGTATGATAGATGAAGGTAATGTTTGCTCATGTAGCATTGAAATCATGACACCTAAATTCTATGTAAGTAAACGCAGCAGTCAAGTTTGCTCTTCAAGAGTCTGTACTCAAGTTAGGAAGACTAGCCTAAGGCACTTTAATTTCTATGGCTAATAGATGAGACATAAAATATAACTTCTGGAGGGGGTTATCAATGTGCATGGAATTAGAAGAATAAAACTTAATCTGAGATTTTCCCTCATATAAGCATTTGGTAGAAAAACAGGTTTTGAAAGTGTCCATGTTACAAAATACCATATTATTCAGTACACAAAGCTGTATTGTTTTAAAAGTAATTTCCATTTAAATAGATTTTTTTTTTTTTTTTTGATTAGGAAACTCTCCATGAAAAACTAACTTCCGGTAAATCCCTTTCCAAGGGTTGCTGACGCTTTCTGACCATGTTTTCCTTCACTGTTTGGGACCAGTTTCTGTTGGAATTAACAGGACTGACTTCTGTGATATGTAAACTTGTATCATCTGTCACATACAGCATTCTGAAGGCTGGAGTTTAATGTTTTTCTGGGCTAGAGAAAAACATTTTTTAAAAAATAATTTCAATGCCAAAAAATGCATTTGTTTTACATACTTTGTTAAACTTTAGTGGAGTAGGTGTAAAGACAAATCTTGATGAGGTAGAAAACATTTCAACATTTATTGATGCCATTTAGTTTCCAAGAAATGAATGTTTTTATAATTATATCACTTAAAACTTCTCTGTTCTGCTGATGGTAAGAGTGCCAGGCAAGTGTGTGTGCTCTCTCTTGCAGGGGGCAGGGGGATGTGGAGGACTGGGTGGCAATGGCATCTCTTTGCCTTTTTTTTTTTTTGTTTAATTAACTACTTTTTGCAAATTAGTCTTATGGAATGAATGAATCCTCTACATTTTTAGCAACTCTCCCTTCAGTTGCTATAGCAATGCTGTGGCTATCATGAGGTATGAGGAAAGGATTGGCTTTCAGGAAGACTGCTAGACCAGCTGATGTAGTTTGAATGAAACAGAGAAGCTATCTGACAAAATTCTTTTGACTTCAAGGTTTGTTTGTGTGTATTGAGCAATAGTAGTTGAGAGAAGTCTCTTCTCCCTATAAATCTTGCCTTGCTTAGTTTTTCCTCTGAGATTTCAACTCATCAAACTAATTGAATAACACTAGATACAATTTGTAAGGTAATATCATCAAATTCATTCCAGTTATCCCTCTATACTGTATTTCTCACCAGTGCCCTCTTGAGTTCTTATTAAGTGAAATTTGATGAGCTGTGATGATTGCAGGGTCACCTTCCCTGATTCACAGAGAAGCAACAATATTCTACAAAGGATTACAGAACTAATCCCCTAATTTCTCTCGCTTCAAAGACTGTGTTGCTTATCTCTTCAGGCTGGCATGAATGACAAAAAGAAAAATGGCATTTTTTTATTAACATATCTGTACAGTACCTGTGGCTGAGATGATCCTAAATTTAGACTGTCATATTCTTAATACTGACTGAAAAACAGGTAATGGAAAGAAAATAGCTGCATGCATTCTCAGAAAATGAGAGACCTGAAAGATATATGGCTGATGTAAATGTCTGCTCCATTTAAAGCAGGCAGAGCTATGCTGTATTACATCTGATGAGGTGTGTTGTTCCCAAATACAAACCTGTATGTTGAAGAGCACACCCCAAAGTTGCAAAAAAAAGACTGTATGGAAAAATCCTGAGTACATCTATGATGTGATGTGCAATCAGGGAGTGTGAAGGGGTGGGGAGAGTTCATGTGTATTAGTAATGTGTTACAGTTGTAAGAACTTGTGACCGGCCCAGTGTTGCACCTGCTTTAAAAACAAAACAAAAACCCAAAAAAATCCCATGCATTTAAAAGTGTCAGGTAGATCTCCACTATCATGAGGTTAGTTAATTTTCTTGTATTAAGACCAACAGGATTGCCTATGATTAGTGTCTATAGGTCCAGGAGCACTTTGTGAAGAATAGTCAGAGGACGGTTACAATAGTGATTATGTGTTATTGCTTGGTGTAGGCAGGAAGACGGTTCCACTACATGCCAAGTACAAAGACTACTGCTGTAACTGGTATAAATTTTTCAATTCCTTTTGCCATTAGAAGGAAGAAAACATGAAAAATGGAAAGTGTTTGCACACTGTTGGATGGAAAGTATGGTTCTAAAAAATTATAATTTTTTTTCCCTGTGTTTTCAGAGACACTAATTACTGGCAGACTAATGACTGAATCCGGAATAAGTACGAATCTGTCCTTGGTCAGATCATATAATGTATATGATGAACAGAGCAGGTAATAGTTAATATATCCCACACCTCTATTTTCTTCAGCTTGCTAGAAGTATTTTTCTTCTGGAAAGTTGTCTGAGTTTTTTTCAGCACAGACATTTCAGATGCTTTTTGCTAAAGATAGCAAAATCAAGTATTTGCATTTTTTTTCTAGGGCTTTGGATGAGCATTTTTAAAGGTTATAAAGACAGCAGAAAAAAACTTTGTGTAGAGTCTAACCTGCAACACAACATTCATTCAAAGTTACATGTAGTAATAAGGAACTCAGAAAATTACTTCAGGTTATAGGAGAGAGAGATGAGAGAGCAGATAGTTTCACTGATTAAACCCTATTATCACTGGGATTGAATAAGGAATGTTGAGGAAGCATACCTCATGATTATAAAGAACCTGGTCAGAGGCTGCTATAAGCTCTGATACTGCACATTTGACTTCCGTCATCCAAAGCGTGCATGCACAACATATCACCTAGATCATTGCCAATCGCTTAGAAATATGATTTACCATTTCTTGATCTAATGACACACCTCATTCTCTAAAACTGTTTCCAATGCTCCTGTCAACTAATAAGCACTTAATTCTACTAGAGAGTGCTGGAAGATAAGGGATGGCAAGAAGAATTTTTGTAGCCAGCTGGTCATTATCTCTAAAGTGCACAGAAAACCTTTGACTTGCAACACAAATATCAAAGTGCTCTGAGATGTAGCGAAACAATGTTTATACAGTTATAATATCATACTATAATCTATTCAATTAAGTAAATGCAAACTGTATCCTTTCAATGCTAGGGGATTTTATTTATTTTCTAGTATCCCTTTGGCATATTGATTCAATGAATATGATCTACTCTAGCAGCAAAACTGATGCATAAGGAGGTCTTTGTTGGTTTATGTCTTTTGCAATCTGTCACTAGTCAATGCCATCTCCAATAAATTTATTCTTCCATCATATGTGCACCCCAGGCACTGACTGTAAGTTTCCTTCTTTCACCAGCACCATACTGCTTCCTGTCTTAATATGACTTCAGTCTCTTTCCACTAGCTTTGTTCTCTCTGCTTGTCTCTCTAATATAATCTGAGAACTTTGAATCTTAATTACTCCATATGTCTCTCCATGTATTTATTCCCTTTCAGTGCTTCCTGCTTTGCTTCTGTGAATTTCTTTATTTGCCTTTCAATCTGGCTTTAGACTTAATTCTACCAAGACCATCGTAGTAAATGCTCACTAGAAATACTATTGAATAAACAGTGCATTTTTACTGTCAGCACTTCTTATCTGGTGATTCTGGTTCTGATAATAATTAAGTAATTACCTCTGAGCAACCAGTTCACTCCTCCTGTGCTTCTCTTCTCAATTCTCCAATTATTTTGTCTCTCTTCTCTTAATAGAGTGATTTGGAGAAAATTACTTGCACAGAGTTAGTGAAATAGAATCCTACAAGTGCAGAATGTTTTAGGTTGCAAGGGACCTCTGAAGCTTTCTTATTCCCACATCCAGCTCAAAGCAGGTCCAGTCATCTGTTTGTTTAGCTGGGTTTTGAATATATCCAAGGACACAAATTGTATATCCTCTCTGGGCAACCAGTCTCAGTGTTTGACTGTTAGACTTCCTTTAAGTGTTTTTATTTCTAGTATTTTTGCTCTGAGATTTTCTTTGCTGTTCTATTGTCCAGGGGTCTTTTACTTGGAATATTAATATTCTTCGTTGCTAGAAAGAAGTTTTATACTTGAACTGAAGTTTGCCACTCAAAAAAGTTTTTACCACTACATTTCTCTGAGAAATTAAATAAAAATTATGCAAACTTTTTTCTGTACTTAAGAATATGAAAACTTCGAACTAAGCCCATCATTACAAAATTAAAGGAAAACTAATATTAAAACAGTCCTGATTGTTTTGTCCAGTGGGTAACAACTTAATATGTTTTATCACAAACACAGTGCAAAGCTGAATCACTGCTTGTGCATCACATATGTGTGTGCTTTTGGGCATTCAGTAATTATTTTCATTGATACCAAATGAGTAATATGACAGCTGAATTTTTAAATGTTGAATCAAAAATTCACTGATTTCTAGATGCATATTACAGGTGACTCTTGAAGTTGATATTGATTTAGGGTGCCCAAGTACCTCTCAGAATAAGAATGAAATCAAGACCCCAGAGAAATACAGGAGAATACTCTATACTATATGAAAGCATTCTGTCATAGCTGATAAAATCGTCTGCAAATCACTCCACTAAAATAACATATGCAATCTATAACTGCAGCCATTTACAGTGGAATATGCTCAGGCCAAGTGCTGTTATAGCTGCTACTATGCAGCTCCCAATTCTGTAACCCTGGATAAATATGTGGACACTTCCTTTGCATTATTATTGTTGTATGACTAAGATGCTCTTTCCTATATGCTTGTTTAAACACAGCCTTCAGAACTGAAAACTTAAGGTTTAATCAAAGGTTTCTTGGGGCAGATCTATATACGTATGCACTTTAGAAATATTAAGTGACAAAGATAACCTGATTGAGTAGCCAAATTATATGTGCCAGATATCCACATATCTTCTTCCTTCAGTCTGAAATGGTATTAGTTTGACTTGTTTTTATTTCCAGAGAAAGTAAAGCCAGAAGTTTCCTTTGAATTAATTGTTTTATTTCCATTATCTCTTAATCCTACTTAGTCTTTCTCTTTGATCAGTTTGCAAAGATTGAATGACTAATCTACCTGTCCCAAAAAAAAAGCTAAGAAGTGAGACTCTATTTTTGACAGCTGCCAGACACTTCCTAGAGTAGGCAAGCTTGTGACAGAAGCAAGACAATTTTGGAAGCAATTTGTGAAGAGGCAGTGCTTTTTCACACTTCAGTTTTGTTTGATTTATGCCTTGAGGCAAATCTGAGCATTAGTAGAGTCACTTCTGTGCCTTCATTTGTCTATTCTGTGCTTCCCTTTTTGATTCAAGTGATGATCTTGGTAAATATTCAGAGTATTCGGCTGTATTTCTGCTCTTGGTTTCTTGACAGAGTTGCTTGTCTGTGCCTGCTAGATACGAAGAGCTTTTCCCCAAAATCTGTCACTTGATGCTGGCATTTGAAGTTCAAAAGAGGCTTACCCCAATACCTTGGTCTTTCAAATTTGTCTCAGGTTTGTGTACACACAGTTTCCTGGAATTTTTAAAGTTATAAAAAAACCCCAAAAAATCCTCTCTATGCTTATTAGTTAATTTCATGTGGAATCAATTTTAAAACTAGGCAAGATTAATGTCACAACACAACAAGTTTCTAAGAAAGTAAAAGAAATCTTTGATTACGAACGTGGAAGGTGGAAAATGTGGTCAACAAAATGGATCATAAAACACTGAAATATTTCCAAATTATATTTAATAACAGTTCATTTTCATCTTGGTGCTTCTCTTCCAAGAATCTTAAGGAAAGTTTTGGCCTTGAAAGCTAAGGGAAAATGACATGCCCAGACTGTCTGACACTGTTATATGAAATTAGTCTGATGTGTAGCATGTTACCCTGCTATTTCATAGTTCTGAATATCTTTTATCCCTTTTTGCTCCAGATAAAATGTGCTCCGCCTTTTCTTCTGAAATTTAAGAAATGTAATTGGCTTTTTCTTATGAACGTTCTTGACTTATATACTTTTAATAAAGTTGATTAGACTACTCCTGTTTTCACCAGTTTTCTGAATTGCTTCTGTTGCATGTAGTGCCCTTTGCCTTTAGGAAATAGCCAGGGTATAACTGAAGACCACTGAAGAGTAAGTTTGAAGATAGCACCTTAGTCAGTACTTAAATTTGGTTTCGTGTTGCCCCAGAGGAAACAATAAATTTTAATAAATCCCCTTTAGGCCAAATAAATATGCTTAATAAATCACTTCTAAGCCATACCCTGGGCTTTGGAGATCTTCCAGTTTCCTTTGACTGTCCCCATTTGATGTGCCAGAGCTGCTAAGTACCATGTTAGTGTAGCTGTAGGCAGTTAGTGCAACAGCTGGGTAAGGCTTGTCAATAAATAAAAGATTTGGATGTGCTTATAGTAGTGTTCATAAATAAATGGCAATATATTATGCCATGGCCTAAGCTTTATTATATGTTTCCTGTTGTGCACTTCTGTATTCTTACTCCTTTGGAAAATGAGGGTGCCCATGTTTCTGATTAAATCAGTGTCAAAGCTGAAAAATCTTGCACTGTCAGTGAAGCATTTTGGTGGTCCATGCCTCTTTTTTTGTATACAATATATAGGCATAAATACTCAGAATTTTTAGCCTGATTGTGTCAAAGATACTTTAGCTAATATATAAACAAAAAAACTAGGAGATGCAATTTAGTCAAGAGAAAACCCATAAAAACCTCACCCCTGCCATTAAAATGACACCTGCCTTCTGAAAACAGTGTTTTAAAATATTAACAGAAACCTTTCCACATTTACTTCCACAGTGGATGGGATGGAAGGAGAGGCAAATTTAGCAGGGATAAGACCCAAAATCTTGCATATTCCACATTCTGCACAAGTGGTGTAATAAGCAGTTGTCAGTCTGGTTTATCACTGCTGAACAAAGAAAAAAAAAAACTTTTTCTTGTGCTTATCCTTGTCCAAGAAACAGAACTGGAAAAAAAGAATCCACAAAGAACATATTCCTATAGATGTAAGCTCTGTCTATCATAAATTTGAAGTAGTATTTTATGCCTTGCCTAATTACTTTCTTGAATTATGCTTCAGTAACTTTAGAACTGCTATTTAACTCTTTTTAGTTTAATTGCTGAGAGTAGCATTTACATCTCACTCACTTCAGTGCCAGCGTTCATCAAAGTCAGTTTATACAGAATTATTATCTGTGAAAGAACAAGAATTTTTATTTTTTTTTTCCCGACATACAACTCCTTTAGGTACCTTGGATAGTACTAATCTTGAGTTCCTTGGCAACCTGTTAATGTCTCAGCTTTAGTAATCTATTAACTAAATTTTAATATCAATTTTAATGTAAAAAGATTTAAAAACTAAATAAATTTAGAAATGGTTAATTATTTCTTTGCCTATAAAGAACTGGAAGGTATCAGTTCTATTGTATATCTGTGGAACCACGAGGAGCAATAATGAGAGAGCCACTACTATAAACCTAAAAGTTTCGCCTTTATTTTGGTGTGCCTCCTCACTCTTGAGTGTGTAACTGTGCGACCTTTAAGTTATGCTTAACTACTCAGTGGATTTTTGAAGTGGGCTTGTTTGTTTTAAATGGATGGGAGAAAGGTTAGAAGAGTGTGGTGTGTATACATGAGTGTATATATATGTATGTATAAAAAGTACAAAGTAACTGAGCAGCAGTAAAATGCCTTCTTTTGGAGGTCTGAGTGATAGGTTTTATTACAGAAATTTAGAGGAAATGTAGGGTTTGTACTCTGGTAAACTCTCATCAAACATTCTTTTCATCTTTCCTCAACAGTCCGTAGTGGGAGAATGGGCTGAGTGTTGCTTAGATAGCTACATCAATTTCTTTTTTTCCCATTTGAACTCATTTTACTTGGTTCTCAAACTTTGTTGAAGTGATATTGACAAGTTGCCCAAATTTCAAAATAGGACATGTGTGTTTGTTTTTTTTTTTTCTTTATCCTCTGGAAAATATATAACTAAATGTGCTAGCCTTTATAAAATGTGCAAATAAAGCATGCTTTTAATTTTCCTTGGAATTAAATTTCCTTGGAATTAAATTTCCTTGAAATTTTCCTTAGCAGAATTATTAGCTGAAAATTATATTGATGTAACACAGCCTCATCTGCTTTATAGGTATTGCAAGTTGACAGAAACATCTATTCCAATCTTCTGGCTTCCTGGGAATCGATATTGCAGTGTAGTGCATGTTTTGTTTAATTACACAAGCATAAAAACAGTAGGAAAAAGGCTACATGTGTCGGAGAAAATTAGTATTGTTTTCAGTTTTTCTTCTTGAAAACACAATGATTTTGGAGCAAGACAGGTATAATAACCACTGCATGTCTTAAGATATGGTCATACAAATATATATGACCATTCATAACTTCTGCAAATGTGTTGATTTTCAAGAGAAAAATGTTTAGTAATACAAAGCATCAGTCTTACTTCACTCTTACTAGGCATAGAATCCAAACCTCCTAAACAATCAGTTCTGTTATTTAGACTATAAAGTGCAAAGTCTTACAGCTATTTGAATATATCAAGCTTTAAATTGTGCACATACCATATGATATATGAAAATTCTAAGCCAGACTTTATCTAAACTTTACATGTGAACCTCCCCCATGATGTGGGGAAGTGGTGATTTGAGATGTCTTTTTTTTTTTTTTGTAAATTTCCCTACTTCCCACATAAAAAAAAAAGTAAAATAAAGTGAACACAGTGTTGCTGTGGAGATATGAAGCCTACTAGAGAAAGGAGACTGAAGTAGATAGTGAAGAAAAATGATTAAACTAAAGAGTGGGAAAGAGGTGGTTTTTGTGTTGTGTTGTTGTTTGTTTTCCCCTATAAGGCTGAAATGGGGAAGGTCTGACAGGGACACAAAAGGAGGTACATTACCAGTAACAGACATTTAAGAATGGAATTGAGTTGGAATCATAAGCTAATACTGACCTATTTTTTTTGTGTGTGTAAATATTCTGTGAGGAAAATACAGTGGCATTTTCTCTGTATGGCATTTCTAAAAAAATTTACTGGTTTTTTTTTTATTTAAATCTTTTGTCACCTCAGACCTATTTCTCACATAAAAAAAAAAGTAAAATAAAGTGAAAACTGGTGTTTCTCTTGGGCACTTCTCAGCTTTGGGAGTAGCAAGCATCTTACTGTGCTTTTAATAAATAAAAAAAAAAAAAACAAACTATAGAAAAAATAGTAAAATGTATTTTTAAAAGGATGTAAAGGGACATAATTTCAGTGTAACTTGCTAGTGGTGTGCTTTCTAGTCAAAAGCACTTAATGATAAATGACTGTTTTACATTTTAGAAAACCCAAGTGAAGTGAAGATTACATATTTCACATCAGGAGGTACATGATTTTCTTTGGAATCACATAGTTTCTTCAGCAATGAAACTAGATATGGAATGTGCATAACATGGACTTTTAGATCTGAGTCACCCTATGGTGGTTCTATTTTCTCATGTAGCCATAGCCTCAGGGCGTTGAGACAGGCAAAGGGAAAGAAAAGACTTGTGAGACAAATTTGGATGATGGCAAGAAGAAAGAATATGACAGAACTGGAGGGAGAGATGAGGTGAGATAGAGAGATGGTGGCAGTCTGACTTAAAAAAGCTGGAGCACACTGTGAGAGCTGTAAGGAAGTCCTGAGAACATTAAGAGTGCTGTGAGGTCTTGAGCATAGCCTCATGGGAAAAAATGGGAATGAAATGGGGAGACCGATTCTGACTGCTCTGAAGAGCACCACCAATAGGTAGTTTGAAAGCTTTGGAGGCTGTTTTTGAAGTCTATAGATGAGTGTCACTTTTCCCACCTCCTGTGCTAGCCCATGGTGATACCTTGGCATTTCTAGAGAATCCTCTCTATACTTGTGTAACAACTTTGAAATAGATTTTCATGCTTCAATTCTGATGTCAAGCTCTGCAGGTTTCTTAAAAAATGCTGTTGATGGAACATACTTTTAATTTCTGAATAGCAGGACAAACTTTGCTCTCATGGTTTAAGCAGCTGGTTTTGCAGGCTTACCCTTTGTCAAAGGGTTTGTGTGTTAACTTGTGTCAGTATGAACACGTGAAATGGTCTTGGTTGGTTGAGGTGTTTGAACACCTACAGATTCCACTGATCAGTGGAAGTTTGCTGGAATTCATTTGGGTTCTGATGCTGCTACAAATGTTCAGTGCCTTTTAAAAACAAATTAAAGAAAAAAAAATATCCAAGACTTCATATCCACCCAGTAAGTAACTTCACTTATGTTTGTTCATTGTCATAGGGTCTCACCTAACTGACAAGATACGTCAAGATTTTGATTTAATAGCTCATGAATTAGAGGCACTAGAGGAAGTTAGTAATTAGTATGCAAATATGCTACTCAATGGTTGAGACACCACTTCAGCCCCTAAAGGGTTACAGCAGCTGCCAAGTGCTAAGGCAGCTGGTTATTGATGGGAAAGGCTGAGTGCCCACTGGCAAAACAGCACATCAGGCACTGGCTGGGGAGCGGTACTGATGGAGAAGGAGGAGGTGGGGAAAAGTAATCACAACTCACATTTGGCTTGGGCTATGATGCTAGGGAGAAGAGAGCTTTGTTGCTGCTACTGAAGTCAGTAGAGCTTTGTCACTATCTTCTACATGAGGCCTCTGGCACTGTAAGAACATGTCTATGCCTGGATCTGGCCAGCATGTCTCCACATTAGACATTAAAATCTCTATTTAGAAGAGAAACAGAGCCACTTAATAGGGCCTTAGATAATCCCCAGCTGTTACATTGCAATCATTTTGCAACCATTGAAACTTTTTAGCCATCAAAAGGGAAAAATGTGGAATTTTCTGCTCTCTGGGTACTTCTCTATGACAGCAATTAAAGACTTTCTATTAACCACATGTTAAGTGTATCTGCTTTTCTGTCTAACTGATATTAGTGATGGATATTAGCCAGAGCATTACACAAATAGCTCTGCAAAAATATCCAGCTTCAGGTCTTGAGTTTTCAGGGTAAACCTATTGTCTTGGTTTTGGATACAAAATTAATCACAATTTTCCAACTTCATTTAGCTCTGGAAACAAACCAAGCAAACCTTGATTCCCACCCCTCACTGCAAAACTAATCCGAGATTAAGATGTTTAAAGAAAATCCAGAATAATGTAAACTTATTTTGCATAATATTTCTTTCAACAGTTTAGCATGGCTTTAGTATGGCTTTAATTGCAGGACAAATGCATCTATATATTGTATTTTTCCATCTTAAATGTCAACTTTTTAGTTTACATTCAAATATATTTTCTTTGTATATATGCATGTATAAATGAATTTATAGATTCCATCATTATAGCATCTTCCAGTATATTAAACGACAAGAGATTTTTCTTTAGATTTTGGTTGCATAGAAGCTATTTTTTGAGATTGGTTGGGAGAGACTCACCTGGCAGCAGAATAACTCATGTTCTTGGGTTCCTCCTGGGACATCATGAGACTGTTCGTTCCTATTTTCAGGTTCAAGTTTTCAATCCCAGAGACTGGAAGTTCAGTTTGTTCTGTGGCTGGAAAGAAGTCCTACTCTGTCCTGTGAGTAGAAAAGTGGTTCATCTTCCTGTGGGACACTTTCATTAAAAGAGAGAGGCTCTATCTTTTTAAAGAGCTTTAGCAGTTACAAGGTCACTTGATTTGTGAAGGTCATGCTCTCTTCTTTGTGTTGCAGCTGGTAGAAGTGGAAAAGAAGGAGGGGGGAAAAAAGAAATTTTACGAAGACTTAAGCTCTTATCAACTTCAGTAGCTTTTTATGTGGGTCATCCCATATTCCGCTCTCCCCCCCTCGTGCCCCGTTTTCTTTAAGTCCTTTCAGTGTATGTGTTAGCATCATTTTTGTTGAGGGAAGAGAGAGATGAGATCATAAAGTTAACACTTAATGGTAACATCCATCAGGCAAAGAGAACAACTTCATGACAGTCCTTTTTGAGAAATTAATATATTCTGTTTGAATACATTATTCTAAACTGTATGGGTGATATAGGCATAATCTGGACACACTAAAAACCTGAAAATATTTCTGCCAGTGTCTGTCCGTATCATCACATTTTGACATAATTGTGTGCAGGCTTCTACATGCAGGGTGAATAAACATTACAGTTTCTGCTTCTTGAAAGAAATAATCTATCAGTCTAGTATAATTGCATTTTTCACAGTTCTGTCAGCTGGGAAGAGTCAATGAGTACTGCTCAGATTAAATTCAAGGTGCAGTACACCCCTAAGACTGGCAACTCTTATCTGAACAAGAAAAATAGATTAAGCAAGAATTCATTAATTAGTTATAAGTAAGCTGTCCTGGTTTTATCTGGAATAGAGTTAATTTCTTCACAGTAGCTTGTACAGTGCAGTGTTTTGGATTAATTATGAGAATAATGTTAACAACATGCTGATGGTTTGCTTGCTGCTAAGTAGTGTTTACCCTAAGTCAAAGGCTTTTTATTCAGTGTCTCATGCTCTGCTAGTGAGGACGTGCACAAAACAGCTGGGGGGAGCATAGCCAGGACAGATGATGTGAACCGGCTAAAGGGATATTCTATACCACAGAACATCATGCCCAGTGTATAAACTGGGGAGTTACCTGAAAGAGGGCACAGTATTATGCATCACTTGTTTTTCCTAGTTTTTTTTTTTTTTATTATTACTATGAATGTTTTTTATTTATTTATTTCCTTTGTTTCAATTGTTAAACTTTTCTTATCTCAGTCAACAAGTTTAACTTTTGATTCTATTCCCCATCCCCCTGGATGGGGGGCAGGGGACAGGGGAGTGAGTGGCTGTGCGGTGCTTAGCTGCCAGCTGGACTTAAACCATGACTTAAGCAAAGAAATACAGTATTTGCTTTAGCAGTGAGCAGTCTGATGGCATTGCAACAACTTTAGATTTTCAGCTTCTGCTTATTCCATTATTATTGCTAAAAATACAGATACACAGCTTATATTTTGTTGGAGTAATATTCCTTTCTTTACAGAAGAGAAAAAATGAAGATACAATTTCCATCTATAAATAGACTGTGAATACTGGAAAATCTTCCCTCCAATGTGTGCCTGTGGGAGAGTGAAAGATTATTCTTTTGAGAAGCCAACATTATATATGCCAAAAGAGTAAATGCCTGAATAATTTCTATATGGCTGCAACAACATATTGGTCTGTTTTTCTCTAATTAAACTTGCACAATAGATGCTTCCTGCAGGTAAAAGATGAAAATCTGTTTTTATGGAACAAGTACTGATACTTGCATGTGTCTGAAGTCTTAGGCAAGTACCCAGTACTGTAAGTTCAGACCTTTGTGTTCCTGGTTTTTTTTGTTTGATTGGTTTTGGTTTTGTGGGATTTTATTTGTTTTGTTTTGGTTTTTCTTTTTTGTTTGTTTGGGTTTTGTATTTTTGTTGGGATTTTTTGTGTTTTCTTTTTTTGTTTGTTTTGGGGGATGTTTTCTTGGGGGCGGTTGTGGTTTGTTTTTTTTTTTTGGTTTTTTTTGTTTGTTTGTTTGTTTTGATTTTTTCCCCAAGACTTCTGGTCAAAGAGAGGCAAAATAATTATTGGTGATGTAGTTACAGCCTGATTGCAACTGCATGTCAGTCATGGCAAAACCGGTACTGAACATAAATGGGTAAGGTCATTCTTCTGCAGTTGAGAGTGCTCAAGATGAGCCATGTGATACTTCCAGAATTAGCAACATGAAAAATAAACTTGGGTCTTAGCTAGATTTACTGGGAGGAAAGTAAAGCTAGAAAAGTTTTCATTGTGAGAAAAAGGTACAATAGGAACTTCAAGTTCTTGTAAACTATGTTGAGAAGAAGGACACTTATTTATGGTAATATGCAAATAGTTCTTTTACTTTAGCAAATACTCTGAACTGCTTGTTGAATATGGGCTCATATGAACCAATTTTGGAACTCAGAAGTTGTTTTATGAAATCAGATCTCATGAGCCTAGAATACTATACTGTAATTGACTACTTCACAGATCACAAAAGCAAAAATGTCTGGAGACTATCTTGTGTGTTAAGATTTTAAGGAGACATATGATTTTCATCGAATAAGATAATAATAGAAATATATTCCCCCTGACCCCTGGAAATTTTTTGTTTCCTAGCATTTTGATGGCTTATTTTCAATATCTTGAGTATGTTGGCATTCAGGGGTTTTGTTTAACTTAACCTGGTAGTGTGTTCCTTCATCCTCATATAGTGAAGTAAGCTAGCAAGGGGAAGAGAGATGCTTAGACATTTTGTTGAGAAAAGTAGAACATACATGTCTGCATACACTGGTCTTAGTTATCTATTACCCAGAAAGACATCATATTCTTCACAATTAAAATAATTTTGATAAATTCACACTGAAATGCACTTGATTATGATCCTGAGAAATTGAGAGATTGTGGTACTCATCATTTGGTAGGACAGCTGGGAGAAGGAAGTTTAGTCACGTGAAATGTCATGTTGATATGTTACTGAAAGCTGTAATATCACTTTGGATTTTGTACTTTTACTGTAATTAATGATCATGTCTCATTCTCAGTGAAGGTTCACTAAACACATGGAAAATGCAACAACAAAGGTATGTATTTGTCATACATGACACCTAGCAGCTTACAAGCCATTTCACTAAGACATTTTTACATGCTAACACTTTATTATGGCATTTCATTTTACTTTTGTGGCAGGTTCTATAATAAAAATGGGACCAAGCAAGTAAATTTGAAGTATTTTAGTTGTATTGTTCTTTTCCACCATTTGTTTAAACATAGGCCACTATAAACAATTTTCTATTTAATTTCAATTAGGAAATCTGTTGGAGTTGCTTTATTAAAATCATAGAATAGTATGGGTTGGTATGGACCTTTAAACGTCATCTATTCCAATCCCCCTGCAATGAGCAGGGACATTTTCAACTAGATCAGGTTGCTCAGAGCCGTGTCCAACCTGATCTTGAATGTTTCCAGGGATGGGGCATGTGCCACCTCTCTGGGTAACCTGCTCCGTGTCTCGCCACCCTCACAATAAAGAATTTCTTCTCTACATGTATTTTGATTTTGCCTTCTCTTAGTTTAAAACCATTAGTCCTTGTCCTATCATAATAGGCCTTACTAAAAAGTCTGTCCCCGTCTTTTGAATAAGCCCCCTTTAAGTACTGAAAAGCCACAGTAAAGTCTCCCTGGAACCTTCTCCAGACTAACAAACTCAAATCTCTCAGGTTTTCCTCATAGGAGAGATGTGCTCTCCCCCTGATCACATTTGTGGCTGTCTTCTGGACTTGCTTCAACAGATCAATGTCCTTCCTTGTGTTGGTGGCCTCAGAGCTCCATGCAGTAATCCAGGTGGGATCTCATGAGAGCTGGGGGAAGAATTGCTTCTTTTGAATCAGCCGAGAATGACAGCCTTCTAGAGTGTCAGTGCACATTGCTGGCTCATGTCCAGCCTCTCATCCACCAGCACCCCCAGGTCATTCTTGGCAGGGCTGCTCTCAACCTGTTCATCCACCAGCCTGGATTGATACCAGGGCTTGCCACAACCCAGGTGTAGCACCTTGCACTTGATCTTGCTAAACCTCATGAGATTCCCACTTCCTGAGCTTTTTCAGGTCTCTCTGGATCCTGTCCTTCAAGCTTCACTCAGCCCAGAAACATACATAGATAAAAATGGAAGTTGATTATTTTATAAATGTCAAGGTTCAAATAGCTTCGTCTGTGAAATAGAACAGAAAACATTTCCTGTATTTATTTCTTTTGAAATGATGTTTCATTATTCCTTAATTTCACAGGGAAACTTTGTGTGTAAACCCTACATCTCCCATACATAATATTGCAAATACTGAAATACCAACAGGAAGAACCCTTTAAAAAACAATTATCTTACCATGTTAAAGTGCATAAAATCCATATACTTTTTGGAAATATGCTTTTCTACACTCTTTCCAGGATACCAAAAAATAATCCTCTGTAAAGTCATACATGATTTTACATTCCTCCAAGTAACTGCTTATACTGAATTGTATAAGCAATACGTGCTTGTACACTTGGAATCTTAAATGTCATTGTTGCTTGAAGATGGTTACAAGCTGTTAAATTAGGATGTGCTAAATATACTGTACTTCACCTGACTTTATTTTCTGTCCAGAGACTCTTTTCATCTATGTGCTCTGTGTATTTCCTCTCTGATAATGTAGTGCACATAGGCATAGGGATTCCAACATTTTTCCAGACTGCTGGGTATTAAGACCAATAACACCAATACAATTATTAAAAATAAACTTTTGAAAAATAGTTGGTGCTAGATTTTCTCAGAATTACTTATTCTTATGAAACTAAAAGTTTCTGTTCAAAGCACAGTTTTGGGGTAGATAAAGGGAATGTTCATTTTTTTAAAATGGTATCCAAACTGGAATAACATACTTCTGCACTTGAAACATTCTGAACCTATCCTTTGAGGTGAAGTTGGTCTAAGAGAACTTCTTCTGTAAGAAAATGTTTCCACTTTAAACTGTGTAATACATAAAAATCAGGGCATATAATAAATGAAAACAGATAATATCTCTTGCAACTTTGTCCTACTTTTTATAGCTAGTATTTCTACAATAATGTTTAGTCACTGGTTTAGTCCAACATGTAACAAATGCATGTAAGTGGTGATCAACTTTTTTTGATCATGTGTATGTCCTTTGGAATTTGCAACTGTGAGAAGTGGTAAGAATATATAAATCCCAGAAAGAATAAAACCAATCTTTATCTAGTCAGAGATAGTCTCTATCGCTACAATTTCAATACCGCATTCACCAGTGTGGCTCCCATAATTGGGCTGCCTGATTGAATTATTTCTAAAGCATATTACTGCTTAAATAGCAGATAGATGCAAGTTTTCCCTGTTAAACTAGTGAATTTCAGCAAATCATTTATTCGAGTATTTTGACTTGGAAAAGCCAGGGATTCATTAGGGAAGACTGAGGAAAAATACTGTTCTTTTCCCTGCAGCTCTTTCCCTGTGTGAGATGGTTTTGCACTCTTGCAAAGTCCTAATGATGGTAGAAAAAGGCGCAGGAGCAGAGTAACTAAAAATAGTAGGAAAGAGTAGGTGCAACAAGAAATAAGAGAAAAGACTGAGAGAGGAAAGAGAACTGAAGGAATACAAAGACAGGGCTATACTGAAAACATCAATGTCAAGAGCAAAGGAGAAAACAAACAACTAATACACAAAAGAGTAAAATCAGAGTGATACTTTGTTGGATCTCTTTCACTGATGTGCCATTTAATTTGAAATATTTTCTCATAATGTTAATTCTTATAGCTCATAATTTTGTGTAATATTTTGTGTAAATATTTATGCACACAATACAAAGAAACGTAAAACATTAAAGAATTAAAAATATTCTTATATACTCATATAGCATTTATGAAAGATATTGCACTTTTCAGGTAAAGTAATTTATTTAAACTAGATGCCATAGTGTGGCTGGAAATTATTGAAATATGTACAGTGGTTCTGTATCCATGGCAAACCAAAGATTAAAATAATCTTGTTTTATCAATTAAGTTACATTTTCAGTTAAATGAAAAAAATCACCTTTTAAAAGCAAGAAGATATGTCCAGTCTGGATACATGTGAGGAAAAAATACATATTTGCATTATGCATCAGATGACTGGGACTGTCTTGTTTGTTAGACCCTCATAAATTTGGGTCTGCCAAATTGTACTGATGAGCTACTGTTTATGGTATGGTCTTAGGACCTTGTTCTTTTTCTTGCACAGAAAGTCACTCATTTATTTCTGTTTCTGCTCTGTTTATCTTGCATGTGTGCTGTGAAATACTCACTCTGCAAATATTTGCTCTGAAAATCTTTTTCTTCATCATGAATTTTGTTGTGAAGTCATGGTTTAACCCTAGCTGGCAACTCAGCCCTACACAGTCACATTCTCACTCCTTTGAACGGAACAGGGGAGAAATAAAACAGTAAAAATGAGAAAACTCATAAGTGGAGATAAAGACAGTTTAATAGGAAAAGCAAAAGCTGTGCACACAGGCAAAGCAAAACAATTAATCACCCTTTCCTGTGGGTGGGCGGGCAGGTGTTCAGCCATCCCCAGGAAAGCAGGGCTCCATTGCAGGTAACTGAGTTGGTAAAACAAATGATGTGGCTCCAAATGCCCTTATCCCAATTTATTTACTCAGCATGATGCCATATGGTGTGGGATATCCTGTCCTGGCTGTGTCCCCTCCCAGCTCCTTGGGCATCCCCAGCCTCCTCCCTGATAGCATGGGGGAGGAACAGAAGAGTCCTTGATTACTGTGTAAGGCCCTGCTTAGCAATAAGAGAAACATTCCTGTGTTACCAACACTGTTTTCAGCACAAAACCAAAACATCACTGAGTACCAGTTACCCTGAAGAAAATTAACTCTACCAGCCAAAACCAGCACAAATGTAGAGCTTATAATCAAGAGAGAAGAACATCAATTCAGCAGCTTTCCCTGATTGTATTCCCTGTGACTGTGCGCTCAGGAGAAACAACACGAAAGGTCATCAGCTGATATGAAAATATACAAATGTATTTTTGAATTGTTAATGTATGAAGATAAAATCTATGCTATAAATTCTAAAATATCGAGCAAAAGTGACAAGCTTATCGGTTAGCAAGGGAATCAGTGTGGTTGTCATTGGCTTCAGCATACTTGGGAAGTGAGAGAGTGATGAGTATTTTTCCACAGACATGAAAGCAAGTTTATGAGTGGAAAAGTAGAGTGCTATAGTTAAAATATGTGGAGCTATACATAACAATTTAGAGGATTTCTCTAAATCACATATTTCACATATTTCTACAAATCAAACTATTAATTTTTTTTTTTCTGTAGAAAAGGAAACTTGTAGGTTGAGTGGTCATTTCTAAAAAGCTGGCTTAAAGCTGTTTAATCTAACAAATGTTTTACCTGATTTTTCTCACAAAAGGTTCCCATGTCCTAAAGTACAGTGGGAGTGGAGGATGCCCTATGTACTGATGTGTTACACTGATTCTTACTGATGTCATATGTTTTACGTGCAATCTGGCTGCATCTGCCCTTTTGGAGCCCAGTAACACCTAGTTGTAAGATTGTGATTCAGATTCACTAGCCGTGCAGTGAGGATACTCGATGTTCCATCCATTCGTGCTGCAACAAATGGGTAAAAAGTAAAATCTTTTTCTTCATGGGAATTTGTGAGATGGTTCCTGGGGCACAGCTGAAGCCTCTGCCTCTTCTTTTACAAGTCACTTCTGAGAAGCTCCAACTGCCTGTGAAGGGACTGCTCTGGTCACAGCTCAACGTGACCCAGACCCACCTCACCTCCCCTCTTTGATCAGACCGAAGAGGAAATGCAGCCCAGAAGCACTGTGCAATTCATCCTGCAGGCATTACTGAATTACAAAGCTGTCATGGTGAGAACAGGAGAAATGGAGGCTGCAGAAGGAAGGGGAGTTTTGAAAAAGACTAAAAGTCCTTTTACATAGAGGTCCCATCGTTTTTCAGCACTGAGACTCAGGAGAATTGTGGGAAGCTTGCTTGAAGGAAGGAAAAGCATGGGAGTCAAATGTACCCTTTTAGTCCAGCAGCTATAAGAGCTGTACTGAACACAGTGCAGAACTGTGGGCTTGCTATAGATGGCTATAAATCTTATTTAAAAACTAAACCTCTTCCCCTTACACTTTTTTTTTTTTTTTGTATATTTTTTTTCTTCTCTGTTTTTTAGCTACCTGTTTAAGGAGCTTCTTGCTCCTTTTCTAACCATGTCAAGAGAATGTGTATCAAATGAGAAGCTGATGGAGAAGACCTAGCACAAGCACAGAGTGTTGTGGCCTTTGCATGAATTAGAACTGCTTAATACCTCAATGTCTAATTGGAAAATGCTTATACAACCACTTAGGCAGAGGTGCTTGAGCTGTTTAAGAGAAAAAAAGATTGCTAGAACTGCACAATTTGCAGAAAATAACTTTATGCCCTTGTTATTGCCTGGAAACATGGATTTTTTCAAAGGAAATGCTACTAGGATGAAAGAGAATAGAAAATGAAAGGAGCATGCATTCCTCTAGCAAAAAAAACCCACCCCCTACATTTCTGTAGTGATTATTTACAGATTTTGGCATTTGAAAACTTGCGTATTTTTTACTTGTGTTGTCCAAAAATGGATCTGTGCATTTAAATTAGGTTAGATGGCAATGATAATGTTATAAGATGAAAGCAATAAAACAAAGCAAACCATAAAAGCTCGGCTATGCTTGGCATAAAATAATTGTCTCTAGTGGCAAAAGAAATAACATATACAGCTAACAGAAACCATAGGATCTCTAGAGTATTATCAAAAATACAGGAATTACACTTAAATCAAGCCATACCTTCTAAAAATAAAAAATTTACCGTGCTAGTGCTTAAGTGCTAAATACTTTATTTAGTGGTAGATGTACAATTTTATGTAACATATGCAATAAATATTATACCTTCATGCTTCCATATTTTTCAAGGAAAAAGAAGTAGTTGATTCTTAAAAAAGCAGAAGAGTCAGTTTTAAAAACAAGGTAATCTGAACTTAAATCTTATGAGCTATGTTTATGACTTTTCAAAAAGAATGAATGTTATTACTACCTTTCAGGATTTTAAAGTAAGTACAATAGCCCTGTCATAGCATACTTTGAAATAATTTGTAGGAAAGAGTCCTTGTTGGTGTAATTGAATTTAAATAAGAATTCCTTCTGGTTACTTTTTGCTTGATCTCATATTACAGAATGATAAGTAAACTGGTAGGTGGAAAATCTATATTTTTGCAAAAAAGGATTGATCGAGAAAGATTTTAGAAGAACCTTTTCTTCCTATCCTCCTCCTCAAGTCTTACAATAAAGCTTATAAGAAAATGAAATAACTAAAGCTCTCTGAGCTGAAATAATTTAACTAGAATTTTATCAATATTTGAAAAAGATAGAGCTCATGGATTTTTAAGAAGTGTTAAGAAAATTTATTAAAAATAGTCACACAATACAAGATCATATTCTTCCTTCACATGTAATTTTTTTATCAATCTTGTTTGATATGATAATTTAGATTAAAAAAGTGTAAATTAGACAAAAAGCTGGACCACTTTTCCTTTCAGTTGCATACAGACACTGTGAACAACATAAATATATGTACATTTTGGAGCTCACTTTATATTGTATTATATTGCAATCAAAAATATGAACATGGTAATTTATTTTTATCATGTATTTAATGCACATTACAATCACTTCGTTTAGAATCTGGCTTTATTACTCTCCTCAGTAAGTTTACAGTTATGACCCACTTGCATTTCATTCAGTAGCATGAGGTGTGCTTGCTGCTTTATCGCTCATTTGAAAATATTGCTCAGAGAATAGTTTATGCATAGTTAATGTTGGCCTCAGAAGTTAAAACTGCTCCTGTAAAATATGCAAGGTTCTGATGAGATCAGGCTGTAAGGAGTTGATTTAATTATGATAAACTAATATTTGAAACTGTAAGCCTTAGGAAAAGCATTTATGCGCTCTTAAACTGGTCCTTAACCCTTTTTGGCTTTTGTATCTAAGGGTTGTTTCAGTGAAAAATTAAGAAAAGAAGCAATACTTGCTGCTTTTGGCCATCTGAGAAGTTACAGTGGACAAATTTTTTGTGTGGGGTTGAGGACTGCTGGTCCTCAAAGCAAAGACTTAGGCTGAGTGAAGAAGAATGATGAAATACAGTTTTCAGTAACGGTTCAGTTTCTTGCTAATTGTTTTTTGCAACACTTCTAAGAGAAAACAGTGAGAAAACTGTAAAGCTGTTTTCACTTTCCCACTTTCTGAAATTGGTCTTTGTGATAATTGTTGCTCACAGATAAAAAGTAATCAAAAACAATTCAGGAGTTGCCAAATTAATAAAGGTGTTAGGTCTACATTCATTTCTATTTTTGAAGGAATGCAATATGCTTTTCCTTACTCCTTCAAATAAAACTGCAGAGCAGATATATAACTATAGATACAATATAGATATAGACAGATAACTATTGATACAAATGTTCATGTTCAATGGAACAAGCAGAACTGTATTTGTACAACACTGACTTTTTTTTTTTTTTTTTTTTTTTTTGCAAAAGGAATATTTATTAACACCATATATTTAGCAAATATATGTTGTTGCTTGGTTTCAAATAGACTCCTCCAGAATTTCGGAAACAGAATATTTTGGCTTTTTGTCTTGAAAATTTCTGTTTGGAAATTCTGCTTTTCATATGAGCCAGTTTCAAGGGGCAAAATGGCCAAACTTAATGAATAATTTGTTTTCAGACTTTCGGGATGGACTGAAAAACCTGTCCATGCTGTTCAGAACACAACAGGGAATTTGAATTAGTATGCTTAGTTTCATTTCTGCTGGTGCACATTGTGATATGCCATTCTAAGAGCAAAGAACTCCTAAATCAGCACTCTGAGAGATGTCACATGGTAAATGCATCTGGCTGAAGTTCTGATTTTAGAGTTGAAGCACCCAGTGACAAATGCTTTTGGAGAAAAGGGCTTTACATCTGAAATTGATGATTGGGGAATAAAAGTTCTGATGTTTTCAAGTATACACTGAAGTCTACAAGCAGAAAAAAAATATAAACGTGTGAAAAGCTAATAAAAACCATTGCTGGTATGAAATGATACTTGCTTGGCCATTGATGTCTCATGATTTGTTTTGGTTTTAGATTGAACCATCATTTCTACATTACCTAATAATCTCCACCTCCTTTTTTTCCAACTGCTTTCTATGGTTTGGGATTTTATTTTTTTTTTTCGTTCCACAGGAGGTGGGTGGGTGTTCTTTAATTTCTAGTTGGCAGCAATGTCCTTGCTTGTTCTCCAAGCTCTGTTGGCACAGTGTTTCCAGACAGCTCCAGTGAGGACAGCAAGTCTTTAAGCAAGTTCTAGCACTTCTCTGTAAAAGACATATTGCCACAAGGTTGTGCTTAGTGTAGCAGGTAATATTTATTTCCTAACCATAACACATAAGAAATATTCCAGAGCTAAAGTAACAACTAAATATGTGACTGTGGGAAACTCAAGCAAAGCTGGATGCACATCCAGTGAATCCTACAAATGAGAGATTTCCAATTACATTGAAAAAATGCATGTTCCAGTACTCCGGTGTGGTGCTGCTTAATGTTGCTAATTATTGTCCTTTATCTAGCTAATCAGGCTGCAGACAGATATCTTACAACACAAGTGATTATCAGTCTCAGTAGTAACAGACATTGACTGAACACAGCAGTTCCTTCAAAAACCTCTAGGCTGATGTCTCCTAATGTAATTTAGTGATTAAATCGTAGAGAAAGAGAGGACCTGAGTGATGTGCAAAGGGTTATTGAGTGATTAAAAATGCTGTTAATCTCAGACTGAATATTTTTCCTAATTGAATGCTCTCAATGGAATAAAATACATATGCATGAGGTTTGAATCACTTCATTCCATATAGGCTGCAAAATAAAACAAGATAGTTATAACTTTTATAAACTAATAGACTCCAGTTAAAGGAGGGTTACCTACACTAGAAAAAGCTGTTAATAACTTTAATAACTGTTACCTTCTAGCCTGATTTTTCTATTAATCAGTATTTAGGTATTGTTTTTTTTTATTTTAATTTTTTTTCTATTTTTTTCCCCTTTTTTTTTTTTAGATAATTTCAGAAACAGCTCAATGATAGAATATTTATTTTTCTAGAAAGTATCAGGATCTGTAGCCTCTGTATTAAATAAAGAAAATATCAGAGAGGAGGAAAAATAATTAAAAATATATGTATAGAAAATGCCTCTATCACTCCCCTCCTCAGCAAGACAGGGGGATAAAATAAGATGGAGAACAACTTGTATGTTGAGATAAGGGAGTTTGCAAGAGTGAAAGGTCATGCATGTGTGCCCAAGCAAGGAAAGGAAAAAAAACCAAACAAATATTCTGTACTTCCCATCTGAAAGTGCCATCCTGCTACACTGGTTGCTCTGGAAGGCAAACATTCTAAATAACAAATGTCCTGCCTCTTTCTTCTCCTTTGTCCTAGCTTTTATTGCTGAACATGGCATGGAATATCCCTTTGCTCGGTTTGGATCAGCTGTGTTGGCCGTGTCCCCTCCCAAGCGCTTGCCCACCTGCAGCCAGCTGGTGAAGGGGAATGTTGGAGGGCTGGTGCTGTTGACGCTGTGGGAGCACTGCTCAGCAGTAGCCAAAACACTGGAGTTTTCTTAGCACCTTTCTGGCTACCAGTGCAAAGCACCGCACTGCCAGGGTTGCTGTAGGGAAAATTTACTCTGTCTCAGCAAACCAAATATGCACACAAATACCATGTTTAAGAAAAAAAAAAAAAAAGACCATATTCTTGGTTCTTTCAGTCAACAATTGTTTAAAATATTTTCTAAAGGCCCCTGCTAAGCCATTAGGGTAGTATAATGCACTCCTGCATGTCTCTGTGAGGTTAATTAAATTTCTAATATTTTATCAGATAGTAAATGAAGGAGAATTTGGCATTTTAATTTAACAGATACTCTTTTACATTTCAGTGTGGTGATAAATTGTTCAGAATGAAGCTAAATTTCATAAGTTACAATGAATCTAATAATAACAAAAAAAGAGTTTTGAAAACTTGAATAAAATCTTTTGCCTTTTAATCTTTTGAAAGTTACTTGAATGAGCATGAGCATTTTCCAAAGATAAAACCAAGGCTGCTAAAAGGAAGAATGAAAGAAGGGGAGAAGGGAAAGAAAAGAAATTAAAACTCAGAAAATCATGTTTCCATCATACATACATACATCATTCTCACAATCAAAGGGCTTAAAACAAATATATAAACTTCTTTGTGAAGAAGCTCATCTTTAAATTTAGTTTGAATTTTCTAACTTCAGGACTTAAAAAATCCAAAAAAAGGTAGCTCAAAAAAAAAAAAAAAAGAGATTTTTCATGTTCAGTATTTGCACTAACAGATAGAGATACTATATCTATTTAATGCTAATGCATACTAATTGTATAAACATACCTGTAAGTTTCTGGCTTAGTGCTGTCTTCTATCAGGTATAAACTATGCATACAAACACGTCAAATACAAACTGAAGTAAACATGTCAGCTATTTCCTATTAAATTAACTGTCTCTTATTCTTGTTCAATACATCTACCCAAAGCAAATAACCAATTGTTCATTAAGTAAGTTTCAGAAAACCTCAAGATATTTTAAAAACAGAAATGTAACAGACCTCAAATTACATTATTTTAATTTTTAACACGGAATGGTCAGATTTGGAAGTAGCTGATCTTTAAGTGGTAAAACCATTTCTGATTTAGATTATACTGTTAATGAAGTTCCATTATAATGAGCGTAACATAACAACTATAGTAATTGCATCACAATAAGGAAATTTTGGCCTTGAAAGCTTTAAAAGCTAATTACTGAATGCCATAGTGAAAGAAATGGAATTCTTTCTTTCTATTGTGGTAATGTCTGAATTGCTACTAAGAATTTTTTCAGCAAAGGTACTTTCTAAACGACAGTAGGCCTAAATATTCCCGTTTAAGGTCCAAAATAGTTTTTGCACAGCAGCCACGTTCAGTCTTACTGGCAGAGTTGCCTGCTGCATGTCAGTAGAGAAACAACCCTGAGGAAAGGTTGAAGTGTTTCTTCATCAGGGCTGGATGATGAAGAAATCGCTCTCTTTTACACTGATGATAAGAATCAGCTGGAGATCAGCCCTGACAGAAAGTGCTCTGAGTCTCACCTGCCTTGTGCAGGTACATCCCTGCCATTGTCCCTAGGACATCATCACAGACCTCTTGTAGGGCTCTCTCATGGTTGTGGTCATGTCTTTTCCCCTGCACCTTTTAGAAAGCTTTCAATGGTAAACATTTCACCAAATAACACTTTTGAAAGGCTCATGAGTAAATTTCACTGCTGATGTGATATGTAACACTCAAAAGAACCTGATATACATTTGTAATTTTAAAATTTTTGGATTGTCCCTCCATATTTGAAATCTATATAAAAGAAAATAAATAAATACCGTAGCCTGAATTTTGTTTATCCCTCTATAATTTAAATTTTAAAGCAACCTCAAGTTCTCTTAAGAGAAAGTAACTAACCACTCAGTTTTATGTTATTTTCTGAAATAAAACAGGCAAACAGAAATGTTGCCAGTAATTGCAATTTGAGTTTATACCCTCTTTAAACAGTGAGTATAAGTATTTCTCAGGGTACTTTCAGAAACTAGTATGTGCAACCTTTCATTGGTATTTCAACATAACTGATTGCTGTCGGAGCATGTAAAACTCCAGAGCACGTACGTCTGCTTTTGTTGTAAGGGTCTTAGAGTGGTTTATGATGCTTGCATTTTATCAGACTCACAGAGTCTGTGAAAGTATTGGGCTGCCAGTACTAGAAGGAAGCGTTTTATCTTCCTGGATGGAAGCAAACGTCAGAAATGTTAGTGGGACACAGGCATGCTTCACAGCTTTCCAAAAGAACAAATGACACTGCTTCAGCCTCAGTCACTAGAAAACCAGGATTACAAGAAGCTGAGCCCTTGTCTGCTTTCTCACTGTGCACAGCAATGTATTTTAGGGGTTGGCTACACAACGTCACAGCAACCAGGTTCTTGTGCAGCATGAATTTAAATAAAGGTCAGCACTGCAATATCTCCTTCTAGTACACATGCACTATTTATTTGGATATGGCTAATTTCTTTTGGAAAGGGAAAGAAGAAAAGCTTAGACACCCCATCTAAGTATTTGAATCTTGGATAGTTTGCCTGTGAGGTGTTGTTCTGGCAGTCAGGCTTTGAAGAAGATGAACTTCTGCTGAAAAGGGACAGTGCAGAACACAGGGTTTCATAGAAAATGAACACCAAAGCATCTCTCTGTGTTCTTGATGCAGCCCCTTTGGTCTGTTTCCACAGTGATCAACATTACTTTATTGTAATGAATAACTCTCATTTTGAGACAACCACAGTGACAGTCCCTTCCCTTCATTGAAGGTAATGAGAAATTTGTCTGTAACTTCAGTAGAGATGGGAATAAATCATTTATTCTCTGTTGCTGAAACACATAAAAGCTTGAGAAGTCTATGAATAGGTAGCTTCATCCTTTTCTTCTTATTTTAGTCTATTTTCAAATGTTCAGACCCTGTATCTTCAATGAGAAACTTAACTAGACTGTGCTGCTTACTTAGAGTCTTGGATACTATGAATAACTGTCTCCTGAAGTAAGCTATTTTCTCAGACACTAATATTCTACAGCAATAGAAGTACAGTCTTCATTATTTAAACATTTCCCAAAATACACAACTTCCCTTTCTTTTAATGGACATAGTGAAATGAAAACCAGAATAGCTTCAATCACATCTTGTAATCTTACAATCTAGCTGTAATATTGGACATGCTTGTTTCTTACAGTCTTTCCTTTTTCTCTGGTTAAATATACAACTGACTGTTATTTTACACTCTCTGCAATTAATAGAATTGGGTTATACAGGACATGGGATACAGGAGAGATAATGGAACCCAACCACAGAAATGCCTTGCAGTATTTAGGAATATTTGCGCTGCAAGTTCAACTGCATTTTCACATTAAATAATCCTTGCAGAGTTGAATTTTTTGAAATAGTGAACTTGGGTTACAACACTCAGGAAATAAGATTATTAACTAAACAGCTTTGTTTCATTATATGACTGCTAATTTAATATTCTCTTACAAACTTAAAAATAGACATTTTCCTGTCATTTCCCTTAAAATCATGCTTGTTTGACTTCCCTACCTAAAATACTTCAAAGAGCAGTTTTCTGTATGCAGAAACATATTTTTTTTTTTTCTGGTAGCTATAAAGATTTGTTATATTTGGGATATTTCACATTTATTATATTTTTGCAGATGGAGTTTTTTTCAAAGTTACCATACCACATTACACAGGTACCACAAAATGAAGGAGTTTGGCCAGGACCTCATGAGATCATCTCATTTAACTCTCCCTGCCCAAGTAGGGTCAGCTAGAGTAGGTTAGGACCCTGCCCAGTTAGGTTTTGAATATCTGCAAGGTTGAATACTCCACAGTTTCTCTGGGTAACATGGTATTTGACCACCCTCACAGGAAAAATATTTTATTACATGTAAAGTGAATTTCCTTCATTTTACTTCGTGCCTATTGCTTTTTGTCCTGCCATCGCTGAAGAGTCTGATGCCATCTTTGTTACCTCTCCCCATCAGATTTTTATATACATGATGAGACCCACCCCTAAAAGCTTTCTCTTCTCCAGGCTGAGCAGTGCAAGCTCTCTGAGCTTGGGCCTCATATAACAGATGCTTCAGTTCCTTAATCATCTTTGTGGCCCTTAGTTGGATTTTTCTCCAGTATGTCCAATTATTCCCCTGGCACTGGGGAATCCAGCATTAGGCCCAGCACTCCAGATGTGTCTCAGCAGGGCTGAGAAGAGGGGAAGGATTCCCACTTTGACCTACTGGCAGTGCTCAGCAGCCCAGGAGGCTGTTGGAGCCATTTGCCAGTGACACATTGCTGGATCATGGACAAATTGTTATCCAGCAAGTGCTTTTTTTTTTTTTTTCCCAAGCTTCTTTCCAGGCTTTAGCTATATAGGTCTAGAGGAAACATCAGACATGATACTGAGTGAAGTTTTCTTTAAAAATATGACTACACTCCTACTTACGTTCTTGTGATGACAGAAACCAGCCCAAAACTGGAATTTCAGCATCTGATTCTAATTAACCTCCTTGTGTCAAATTAATTTTACCAGTATCAAGTGAAGGTGAAAGGGTGAGTTGGTGTGTTATTTAAAAGCTGTTTAGGGGACAGGGGTTTCTGGAAAGTGGGGGAGAGCAGAGCAAGGAGCTAATTTAGTAGGTGAGATGAAGTTACTGTGTTAAAAGGAGCTACATTTTTCATGGTTTTGTTTTTGTTTGGATTTTTTGTTGTTTTTTTGGTTTTGTTGGTTGGTTGGTTGGTTGTTTTTCTTTTTGTTTCGAGAGAGGTATTTCAAGGGCTAACTTTGTCAACAGTTACTCAAACTATGAAATACAAGCTTCTGGAAAGCAAGTTGAAGTACTCTTAATCTGTGAAGGAGGTCTAATTATGTAAGTGGTAGAAGGACTGAGTAACCTGTCCTTTTTCTTAATCTAAATCTGCATTATAGCTATGTCCTGAAATTAGAGTGTTCATTTACCAACATAACTCTGGACTTTCTTGTATCTATGATATTTTTCTTTCCAGTATTATATGTGTATATGCCCCCTTCCCCCAGCTAGCTCTGTGGCACTCAGCCACTCTGAAGTGCAAGCAGCACTTGTAAAGCCTGCTGTCTATACAGCTTGTGTGTAATTGAGCTATGCAGATGCAGCAGCTGAGTCTTTCTTAGAATTGCTGCCTGTGTGATTGAGCTGAAATACTGGAGTTGTAGTGATTATGCAGATGAATTATGCTTGTTTATGCAGGACTCTCCAGCACAAGTGAGGTTGCAAATACCCAAAAATCTCTTTACATCCTTACTGCAAGAAACATGTCTGCTTTAGGCTCCTGCACAAAACAGCTGCTGTGATAGATACATCTTTCTCTCTCGCGATCTTCAGAGTATCTGACTCTGCCTTACAGCTGCCTTCAGCCTTTAAGGGATTAAACAGCTGGGTAAGATATAGACAGACTTCTACAGAGAGCTGTGAAAGACTACTTATGTGTTTGTAACTTATAGTATTTTAGCAGCGTTTGAATATGCTTGAAGGTAAAGCTTTAGTATATGGGAGGAGCATATGTTGTTGCTTGCTTTCAATACTAAAATGCACGAGCTCCTGTAAGAGCATCTGCTGTGTACAGGCTATGTTTGGGAAGCTATCAGCTACTGGTCTTCAAGCAAGCCAAAGCTCTCTATTAAGCCTTAGCTGTTGCTTTTGATTTTTCCAAAATTGTGTCAGCAATTGATAGTGAAGAAAATGCCATTTTTTCCTTCTAGTGGAGGAAGTTTATGTTATCTCACTTGTTTTAGTTATTTTCTACACTTTTCTGTGTCACTCTGAATCATTTTGTGGTATTTTATGTTAGCAACATTTAGATTTAAGTCTTATTTTTTTTTAGGAAAAAAATAAGTGTATCAAAGTGTCTTGAATAAAATTGCATAGTTCTCTCTGTTGGATCCTTTATGTAAATGTCCATATTTAAAGAAGTAAAAGTAACAAAGAGGTGAGTAACATTCCTAACTTGCAGTTCCTGTCTCCTGGAATGATTTCTGTGAAATCCCAAGTGGTCTAGAGCAGGTGCTCAGTGCTATCAATGGAGGTATTTCTTCTCTGGTGTAGAATTATTCAGGTAGCTGTTATACAAACAGCACTATAATTTTTCCTCCTCTCCGAGACCTAAAATAAAATTGTTTAACATGATAAGCTGCCTTTTTCTTTAAGCTGAGGTATTGACAAAACAGTATCAGTTTTCTCCAGTGCTTTTTACTTCTGTTTTTATTCAATGTCTTTAAGAAAAAAACCTCAAACCAATAGCCAGATGAAGTTATACAGCACTAGTGGAATCTAAACTCCACCTGTTTGGGTGGATCTGTCTACTGCTGTTTTTGGGTATGGGGTATGTGTTGAAGGTGGGATTTGTTTGTTTCAGATTTAACCTAAGTAGCTTTAAATGCAAGCAGTCATTTCATGAGAAGCCTCTTTTATCTTCAGGGTGTTTTGGCATTCCTCTGATAAGCAGACATAACTGTGAAATCAGATTTAATTTTTATTACGCTACTCAAGAGTGTCTTCACCCATGAACATCCCCCCCATTTCACTGTGACCATGGGTGTTCCATTGTTATCTTGATTTGATAAGGACTATCTGCACTCTTGTATAGCACTTACTAGAGCAGTTGCTGAAAAGCTGATGTTTACTTTTAAGGCTTGGATTGAAAAGTGTCAACATATTTAAGGCAAGAAACCACTTTGCTCTCAGATGGTGAGGTTTTACTCCCACTTTCTTTGCCCACAGGACTGACAGGGCTCTGCTGAGAGAGTAAAAAAGGAGTGGGGGTGAGATGTAGAAGAAAGAGGACTAGGAGGAAGCACAAATAGCCCCTTGGTGGTCAAAATAAAATAACCCTAGCCCTAAAGTGCTGCAGGCACTTGCCATTCATCCAGCAATGTGTGATACAAACAAGTTGATTCTTATTTAATGTTTGTGTAAGCCTGTATCGTTTACAGGGAATTTAGTAAACTGTAACTGAATGTGTGATCTTGAAAGAAAAAACATCAGATTTTTGTGTGACATAATAACAGGGGCTTAAAAAAAGAAAAAAAAAAAAAAAAGAAATGAGTATTTGGCTAACTTTTTTCCCCAGAATAGTAATTTCCTGCATAAAGGGGTGGTGACATGACAGGAGACACTAAATGAATTCTAAGTGCTATATTTAGAGGCAATTTTCTGAATCTAGCTGGGAGCAGTACTTGACTCCTGGCCTTCTGACTTTATATTTTTATGCTTCTGACTTTATACACCCTTATCTGAAATATTAATAGTGAAACATTGGAAACTCATTTTGAAATACTAATTCAAATAGTGTCTTTGTAAGGAAGGCTCTTTTTCCTATTTAGTGTAAGATTGTAACTTTCTGAAGCATGGAGTACTTGTTTTTGAAATAACAAAATACTTAACTGCTTATTGCCAAGTGATAGGGATGAGGGAGTCATCAAGATGCATTAGAGTGCAGAATGGTTGGGATTATATTTTACTTAAAATTTGTAATGTTTTGCTGTAACCATTATGAGCTGTGTGATGTTACTAATTTCAACCACGTAAGAGGAAAAATTTGTATTGGCTAGTCACTTTTCCAAAGGCTACTTAGGAACTGTTATATTTTTTTTTAAAAATCATTTTTTTTTTTCCTAATAAGAACGAAATTTCATTACATGCTGATAGTTATAATGTGAAGTATTAGAGCTATTTAACTGTTCTTTCCACAATGACAGCTTGATGCAAAGCTGCTACAATCTGTGTTATTAATTGGTAAATGCAGAACTAAATAAATATAACAAAATCTGACCTGGCAAGGTCAGGCAAGGTAACGAGGGAGTTTTAAGGAATAGCTCTTCTTGATTCTTACCTGACATATTACTCCCAGTTAGGCATAGGAAGAAAATTTCAAGCAAGCATTTGAGTCATACTTTTTTACTTTGTCACAGTTATGATATTGGAACTTCATATAAGAGCAAACAGCTTTGCTGCTCTTTACTGAAATCTGAAAGAAAACAGAGGTTTGCAAGAAGGATTAACTTGTGGAAATCCTCTGTGCCATAGGATGCTTCAATAGCAGCAGATGTTGAATGGCCTGTGCAGCAGGGCATGCTGCTAGCTTTGGTGCCCAGGCTCATCAGCTGCTTGGAAGAAAATAAAAATGACACCTGATACCATATTTGAATAGTACCAAACTCTAATGACAGTGCTTTATGCCAAACACAATGGCAGGTTAGAGCACTCCACCAAGTTTTGCATGATCAGTGTGCTGCAACGTGACAATTAAAGATCATTTGGGTGAAGTGGTAACTGTCATGTCCAGCCAGTAGGGAGTGTTTGACTACCAGTTTGGCACATGAGCTTATGGCTGGGGTCCATAATGGCTGATGCAGTGGTAGATCCTTCTGAATTTGCAGCTGTACCTCATCTGATGATAAAGTAATTCAAGAACCATGAGCTAAAAATGCTAAAGTATTTCAAACTGCCACAACAAACTGTGTAAGCATGTAAAACTGATGTATTTCTTTCAACTTTATATTGTCATCCATTCAACAAAATTAGCAAGACTATGCTTTTTTTCCTGTAGTAATTGCACTCCTCTAAAATAAATACCAGCCCATTTGAAGGTTCCTTTTTTATTATTTACAAGGAAGTGTTGCTACCCATACATTACACTTACTTGCAATGGTATCAATACATCTATCTAGGCACTAATTCAGTAATTTATTTATTTAATCATTTCAAGAATTTAATTTTTTTTTTTTTTAACAGAACTGCAGATTATCTTAGTTTATTGTAGGAATAGGGTCTTGAAGAAAGTAGACTAGTACAGCACAAAGGCTTCTATGCAAAAATATTCTGAATAACTTAATTTGAAAACCATAACCCGGAATAAAATTTTGCTTGTTGAGAGCCCAGAGAAGACCATATGTGCCCAAACCTGATGGAATTATTTGGGGGCTAAAGAGGATGTGTTTTCAGGGAAACAAGTCAATACTGATACAGAATTTAGAGACCGACTGAATCAGTCATTTTCTATTTTAACTTATTGTTTCTGGAGGTGAAGGGAGGGGATAGATGAATGTTTCAGACCAGGTAGAAAACATCTAAGTAAAACCTAGAAAACATGCAAAATTAGGCATGCTTTTTGTGAACTGGATACCTCTGCAGGCTACAAATGCAACATTGTCCTACATTAAAGTGGTAGTTGGGGAAAAAAAAAAAAATGTTGCTGAGTTTTAGACTAAACCTCTACTGGGCAGGTCTGTTTACCAAAATGTGTAAATGTACTTTTATGAAAAAAAAGAAACAGTGACATATACATATAATGTCTTCTCTGCTCAGTTAAACCAACTATTACCACCAATGGTGAATACAGTTGAGTGAAAATAACATGAGCAGCTCATTCTGCTGAGAATTTTACTTAAACACCTACTATCTAGGTATTTAATTTAATTTAATTAACTAAATTTCTGAGACAACATACATGATTCTGAATGTTCATCACTTTTCACTTCATATCAGGGGCTTCATAACAAGGAGCTTTGCTTTATTTCATAAATGTTAACATGAGTTTTTTTAAGAAAAAAAGTTAAGTCCACTGCTCATTTCAAAAGATGGCACTTTCCTGAACTGCCTGCAGCAGTTTTGCATCACCCTGTGCCTTTCAGAGGCTAAGCCATCAACAGCCTTTCTGGTTTAACTGATATTTGGCCTTATGAGTAGCCATTAATTCTCTTTCATTAAGCTTTGCCATCCCTTTTAGTAGTTCAGGTATTTCCATTTCAGTTCTGACAGATTTGCCTACAGCCAAAGGTTTGTTTAATAGGACATATGGAAGCATTGGGCAACCAATACAATAGTTATCCAAATAATTGCACTATATATTTCCAGCATCTAAGATCAGATGGCCAGTGTGTGCTTGGATAATCAAGATTCCTTTCTCACAGTTTCCACCTTGATACAATTAATTTTGTCTTCATTGGAGACCAGTGGGTGATTTCTGTAGTTGAATTGTAGCTATTCAATTGCTGTTTTATTAATACTATTGTAAAATTTATTCTTAATCTTACAATCTTATTTAAAGCTGAGTTATCTAACTGCAAACATCAAACATAATTACTATGCAGTGTTAGTTTACATTTTAATGGAAAAAAGCACACCTATTTGACTTCCTTATTTTATGGATGAAGGCATCTCATAGCAGGAGCCTTTTTTCCCCCTGCAGTCATTGAAGCGGGATCTTTTTGCCAACAGGTCTAAAGTCCTTTATCCTACAGCTACTAGTTTCATTGCCCACTTGAGCAAATAAACCATTCACTTTAGGGAAGAAATTTCTCAGCAGAATTTTAAGAAGGTACTTGAAAAATATTACCAAACTGCTGTTTCTTAGAAATCAACATTGTGTACAAAAGATCCAGATGATCTAATCATGAAATACCTTCATATCAGGCTCATCAAGGAAAGATTGAGCACAAAATGCTCTCATAAATATTTTGTATCAAAATATAAGCTTTAATGTGCATTTATATATATGTGCATACATCACATAATACATACACTACATAAACCAAGTATTTCAAAGTAATATGGCTGTTTCAGACTCAAGTTATCTACAGTGAGCGAAATCTCCCTTCTGTCGGTATAACCTTAAACCTGCCTCCAGTTGTGCATAGTACTATAGATTGCATGTAGGAGGGAATCCCACTGTTACATTGATACCTGTTCTAGACCTGCTTTGTGCAATGGTGTATCTAGGAAGCTTATAATGAAGCCAGCTCTGTTTTGTTTCAGTGAACTTTTTTACTTAGGTATATTCCTGGCTATAACCCGCTGTGATTCAATTTTGCTTGTGATTTCACTCGTCTTTCTTCTCTGATAAAGCATCTTATGTGACTACTGAAATATGACTTAGTATGTAGAACGTAGTTTGTATTGAACCATTGTCGGTGCAATAAATCAACAAGAATCATGCACATGAAGCATAAAATGTGTGGTGCAGGGTAATTTTTGTTTTAACCAAATGTAAGGCCTCCATGTATGGCAGCGCATACAGGTCAAAACATCCATCTGGTATCCAGCACCAGACTTCTAATGCAAGCTGCTTTTGGAACCTGATGGGCAGAATTTCATCCCAGCAACCACCATTGGATTTGTTTGTACTTACACCTGTTATACGCTATAATTCTAGAATAGTATTATGAAATCTGGGAAGTTACTAGGGATTGCTTTGATTCCCTGGGGCCTCATCAGAAAGAATCCTTTAATTGCATGTGGTAGAGCATCATGAGATGTCATTGAAGTGGATGGTTCATTGTCTCAGGCTCCTGGAACTCAAATGCAGCTAACAAAACAGCATATCCAGCTGACAGGCAACACTTTCCATTTGGAAATACCTTATTTGGTGATATAGTTATGTACAAAAGCTATAGACTGACTTTTGTTACAAGCAATTGAGGGTGACTGTGTTACCAAAACACCTCTGAAAAGAACTTGAAAAGGCTTTCAAAACTGCACTTTTGTTAAAAATTATGTGATAATCAATCTATTAATATGACATTTGAAATATTACTAAATTTTTCTTATAGAAACAGATTAAAAAATAGAGAACTCATTTGCACTTTGGCTTAGAATGCTGTTCTTAAGAATCTAATTTCACATTTGAAAATAAACACTGAATGCAACAAAACTATAACTTTATACAGGAGCTATCAGTATTGAAAAAAACCACAGAGACCACAAAAAAAATCCCAGCCAGCCAAACATGAAACAAAACCCAAACCAAATTGTGTAAGAGAGTATTCCATTACACCTAAAAAAGAAAAAAAAAAAAAAAAAAGCCTGATTTCATTGTCTGTTTTGGAGATAAGGAGCCAGCTAGCTGGAGTGTGCAAGTGAGTGGGTGTACAGGGCATTTCTGTTACTGATTCCTGGGATGGGTCATTCTTGAATGAAGGCAGGAACATGGTTCAACTGTTTTGTGTCAGTAACACCATGCAACTATTGCAATATGACTAAAACTTGTAAGTTAGAGAATGCAAAAACTTATAACTTACTACAAATGAAAGGACACTTTATCCTTGGTCAGGATACATAAATACGGACATATGTATGCATGAATGTGTATATACATACATATTTATATATGTATATATCTATGTCTTTACATATGCACATCTGCAATGGATGTGTGTAAATTTACCAATAGTGATTAAAAAAAGAAAGGGCATATTTATGATAAAGGTATAACCTGCTCTTTTTTTTTTTTCCCTAAGGATGTAATCTACGGCACGTTAATGGCACACATGCTAGTTTCTGTCAGAGACCAGGGGCTACAATGTGTTCACAGCCAAATGTATCCTCATGTTAACCGCCATTACTTATGTATGACTTATGTAATAGTTGGGAATTCTAATACATCTGCTTTTATAGGTGTAGAGAGAGGAGTAAAGGAGAATCTCATAAAGCTAGCAATCATCTTAGCAATGACAGCTGGGGCTGATAGCACTGTGCTTCTTTCAGATGTGTGATTTATGTGTTTTTAACAGTGCTTTGACATTAAAAATTCAGGTTCCGAAAACACAGAATGCCACCCTTGAACAAAGCAGTACTGAAAATCCATATATTGTATCTAGTACTAATGCTCAACTTATGCTCATTATTGATATTCTCCAATAAACTGCATGTGTTCAAGTGTATAATGGGAAATAGAGCTAATTGTTGGGCTAGTTGTCTGCTCCCCTTTCCTTACACTCCTACTATCTCATTCAGAAAAAAAACTTACACTGAATTTTGAAACATACATTTTATAATTTAATTCAAAGCTATTTAATTTTTATACATTCAACTTGGTTTATATTTTAATTCAAAACTTATTTTTCTTTATTTGTCTTACTTTGATTTCATTATAATAATTTCTGTCATTATGCAGTAGTCTTATAAGAAAGATGAGGAGAAATATTTCTCTAAGTATGGTACACTATAATAATGTCTTCCCTTTAAATAATTACTAGAAAATTAGCCCTAGTTTGATACTGAACAGTAATTGGTTTCACATCTAGTTGCAGCTTTGGTCATCTCCAAGGAAGAATTTCTGTGACCCAGTCTTTCAATTCCTCCCATCCTCTGTGATCTCCCACATATCCTAAGAGATTACTTTGTTGGGAGCTTTGAATCCTTTTAGAAACAAAGCAATCATGAATGTTTGCCATAACAACCACACTCATCAAACAGTTCATAGTTTAAGAAAGTGATTAAACCAAAGACTTACTCAAAGTTATTTGAAGAAAATGTTTTCAGACTTGTTTCCTCTGTGTTTTGTCCCACTAAGGGAAACTTTAGTCAAAAATACGGAAAAGTCTTTCAGATGAGGTATGTTTTCCAGAAGATGTACTTTGAAAGCAAACGCAAACCCTTTTTTGTACTTGAAGTAGTATTGCAACAGCTACTGGGGCTTCATCTTTTTTTTCACATAAGTACCTTTTATGCCACACCACTGACTTACAGGACCATGGGCATTCAGAGATCATGTATGTCACTGAACATACTACTGCCTTTGCTCTGCCTGACATAGTCTACAGCATCTAGCAAGGGAAATAAGGAGATTTTTTTTTTTTCCTAAGTTTGGAAACAGCAATGACACCTCATAAATCTTGAAAAACAAGCACTAAGAAAGTGTAAAGAAAACTACCTTCTTGGGTAAAGAAGGCAGCTTTAAAAATCCTCATTTAAGACCTTATAACACAAGTAGTGTTTTCTGAACATTTAGTTCATGAATTCTTTTTTAATGGATATAGCTCATTAACAACCTGTGTCACACACTGTAGGTGCTATTCCATTTCAAACCAGTAATTGGTTGTTAAGTTGTCTTGAGTGAACTCATCTATAGGCGGTTCATCTCTATGAAATTAAGTGACATAAACAAAAGAACAGTTTTTCTAGGTATGATCACATTTTCAATAAAGAACAAGTTATTTTTCTTGAATTATATTTCTTTGGAGGATAGCTTTTGCACATTCAAGTCGTGGAGGTGAAAGAGAGGATGAGGATCAGCTTGTACAGGTATCTGCACCTTTAATTACATACTGCTGTTCGAATGAATCTTTCGGACTGAAAAACCTTTGTGCAGCAATGATTGAATGACAGGGCCTGCTAAGATGCACATTTATTTCAACAAACCCTTTTTTTGTGTGTATGTCAGTAGCTTTGGATCAGGCCTGAGGGTACTAGATAATGACATACAAGCATAAATTGTTTACCTGATATCCTTCCCCTCTTCTGAGCATCTGGAGAGCCTTACTGTTGAGTGTACTGTTTCAGAATACTAACCTTACTGACATTCATAATGAAAACCTACTACTGACCTTTCACATGTTGTCTGTACTGTCCAAAACAAGGTTACTGTGACTGTAACTCCTGATGATTGTCAAAACCAGCTTAAAAGCCATCTAATGGAACACAAACAATTTTAGTGTCTCAGCATGTGCAAGCTGGTGGGAGCCTCAGTGGATGCCTCTGGCAAATTACATTTATTTAATAGCTGTGCTTTTCAGTCAGAGGGAAGTGTGCAGCAGCTGTTCACCTGGTAGAAGAAGGGTTTTTTTTCTACTGAATGCTGAACTGAGACTCTGGGGTTTTAGGAGGCTTTTCATTTCCTTGCAGTTACATGTTTCATGCCTTGCAGTTTTCCTCTATTTCAGCTTATTTCTCAATGTGGTGTCAGGAACATGGCTCAACTGTTTTGTGTCAATAACACCTGATATGATAGCCCAGCTGAAGTGTTTTCCTGTCCCCACAGCTGTGCAATGTTCTGTGAGTTCCAGGAGGGTCATGCGGTTTCTTAAACTCTTCACTTAGTCTTACGGGTACTAGCTGGTAGACTAGATCAAATTCAGTATTCAAGCACTTCTGCCCTTTTAGTATGTCCCCTTTATGCTGCTCAATAGTCTCCTGCAAGCTAAAAATATCTGTTCTATATCAAGCTGTTTTAATCCTTTTACAACTGCTGTGGATTTGTGCCTTACCCTCGGTAGTCTGGCAACTGAGAAACAACTATGGTCTGGCCCAGGATCTTAAGGTATCGATATACTTCAGCAAACAGGTGACTTATTTTTCTAAATGTAGGATTTGACTGGGGTAATAAAACATATCCAAGTCTAGAGTTTTAATATAGCTTCAGATCAAAGGGAAATGAATTTAAACTAATCCACCATTATCATTAAAACTTGATCTGATACATTAGTCATAAGGTATTAACTGAAAATAACAAAGGAAATGAGACTAAGTAATTGACAGTTTTACTTTATTGAACAGAATATGTTTGGTCTCCACTTTTTTTTTCCTTGTTTTCCCCTACCAGGATAGACATTCAAGGATGATTTCCTTAAAATGAGCTATGGAAAGTGAATGTTATCTAGTTGCTAAGAGGTAACTATTTGTCTCTCTAATGAAAGACCACTTTGGCTGCTATGTAAAAGACCTCAGTTACAGATCTCTGCAGTCACATTTTTGCCTAGAGATAATGTGCCAGAAAAAGCTTTTAAACAGCAGTACATATGAGTAGATTAAACTAAAAGCAATTCTATTAAAGCAAGAACTCCGAACAGTGTTATTTGTTCTTCAGACTTGTGCATTGTTTTAGGAAAGCCATTACTTGGAAATATTAAAAGAAACAAAG
>JAWWEW010000131.1:44293743-44322485 GCA_035583185.1 Anabacerthia variegaticeps
GGTGTGGGGAGGGGGAAGATGGGGAGCTGTTTTGTTTCTGTTGTACTCTCTAGTGTAACATTTCCATTCTAAGCAATATCGTTGGTTGCCAAATCAATATTCATATACGTGGGTGTGTTGATGTATTAGTTTGGCAAGCAGAGATTGTTTATGAAACATAAATCCTGAATGTAACTGATGTGAGTTGCAAATATTTGTTTTATCTTGTTTCTGTATTGTTTTGATACTATGCTTTAAAAACTTTTTAAAAAAAACTTTAAAAAATGCCTGCAGAATAACAAAAAAAATCAGTCAAACAAAAACTCCCTCCCCCCAAAAAAAAACAAGCCCAAACAAAACAGTTGAAAACATGTCTTGTTTCTTTTGTTCAAGTGACATCCTCTACTGCAGTTTACTTGACTTGAGGACTGATGTGAAATTTAATTTCTGTTTTTTAAAAAAAGTGCTTTTTGTAATAAGCTTTTGTTTTTACTGGAGGGATGAAGGTAGCAAAAAAAAGTGCTTATTCTTTGGAAGACAGGATACTAAATTAATAATTCTCCCCATCATTATTTTCTCAAGAGCTAGAATACTGCACTAGCTTTAGCAACTGTAAATTGTCATGAAGATGTAACTGATTCTTAACAGGCCACTTGTAAAGACAAACAAAGGAAAGTGCTGTAGCACTTTATGTATTTTATCAAAGTGTTAATCCACACTCTAAATTTAATATATTTTGCCTGGTAACTCAATGCTTTAATAGTGGATTTAATTTAATTAAATTGAGATTCTGTGCAAGTAAAGTTAATTCTAATTATCAATATGAAAATTAAATTAGAATAAAAATTAATAATTACTTTCTTAATTATTTATGAACATATGCTATTTGACAAAATAATCCATGGCTATTCTCGATTCATTGATATCTCAAATTATTGTAACACCTTCCCTTCATTATGTTTCACTTGGAAATTTCAAGGGACAAATATAAGAAGCTGAGGCACCAGGAGATACATTTATATATACTCAAAAACAGCACTTTGATAACATTCATCCTTAAGCAGCCATTAGAACTGTAAATATTGTCTGAGTAGTTAGACTGGCACACCTAGAGCTGCATAACCAAAAGTGGGTAACACCAGGAATTTTGTGTGTAAGTAAGAGCAGAGGAAAACTCTTGAGATTAGGGTAAATATAAAGACCATAAAACAACATGGGGGGAGGAGGTTATTTATATACACCTACACATTTATTTTAACTAGGTCTGTGTTGAATTTCTCTCCTGATTTTGGCTGGGATAGAATTAACTGCCTTCCTAATAGATAGTGTAATGCTGTGGTTTGGATTTAGGATAATTAGTTTTAGACTAATGTCAATAACACAGTGATGTTTTAGAATCATAGCATCATTAAAATTGGAAAGGATCTCCAAGATTATCGAGTCATACCTTTGAGATTATGGCTCTTGCTGAGCAGTGCTTAAACTAAGTCATGAATTTTTCTGGTGCTCACCCCACCAGTGAGGAGAGTGAGGAGGCTGTTGGTGTACAAGAAATTAGGAAGGAACACAGCTGGAACAACTGACCTCAACTGGCCCAAGGGATATTCCACACCATGCGGCATCATGCCCAGCAAATAAAGAGGGAGAAAAGCTGGCTGGGTGCCACTGCTCGGGAACTGGCTGGACATTGGTGGGGGGTGGTGAGCATTTCTGTTATGAATCACTTGTTTCATATATTCTAATCTTTTGTATTTATTATTATTTTCCCTTCAGTTTCTGTCTTATTAAACTCTTAAATAATGCATTCCAACTTTTTTTTTCCAATTCCCTCCCCCATCCTGGTGGAGGTTGGGATGCGGTGAGCAAGTGTCTTTTTGGTGTTTATCTACTGCTGGGTTAAACTGTGATATTCTCACAACCATATGAGTTACTCTGGCAGAAATTAGGTAGGACTCTCTCTCTTTTTTTTTTTTTTTTTTTTTTTTTTGTGGGTGGGTGTTTTGTTTTTTGTTTTGTTTTAGTTTCTCTGTAACACATAGAACATAAATAATGATATATTTAGATACAGAAAAATCAGATAGCAATCTTCAAGAATATATTTTATATAAATTTCTATTAACTATTTCTCAAGTCTGAAAAAAACCGCCTAAATGATTTAATATTATACTGTATAAGGTACAGTATCTTATTGTTATCTTATTGATACAGTATCTTATGGTCTCTGATTTTCCATTATTCTGAACTAATTGTTGCAGCAAATATTTAGGAGCTTTTTTCTGGGCTTATTAACAGGCTTCAGGTTAAATCGTCAGCTGAGGTAAATGAAATCGCTGATTTTGTCAAAGAAGTGGTTTCTTAATTGGTATATTTTTAAGGAGACATGACTGAGTCTGATTTACTAACCAAACTGAAAGGATTCATTATGCTCGTCTCCCCGTACAATGAGTTTCTGTAAAATAGTTATGTTGATTGGAAGTCTTGGTGAAAAATTTGTTTCCTGTCTCTTTGCATAATCACCAATAACATCAGGAACTCTGGGGTTTTTGCATAAACTGGCACTGTATTATTAATATCAGTATTCTTGCTATATATTTATGAAACTCTCTTCACCTAATTTATTTCCTAAAATTGTCTTACAGTAATCTCAGAACTAAAATGTTTTGAAGGCTTGAAAAATATCAAACTAGCTGAAATACTTGCAACATATAATGGAAGGACTAATCATTTTCATTAGTAGCTGTCACAATACTTCATCTGTGATCCTTTTAGACTGGGGGTTGTACACATCAAGTAGTGTGTTGTAATTTAATCAATGGGCACATTGAACTCTATCTCAGTGCTCATAAGTCTTGTGCAAACTGAGGAGTAAAATCGTTTTTGGTACATATAATTGAAAGAGAACTAATGAACACAAAGGAAAGATATCAAGTGCCACTTTTTAAAATGGAAGTGCTAGAGAATCAATTTTCTGTGGACAATTGTACATACACTCTGAACTTGTTTCTTTAATTTCACAAATACTATAAATAAATGTAGTTTCTACATCTCCCAGTGGAATGTAAATAGCAACTGTTGTTTACATGCTTACTGCCTGGAGACTCAACATGGAGCTACAGAATGAAAAAATATTGCTGAATAATAACCATCCTGTGGTGAAAATTCTCCTTTCGAATGTAAGCTTTATACACAGGCTATTTATGTCTCCCAGGTTCAGAAGGAATGAAAAATCTTACCATTACAAAAAGGTCAAACCACTTGCTTTGAATACTTTCTAGAATAAGCATTTGACAAAAAAAATCTGGAAGTGTAGATCTGCTTATCCATGGAAATGGCAACAACTTTGTTGATTTTTTGGACTGTGTGAATGTTTGGCTCTGGTCAAACCTAAATGACTACACACACACATGTACACACACCCCCTCTGCCATGTTATCCACTAGGGTGCTATATTGTCTGTGTTGTCCAAATGTGAACAATTATATAGGGGTGGTAGAGGGCTGTAGAAGAAGAGAGACTGTAGGCAGAGAACCTGGGGAATTCCTGCCCTAAATATTGCTGTTTCATTTGGGTAAAATTAAAAAAGGGTTTGGGGTGAGGATCAGCAAATTATAATTTTATTGGGGGAAAATCATTGAATACAACTATCCTGTTTTTCATCTAAAAGGCTTTCCAATTTGGTTTTCACTAAATGAATTGCATCTGTAACATTAAAAAAAAAAACAAAACAAAAACAAAAAACCACAAAAAATGTCTCCAAACCAAATAAAAACCAACAGTAACACCAAACAAAAAAAAACCCCAAGCTTTTAAAATAAACAATGAAAAAAAAAACCTCCAACTCTATTAATTAGATTAGGTATAAGTTATGCATTCATTGTGCTAAGCTTGAAATATATTGTGTATAAATTCTGTTGGTGTAAGACTTTTCTCCTGAGTTGACACATGCATATGCTTTTTTTTTTTAAAAAAAAACAAAAACACCCTAGCAACCTCAAGCAATTTTTCCATTTTCAAGGGTAGTTTGTAAATATCAAGATGATGGATTTATGTGAATGAACTCATGAATATTCCAAATATGAAACATTCTAGTCTCTACAGCATTTGAACTTGTTTGACTTGTGGATATCAATGTAGTCTATTGGGAAGCCACTCTTCTGTGACTTGTTTTAATAACTAGCTTTCACTGGAGCTGCTTTTCATACTTCTCCTTGTGTGACTAAATATAGTTATACGGAGACAGCCAATAAAGCATTCAAACAACAATGCATAAATCTCTGTCAGCATTCATTAACATTTTAGAGAATGCAAAACACCTGAATGAAGTCAGATCTTTGTCTAAATCCTCCTTGCAAACTAGTAGTGAAGACCCCACAGCACTTTCAGTAGTTACATTAATGATGGATAGATGGACCTCTTCAATGCTTGGTCCTCCTAAGTGCATTGTATGTAATGCTTTAGCACAGGATGGATTTTCTGTAGGCTTTGACTTCTAAACAGGCCTCTCTGTGCGTACTTCTGTGACGCTCCAAAAATATCTTCTCAATAAATACACCCTTTTTGATGAGTGCACTCTAAAAATTGTATCTGCTATGATAGGTATTTCCTGTTTGTAATTAAATAGGGCTGTCTCAATTCTGGGTGTAACTGGTATAATTGAAGCAGGCTTTCTCTTTTTATGCTCTCAATCAGTAGTAGAAAAAATATCTACAGGGAGTTGTAGGTGTGTCTAGCACTCTTGCCATAAGTAAGTAAACGATATCTTTAAAAATGGATGCTTTAGGATGGATTGGAAACCAACAAACCTCATCAGTAGAAATCTCTTGCTGTGAGAGCAGATGAGTAGAAAAGAGATCAACAACAGTGGGAAAGCCAGCAAGCCAAATGTTAGTACAAAGGAATTGTCAAGGGAAGGAGTTGCTCTCTTCACTATTGTCTGAATGAGAGGCATGAACCAAAAACTGGTGAAAAGCAGAGCATCTAAACTAGGCTTAGGAAAAACTTAGAAATATGAAGATCAGTCATGTTGATTTAAGATACGATCTTTAGGAGCTAGTGGGCAGAGGGAACAACTGTTACTTGAAAGCTATGGATGTACACAAAACATTTATTTCATGTTGTCATCCAGTGGTTATTGGAATGGAAAGAGACCAATACTGTGAAAAAGCAATTGAAATAGTAGAGATTTTTCATTTAATTTTGGTTTTGCTTTGACTCCTACTACGATTGGGAGCATAATTTTTTTTTTATTACAATACTAGAACTACATCATTCCCGTTGTGTTAAAGTGAAAAATAATGCTGGGAGGGGTTGGGAAGGGAAAGAGAAGAAATGGTGAATTTATGCATTATCATTTATGTGTTATAATTATTTAAAACAAACAACAAAGCAAAGCAGAGCAGTAGGAAGAGTGAAGGGTAGGAGAAACAACTGTAAAGCAAAATAGGAACAGATATCTATACAATTGTATAGCAGGTGTCAGTGAGAACACTAGGTAGATAAAAGATCTTTCTCAGTTTTGTCATGCTAAACATGAAATAGAATTTTTCATTGCTGATACTGTGTACTCATCAATTCTACATTCCATCTGCAGCATACTTCCACTAAAAAGGAACTCATTTATTGCTTGTGTATTTACTTTCTTCTCTATTTGATGGTAAGTGGAAATCAAAGCTTTGACATGTTTCATATATATACACTGAATAGGAAGCTTTGAAATGCAAAGACAATCATTGCTCATTAAAAAAAAAAAAAAGAAAAATAAAAAATCAACCACAAGAAAGAAAGAAAAAAAAAGAAAAAAAAACCCAAACCTAAACTGAAGAGTGTTTGAGAGGATGATGTGAATGCGACTGGTAAAAAAGATTAAAGAAAGTGCATTCTGGGCACTTGATCTATAAAAATTGAAAACAGAAGCTAGATGCAAATGCTTTTTCTAAACACCAATGTCCTTACTTGCACTGATCTCCCTTGGTATGAATAGTAAGTGACTTCTGCTCAGAGTGGAAGATATGCAGAAGGAGCTTTACCTTCTGTAGGGGATCTAGACAAGTAGCAGCTTCCCCATCCCTAATTTTTTTTTAGCTTTGTGAAACTTCAGTTCCATTCTGATGTGAAGCCCTTTGAATTTATTGCATATAAGACCTTAGATTACATTTTGGTCAAAATCTTGGTGACAGTCAACACGCACCCAAGACTGAGGAGAAAAAAGAAAAAAAATACTTGCTAGTTTATTGAGATCAAGGTCTTGAACTCAGTCTCTCTTATACTGTGAAAGTTTTATAATAATAAAAAATCTTTAATGAATGTTTGCTCACAATTTTTTGATATGTGGTCACTATACAATAGTTCTAATGTAGGTGCAGTATCGTCCAGAAATCTCATAGGTGGATATCTTCGGATCTGAATCAGCATACCTAAGCAAGTTTATTTTAAGCTTGATTATTGCATGGCTAATCTTGCTTACTTTTTTTTTTTTTTTAAATATTTCTCCAGTGGAAAAAAATGAATACATTTTTCTCAGAATGCCTTTGTGCCTCCTAAAATTATTAGATGGTGAGCATAATTAAGTTACCATATTTATAGGAGCAAAATAAAAGCCATTCTGGTAATAAGATTGCCAACAACTAACCACTTGAGGAATTATTGATGGAACTTGCTGTAAGGGAAGCAACACATGAGTGTAATTGAATTCTTTAGTGTGAGCATAGACACTATAGTAAAGAAGTACAGAGAACATCATATTTCTGTGTCAGTTTCTTGAAAATACTGATAAATCATCCTCTTGAGATTCATGGCTTCTTAGATGGAATAGTACATTTTCACGCATGAGGTGCACTTAATATTGGTCAGCACCGTGGAAGATGGAGAACTCTGACCCACCAGCATTTTTCACTGTTCTTGTCTGATCTAGTTATGGATCTGCATGTCAGCTGTGTTAGCCAAATATTCACCAGTCTTTCTCTTAAGGTCAAAAGTCTGTGCACTCTGTTACCAATATCAATGCTCTGCCATAGATAACAGAGAAAATCTTAAGATCAAAAATACTCCCCCACAAATAACAGAGAGTATGCACAGCTGCTGAGCACCACTGTTCTTAACATTAAGTGAAATGAGAGGTTAGTTTGCAGTGAGGGTAAACTGATGCATTGTCAGAGCTGCGAAGGAAAGCAAGGTGCAGTAAAATATCTGGTGCTGCAAAAACCTTTCGATTTCTTTTCAAGCATTGAAGCAGGACATGTGAGGTGTTGTTCTGAGAGTGGTAAAGGTACAAAGGACTCCTGGCTTTATTAATACTCCTCATATCTGGGTGGGCTCCCTCTTGTGGTTCCTTAATATTTGTAGCTGAAGTACTGAATATAAACAGGAAGTACAGGTATGGGAAACAGGAAAAGAGGAAAATCATTCAACCACTAAAGGCGAACCGTTATTTCTCAAGGCGGAATGTGAACAGGGGATAAGAAAATAAATTCTGTACTAAAAAGAATTTGTTAAATGGCTTATCTGAAAATAAGAAAATAATTTTTAAAATGCTGAAATGATGTGCTAATCAGGGTGTTTATTAATGTAATGCATAAAACTATGATGTATCTCTAGCAGACAATACTGCAGGGTTCGGACATGAAGAATATCATTACACTAAGAAGTACAGAAACATTTTACAGCCTGGTAGCAAACTCAGTTGTTTGCTGTATGATTTGTTGAGTTTATAGAACTCATATTTGAACTCCACTTTTTATAAAATAAGGCACTCAAGCTGTCACATGTCTGTGATATAGAACCGCTTTTTCTAAACAACTTAGAAATATACAAACACTTTCAACAATAGTTTAAACCAAAAACTTCATTGGACTTCTCCCTTTCTGTGTCCAGACTTGAAAGAATTGGACTTCTGTAAGATGTCTTTTTTGAGAAAGACTGATTTTGAAACTCTTTGCCAGGACAGTTCTCTGGTGCAGCTCTCCATTTTGGCTTGGAGACAAGTTCCATCTTCAGTAATCAGTGCAGAATGAAAGACTGCACCTGGGATCAGTCAAACATCCTCAATGGTTTTCTAAACGTATTTGCCTGGAGAGGAGAGATCTAGTGAACTAAATCTCAAAGAAACTTGTGAATGTTGGCTTGAAGGAGGTTGCTTAGATATTGATGTTAATGATGTAGCTGCTGAAGGACATTGGTCTCAGGTGGACTTCTTTGCTCTGAGGAGTAGTACAGCAATCAGGATTTGCTACAACTGTTAGCTAGTCTTGGGAGGGGGCAAGGCAAAGTGAGCTGTAAATAGAGGACTTTTCTTCAACACATCTGAGGCTAGACTGACAAGGAGCTGTACTAATAGGTTTAAATCAAATTCTGCTTGATCTAATAATATGCTCATCTCTTGGGCCTTTAGCAGGTCCTCAAGAGATATTTGTCAGAGACTTTGAATAGTACAAGCCTTTTCAATTTCTCTATTCTGTAATCCACCACTAACTTGTAATCTCCCAATGAGAGAGTTTCACAACTTGAGTATAAGAATAGACAAGAAGTAATAGAGAAGAAGTAATCAAGTGCATTTGTATTTGAAAAATAGTCGAGTCCATTGTAAACGAAGAAAACTTCAGAAGCCCGAAAATTTGATGGCAGTTTCTGCACAGTGGGATTCTAAGAATTTGTAAACCTTTAACTCTTGGTCTTTGTAACAAATAAAAATTTTAAATATTTGCATTTGACAACAACAAAAAATAAAGAAAATTAATGACATTAGTGATACGAGCTCTGCAACTGCCAGTTGGGTATAAGCAATGCTTGCTAAGAGCTCCTTTTCTTCCTGCCTAAAACCATTCTGCAGAATAGCAGTGCTGTGACAGAAGAAAACTTCAAAGTCCTGCTGCTAATGAAAGTGGTTAGAAGGGAACAAAGAAGGATTTTTATGGCTGTGAAATGACAGCCTGTGTTTCGGATGAGAGTGACAAGGAGGAACAGGTGTGTACAGAGTCCTTCTGGTACCAGTAAGAGTGTCCTCATGGGCACGGGGTTGTGAATTCTGCGATATTTCAGAAGTCTGTGCATATCTGTACTTCAAAAAGTAATGTCTTATGCTCCAGAGATTCTTTTAAAGAAGAAATGAGTTTTTCTCTTAAACTCTATTGCATGTGTCTAATCTTGATGCTACTGTATTTGAAGATCTATTTTATCATTAGCCATACCTTGTGCATAGGTATTCAAACTAATCAAAGGTGGGTGTTAAACACAATCATTCTCATTTCATCATACTTTGTCTAGCATTTGATTTAAGCTTATATAAATAACCTCAGAAAATGGTAGAAGTGATAAGCTAAGCTTTAAATTCTTGTGTTTGCTAAAGAGGTGTGCCGAAATTATGGCTGTCCTCTACCACTGAAAATATTCTACAGCCATTTCCTCCTATAGGAAAACAAGCAAATGTATTAATTCATACTCATTAGTAAGTGTTTGATAAAATGTTAATAGTGGTTCTTTTCTGTAATGCAAAAAATCCCCATACACAGCTACCCCACTAAGAAAAATAAAAATATTCAGATACCATCATCACTAAACCAAGGAAATAAAAATAGTGCATTGTCCTAGAAAAGAGACATGTAAGTGCATCTTTTTTTTCTTTTGAAAAGTAGCTTCTTATTTCATGGAGATGGGAGTGAAGAACAAATAAAGATCCTCATAGCTTGTCAACTTCTAAACTTAAAACCAGTATAATACAAAAGAATAATAAACATCTTTTGTTCTTGATCCAGGTGGGGGAGAAAAAAACTCCCAATAAACTATAAGCCTTGTAGCTCTCCTCAGTTTAAATGTAGATAGTGTCTCTAGTGAGCATTCTAATCATTAGAGGTTTTTCTTCTTTTCATAAATATACTTTTACTTCTAGGAGAAAATGTTTATGTAGTTGAGCATATACAGTTCATTTTTAATACAGACAAGATGTAATTATTTATCATGAGAAGTATTGGCAATTTTTTCTTGTCAAACTCTTCTCACAAATTCTTGTTTCTGTAAGCACTCTGGTACTATGATTTATTTAGCTGGCATCTCTCTCTTCTTGAAAAAGTTACCAACAGCTGGGACACAGCAGTCCTCTGGCAATTCTAGGCTGCAGTTCTGAATTTGTATATATCATATATCTATACCCTTCTGACGTGGGAATTGAGCAGCGGGTGATATTTAAAATGTCAGGTACCTGTTTTTCACAATCTAGGATTTGGAACAGGGTACTCAAGCCCTCCTAAGGACGATGAGGCCCAGCTCAAGCTGCCTTCCCTCCCTGGAGGAGTGTGCAGTGCCTCCATCCTGGAGAAGCCCAGATCATGACTGAAAAGGCTACTGTTCATCCCACTTGCATTTTCTTGCCATCTATGGGGAAGTAGAGTATGCTGGGACTGGTAACAGTGTGTGTATTCTTTAACTCAAGGACCTGCTAAGTTTAGTCCATATAGGAAAATGAATTAACTACCATTGCTATATTTAATTTTATTCTAGGCCTTTGAAAAAATTACTGTCTGAACTATTGGGTACAGTCAAAACTGGCCATTTTTGGTGTCCTATAATAATCTATGAAATCCCTACCATATCAAGTACTACTGAAAAAGGAAAGTAAAATTGCTTATCAAACTATGGAGAGTATAAAATTGATGCCTGCCTATACTGAGAGAAGGAAAAGATGTTTCTAAGGAAGCTGCTGTTCTAAGCAGAAAAAAGGGACATACACAAATTGTTAATCCATCTTGCAACTTGGCAGATTTACAAGACATTTTTCTTTTCAACTGAAAATATAGCAAAAAAGCTCTAAGGTTTAAATTATTCAAAATCAAGTACCAAACTGGACATTAATCTCTTACACATAGAAGTTTCAAACACATTTTCTATTCTAAGGAACCATGACACATTTTTATATCTATTAAAATGTATTTTTGTTAGAATATGCAATGATTTTGACAGAAGTTGAAGAAAGAGTATGTAAATTTTTTCATATAAAGTTTGAGGAGACACTTTAACTAGATGGATTCCTATTAGAGGGTGGGTGCTTAAAGTTTAAGGTTATTACAATCTTCATTTCCTAACAGGAATTACATGAAGTGGCATTCATGTATTTTACCTGAATTTACTTAAAGATCAAAGAGGTGTGTAAAAAATTTTCCCATTAAGGACAAGAAACTCATTAAAGAGCTATAAGTAGATCTGGAATGGAACATACTAATGGAATATAGTACCATCCTGTGAGAATGCTAATAAATACTTCTCAAGGTCACTCAAGAGAATACCATTTTTTCTTGGTATTCATCAGCTTAACACAGGCTTCTAGATCAGAAATTTTCTAGATAGAGAAGAAGAATCTTGACCTGATTTTTCCAAGGTTTTGAGGATCCTCACATGGGGATCTGACAATAAATACATCTGGGAAAGTTAATGCAGAGTAGAGTCATATACCTTGTTCTGCATCTTACTATTGTTAGCAACAGCAACAGTGTATGAGCACATAAGAGGAGATGATAAATTACCCAGACAATGTTTACTCTCTGAAGTTTAGAAGCTCTCTCTCTTTTTTTCATATGAAGGATGATTTTTTTTTTTAAAATGTTCTCCAAGTATAATCAGTAAAAGCTCCATCACTCAAACCAGTCAATGTGTACCAGAGTACCCCCAGAAATTGTTACAGCCGTGAAAGCTGTCTTTGCTTGACTGTGCCAGATATATTCTAAGTCTGAATTCAGGAATTGAATCGTGGTCCAAATGTGAGCTGGCAATACGCTCCCAGCATGCAAATTCTTACTGCAATTTTGGGGGATGAATAACTGCCCTAGAAATCTCTGATCAGTGTGTTTTCGTGCCAGAGGGACAAGAAACACGTAAACAGAATGGCACACAGCCCATCACCACTATTGACTCTGGTTCAGGTTTCTTTTTTTTGGTTTGGTTTGGGTTTGGGTTTGTTTCTTTGTCTTTCAGAGCAAGTAGTGAACCAGCCAGTTCTGTAGGATGGTACAGGGTAACCCATCATAGGTTAAGGACTTTCTGTCTTAACTTGATAAATTTCCTGTTGTTCCACTCTCCCTTGTTGTCATGTCCTTGTTTGCCTCAGTCCTGTGCTCAGTAAGATAGACGAGGCAAAGAGTGGGAGGTGGCATTCCTGACAGCCCTCGTGTTTCTCCCTGCTCTGTCAACGGTAGGAATACCAGTAATGAAAGCTGACAAAACTTAAAGCCTGTCTTTTTATCCTCACAGAAGCTTTTAATTTTTTTTCCTTAAAATATACCCTACTTTTCGTAACTCCTTTCTCTTGTCCCTAATCTCCACCATAAAGCACCCTGTATCTCTTATGAGGCTGAATGAATCACTGGTAGGTTTAAAAAGCATCTGAGAACGTCAATGTGGTTTAATTTCACCAAAAAAATGATATTTGCAAAACCAAGTCAGCCTAGAACTTGATTTTTTTCAACAATAATTGATTTTTAAAGGAAATTGAACTCAGAATCTCGGAAAAAAAGGAAGGTATAAATGAATTTGCACACCAGCTTAATATCTAACTTCAGAATATGAAGTGATGCCTTATATACTTGAAAAAATTTGTTGCGTTTCATACTAATCTCTTTGTCTTTGTCAATTTTGATTGCTGTTACACAATAATATTTTCCCTTTGCCACCATTCACTATCTTGCAGTATTCCACCGTGGAACAAGCTTCTCTCCTTTGTCTTGGTTTAGGGTTCTAAGATTCTATTTTGCTCCATATCTTAGAGAACTATGTATTTTGGCAGCAAGGAAAGCAAAACAGATAGCACATGACACAGAAAGCATAAAGTCAGATTTTCAGCAAACTTCTTAGCTTCAATCTCTGTCACATCAGTGTTCTTTATGTTCTTAACCTTAGAATTTTCCTTAATGAAGACCAGTCTGTTGATTTCTCTGGTTGGAAACATAATGAAGAAGAAACCCTGGGCACTATACACATTATACATAGGTGGATTTCATGTTTCATAACAACCAGTGAGTTTCCAACAACAGCCAGTATTTCTGCCTTTGCTATGTAAGCAAGTTGAATTAATCAGTGTTTTTCTGTTAAAGATAAAATAAACATGTGAAGGTGCCATGTGCTTCACATCTTTGTCATAATGTTTGGGTGTTGCCTCACCACTTCAGTTTATTGTCCTATGCTACTTCCAGAGGTCTTTTCTTGTTTCTAGTAATAATGCAATGTTTTATTCCCCCATATACTAAAATATGTCTTCTCCTCTTCTCCTTCCATGTAAGATAACGAAAACATTAAATAATTATTCAAATCACTATACAAATCAGATAGGAGGCTTTTCAGGAGTGTTTGCTGCCTTATGGGTACGTGTTATTTTACATTTTGTTTCTCTTCTGTAGCACTCTGAGGTAGTTTGACATTCACTAATATAACAAAACTATTTTCTTTGAGAAAGTGATCTTCTGTGTACTGATTTATGGTCTCTTGCTACCTTAAAGCAAATGTAAACTCTTGGCTTGATTTATTTTGGAGTGCATGTTGAAGAGTTTGGAAAAAAATGTAACAGATTTTATTACCTGTCATCTTTCTAATTTCCAGTTAAGTCTCTTCTTCATGTCACTTTCAAGTAAAATCTTAGATGCAATTTCTGTGATGAAGAGATCAAATTTCATACTCACAGAGTCTTTTCAATTATTCTTTTTCCTTTGTTCATATCCCTTTGCTCAATATTGTCCTTTTTTACATTTGCAGAGAAGCATTTCTTAATAATTACACTTTTTGAACACATTTGTTTTTTCAGATTTCTCAGGTCTTAGATGATATAGAAGTCTAGGTGTTTGATGTGTTTAATTTGGTTTTAAATGATTGCTGTTATTGTAATCAGCTGAATTACTGATCTTCATTCCACTTGAAGAGAAGTCCAAACAATCCACCTAATTGCTCCAAATCTAACTTTGATTTCTTAGCAAGGGATTACAGATACCTGTTTTGTAGACAAGCACTTACCAACTAAAGCAATTCAGATCATAGTACCTAAACAACTTAGAAAGTTTACTAACATATCAGAGCTGTTATTATCTTCTAGGATTTTCTTCTTTCTTGCTAACTGGAATGATGAAAAACAAAAATTAAAGAACTTTTACGGATCTTTTAACCCTTCCTTAGTTGTAGTTTAAGAGATATATTTAAGATAATCATGCCTACTTAAACAACACAAGAACTATCATGTTATTTTTAAAAACACTGTAAAGGAATTCATGGTGGAAAGACATCACCTAGTATTAGTTTCAAGTTCATCCGTCCCTGTTTTCTTCATTCTGCAAAACCAAGCTTAATCAGCAAAATATCCACAGCTCCACAAATATATCCTGTAACTAAAAATGTGTAAATTTATTGATTGTGCTGCAGATGAAACTGATGAAAATGTAAGTGTTGGGTCAACTTGACAATTATCTTGCATCTGTTTTGAGATGTGTTGAATGAAGTTGCATATTATGCTAAAAAACCCCAAAAAACCAGTGAATGCTGATACCTTCACCATGAAGGATAAGTTGAATCCATAGACAACCACATTCTATCATCTCTTCTCACTTAATTTATACATATATTCCATATGATACGAAATAAGCACCTGTACAGACAAGATGGCAGTGACTGCTGGTTATTACTGCAGTATTACCTAATTATGAGGTGAGTTGTTCTGTGATTTAGTAAAATTATAGCTCCCTTGTAAGAAGGATCTGTGCAAAGAATAATACTATTCTGAGAATTTGTAAAATGATCACTTTCCACACTTATTCTTCACATTAGATGTTTTAAAGTACTCTAAGAATATATTAAGGGTGGGGGTGACATTTCATACACTTTGTTCTATTGCAGAAGAAACAAACAAAAGCTGTGTCATTTAAAAGATGTCACCTTGAGTTAAAGTTGTCAGGAGATTTGTTGGTATTGAAGATGTAATTTTATTTCCTTTTTTTGTTAACTGATGAGATTTTTTCTTTTTAAGGCAAGCAGTCTTTCAGTAATAATATCCATCAAGAGTTTCAAAAGGATTTTAAAGTGTAGAAATAGTACAAAGTGGCAGGTCTTTCTTACGACAAATGATGCATATCGACAGGCACTATATGTTACTGTCTTAGGCAGGGCTGTGTAATTAATGTCATTTTTGATACTAATGGAGGGTGGGAGAAGGAGACATGCTAGTTTTTCTTGTTGGTTGTGAAGTTCTTTTACTCAGAAAAACAAAATAAAAACCTCCATCTATTCAACATGTCCACTCCAAACAATATGGCACAGCCTTAATTATATGGAAAATATGTCCTCACAAATCAAGCTTGCTTCAGTCTTTGATATTTCAATCTTCAAAAACTGCCCACACAACAAATACCTCTCACTAAAAAAATATTATTGTCTTGTATTATTATTATTAGTAGTAGTTACTCACAAATACCCAAGTTAAAAGTCTTAATTTTAAAATTATCCTCCCTTACTATTCATTGAAAAGTTTTGCCAAATATAGTCATTCTGAAATTCCTAACCTTTCTCACTAATTTCTTTGTCCAAACCAAATAATTATCACTACCAAGTAGTCCAAGGAAGGGGTTCTACGCCTTCATCCATTTGTTTTTTTCCTGATTTGGTTTTGGAGGGCTACTGGAAAGAATTTATCATAAGTGGAGATCAGGTTCCAGTTCTTGAAATTTCCACAAGAGATAGAGTCAGATGGCACTTGGCAGAAGCAAGCAGTGAGCTCAGTGTGGCTATTGTCCATGGTGACTCCCTTTCATAGAGAAGGGTTTGTGCAAGGAAGAATGTGGGTGAAGCTGACCACCCCTTTCTGCAGGTACTCACTGGGATCATTGCCTAGTTTCCATGACTGCTCCTCAATGTCCTTCTCTCCCCACTTCACCTGTATGCTGTGCAGTTTTCCCTCTTCTTACCTGTTTTGCTATCTGAAAAACAATTACTCTACATCTCAGATGAGTTCAGCTTTATCCTCACTCACTTGTAAAGAAAATATGACTGGTAATAAGCCTCATCATATCTTTGGTTTTTTTGGGGTGCTTCATTTTATAAATGTATGATTCTTCTGTTAATGAATGCATATCACTCTGGTGAACTAGTTATCACTCAGGAAAAATGATCACAAATTTGAAGGTGCTCGATTTAATCTGTATGCGTCCTCCTTTTATCTAAGAGGTTGACTATTCTGTCTGGGGAGTGGCTGAAAAGGTAGAAGCTGGAAGTGGAGGTACTAGGCACTTGTGGGGACATGTAGACATTAAAAATGTGGGTTGCAGATGTTAGGTGTGATGCAAACCCTGGCTTGTGGGTGGTTTTCTAAAAAGAAAATGTTTTATTTAGGTCACGGGCTTAGAAAGACACTTTTTTTTCCCCCCTAGATTGCATTAAAGAATGAAATATATACATTTATGTTATAATTAATATATATTAATTTGAATTTATTAATTGACATCTTAGACTAATATTTATTCATATTAGAAATGTAACTGTATTTAAATATATCTTCAGGTTAATATTAAAGGGTCTTGGCAATGTAGGCAGGTTCGTCATTAGTAGTTAATTAACTTTTTGTGTCCTGTGGAAAAGTTAAATAAAAGCAAAGGGCTCATCTGTTTTTAGAAGTAATCACTGCAAATTAATTAAGAGATGGAAGAATATAAGTACTAGTTTAAAACCTCAAAGGGATGTCCTGATTTTTACTGCCATGCAAAAATTATTTTTTTATGAATGTTTGTGGGTATCTATGGTATATTTTCATACCAAACAGTGTTATAGCTAAAATATTCTGATTTTCAAATTCTGCCCTTATATTTCCTTCTGCTTGAGGAGTAGGTCAATGCAATGAGTAGACCCTCATTCTCTCTTAGCTTTCAGTAGTTATCTTTGATTTTTTCCTTATCTATATTTCATGTCGATCAGATAAGAGCTGACCTGAAGAGCAAGTCCAGTGATATATGGAGTTCAACATGCACTTGCTGACAGTAGAAAATGTGCTAAAAGAAGGTACAAGTACCTTGTAGATATTATTATAGAATGACTTGATGACAGAGAAAGTTTCTTAATACACAGTAATTTAATATTTACTCATTCCCCCTAGGTTTTTAGAGCCTCTGTAGCTGATATCCTCTGTTATTTAGTTTTTGTATGCTTGTTTTTCTAATCTTTGAAAGTATTGAGGTCTGATAGATTTCTTCCTTGCATGATATTACATTTGACAGCTTAAATAGTGCTATTAAGCAGCTGCTATACACTACATATTCTGAACTCCATCCTAAACTTTATACTTGAAACCTATGCATATAATTTTTTTTCTCACTTTTAAAGTTCTGGTCTATGATATTTCAGTAGTTTTGTGGTGTTTTTTTTTTTTTTTGTTTTGGAGGGTTTTGTTGTTGTTGTTGTTTTGTTTTGGGGGTGTTTTTATGTTGTTTTGTTTTTGTGGTAGCTGATATTAATGATTCCTAGTCTCAAATCCCAACTACTGCTGAGAGCTTGAAGAGATTTATCTGCAATTTCTTAAAATGCCAAAAATGGAAAGTTAATGTGAAAAGTCCCATACCTTATTCACATGTACCTGGCTGCATTAATAAACTGGAACTGACAAAAAATCCTAACCCCAGGATTGTAGTAATTATAGAGATGGAATGAAGAGTAGGAGGCAAAGTTTCCCTTTTGGGGAGAACACAGGCAAGGATTAAGTGACTATATTTTCTTTTGGAGCTCTTACTGCGTGCAGTTAATTGCACACTCAAGTGCAAAAATCATAGTTGGTCTAACTGGACACTGATATGTTCCTAGAAACTTAGGATATATTGCAAGTTGCGTTTGTGATTTCTGACAGTATCATACAAAATATACATATCCATGTTAGAAGTGGCTTTTTATTTAATCATTTTTTCTTTGTTCATGACAGCATGGTTAGGATAATTATATAAGTAATTTCTTACTGTTTTCTGAAAGGCTCTATTCTCCGTGACCTGTACGTCAGGCTTATTAGCTCTAACCTCGGTATGAGAGACAAAGAGGAAGATCTTAAGAAGCATGAACAATAGCTAATCAAGCACAGTAATGAAGCAAAGCTTATTTTCTTGTTTATGTAATCTGTCTGCACCAAACTAGGACCTGATTCAACAGCTCTCTTAGTGACTGTCAGTTAATGTGCTACCCAGCTCAAAATTTTCTTACACAATCATACTGGGGAATTACTTATCTTTTACTAAAAATTTGGAGATATAATTATTAACTAGTCCACATCTTTTTGCTCTATTCCATTCTATGTCTTTGATAGATTATTTTGATCCATTTAATCAAACAGCCTCCCCTCAAATAATTAGTCCTTACCAGCGCTGTCAGATAAGTATCTGTGTAAATATGATAGGCATTCATGAGAAAATTATATCTTTTTCTCCTAAGTAGCATTATATGCTTGCAATATATCCAGGTAAAATGTCATTGCATTGATATGATGTAAAAATGCACAGAAGGGTGTATTTCTGTAGCTGTAAGATATAAAAGTTAAAAGTATCATTAGAGAAGTAATAGAATTCATGTCAACAGTTATAAATATTAAATTTTATATAAGTGCTTGCAGAACATTTCTAAAGAAAGTGGAAGTTTAGAGAGGAGAAAGCTTTTCCCTATCCTACTTTGCCTTGTGGGGAACAATCCCTGCAGGGGCACTCAGATTTGCAGTTTTGGTAGATTTTTAGGTGCTGTGTTGTGTGCCACTCCCTCACCACTTAGTCTCTTTGACACCCTGTCAAGTGAAAGGGGGAGATTTCTTTGACCCTTAGTGTGGGGTTCCAGTGCCCCAAGAATGCCCAGACCCTTGTGCCCAACCAGTCTGTCAGAGTCCTGTTATGAGGACCCTTCACTGAACAGTCCTGATGGATCAGAGGGCAATTTGGCTGACTTATCCAGGGAAATATGCCAACACCATAAGAGACACCTTAGTGTGTCTTACCATTTTAGTCAAGTGCATTACACATTGCTGGAAACTGTTAGTGCCCAGGAAGGACCACCACTAACAGTTTATGGTGTAACACTCTGTATCAGTATAAAATTGTGACAAGTTCAGGTTCAAGGGTTGCCACTGATGGTATCAGACTGCAAAAATGTATTTAAAGTAATACATGGGCAAGCACTAATGCCTAATAGTATTCAGCATGCACAGTATTCAGAGTTTGGCTCTTACCCAAAGGCTTCCCTAAGAGGGTGCAGACAGGCTCAGCTTGTTGACTGAGTCCAGAAGTTACGATTGAGTCTTTCCTGACTTTTTCCCCATTCTTCACTTACTTTTTTACTATTTTTTTTTATGTTTAGGTGGAGCTTGAGTGATTCTAGTCATAAATACTTTTCTTGCTGATTGGTGTAAAATTCTTTCACTTCACTTTTAAAGATACAATAAAAAAAATATAGAGCATGTGGCCAGTGGGTGTTGGTTGTACCTTAGAGGTGGGTAACTTTGGAATGGAGGTGTGTGTTAATATTACAATTATGCTCTAATAAACCAAGTTCATCCAAGGAGAGAGATTTTGCCACAGTTGTTGGCTCAGCAGCAGGACATCCCTTGGCTGACAGGTGCTATGCGGTCTTATCAACTACAAAGTACCACCATGTTCCCCTCCCTGCAAGAATTGCTATGGATGGCTCCACCCTCCATTCCATCCCTCATGGCAGGTGTTTACCATTACATGGGGAATCATAGTGGAGCATGACAACCGTATTCCATCCAGGGAGTAGCAGCTGCACTTTACCCTATAATTTCCATACCATTATAACTTCTGTTAGTATGACAGTTTCCTCTCATTTTTACCCCCACCGATCTTCCCACACACCCCATCTTGATGCTTTCATTGCTCTTGCCTTGTCTGTACCTTTCCTAACAAAGTCTCTGCCAGTGTCTGTGGAACTTATTAATCTGTTTCTGCATTCGATGTCTGTTTCCTATATCCATAATCAGAATTATCTACTTCAACTGTAAACTTGTGGAGATAAGTGCTTTCTCCTCAGGGCACTATTACAGTTTTGGTTGGGTCTGCAGCACTGCAAGGCTGTGTGATAATGATGATTAATGACTCCACAAAAATCCTATTATTACAGCTGGCTTGAAATGTCTAGATGAACATTTCATCTGTAGATGTTGATTCACAGAGTTCAAAATGTGTCACCAGAACCACCTTCAAACTGAACCCCTGAGCTACCAGTCTGCTCTGTCTCTGTCCCTGCCAGCTGCCCAAAGCCTCAGTTTCCTTTCCCCACTGCTGTGATACTGCTATGCGCTCAGCTGTTCAACTCTTACAGTGGCACATGTCCCCTCAGATACCTCAGTGACCGACTGCTGAACCCTTGCAGTTTTGCTCAAGAGGCAGTTCTATTTTCTCTCTCTTTTTGCAGTAGAGAGTGCATATTTCAACATAAAATACCTTCTCTGCTATGCCTTCTGCTTTGTACCAACCCATAGACAACAAACATATCTGGTCCAGACTTCTAACCAGGATAAGTGCACAATTTTTGTTTCGGAGGGGACAGGTAGGTTTGTGCTGATTCCACCAATAAAAATTGGTGCTGAATCATTCATCAGCATGCATGGAACCAGATCAAGAACCAGCTTAGGACAGACACCAGAGCATTCCCTGGAGCCTGGGCTGGAGGTTGAATTAATCCAGACCTAAGCTGCCAGTGATTTAGTTGTGCCAGATGGAGTGGGAAAGGTGAAGATACAGAATTGCAGAGTGTGATGCAGTGATCCATAAAAAGTTAGTATATACTGAACTCCACCTACAGGCAGTATGAACACTTTGATCCTAAGCCAAAACCAGTGGTTCAGGTGTAAGACATGCAAATCACAGGGCTCTTGTTTGAAAATTTGCTTTTGGACATTCTTTTCACCATAAAACATAGTGAACATAGCCTGAGGAAATCTGGCAGCCCAAAAGTGAAATGCTTTGGAACCCATGGCAGAAGCTCTGAACTGATAGGTAATATGTATATTAAAAAAAATATGGGAAGAATTTCTGTGACTTCCCTGGTGACTTTATTCTAGAATGAAAGTTTTGAATTCTTCCAGGACTGATGTTCCTTTTTCTTGGAAAGGCAGTAATTCATAAGAATTCTTTTCTGATGACATTTTATGGTGTATCTAACATTTAAGTACTGAAAAATGCTCCACAGTCATTTACCTTTGAAGTTAAATTTGTGCATGAAATATTTCCAGCAAGGAGTGAGCTGAACAATAAGGAGTTTTTATTGGTACAAGTGTTTTGAGAGGTGAAATACACTATTTAGTCATAGTACTTAAAATTCTCTCTTAACTAAGTTTAGGAATCAAATTTCAAAGTTACCTTCTGCTGTGAATACTTGTGCAATTAAATTTTAAATGTATGTTTGCTCATGTGGATTTGTTCATTCATTCAGTTACAAAGGAGAAATATTATCAAAGCTTTCAGATGAATATAATATTCCTCTAAAATCTCCGGTAGGGAATAAGTATAAGAGAAATACTGCTTGCTGTATCACAAATTTCTGAAATATAAAAGCTATTAATAACATATTGAATAATTTCAGATTTATATTTTAAACAAAATGCCCTTGATATTTGAGTGGAAGAAACACTGAATATACCATGTTTTTCTTATAATTTTTCCTTTGTAAATATGCCTTACCATAGATCCATTCCGAAATCAGTGCCTCTTTGTTCCAAAGAGATAGATATATATAGACAGAATTACATCAGCATTTAAAAAGAAAATTAATAAGATACACAACTACACTAAGAACTGCAGTAACTGCACATGGGAGTTTAAGTTCTCATTGACCTCTGATCAGAAAAGCACCAGTGTATTAAGATATTTGTTCTCTATATAATTGATAATATGATGTTAACTGGTTAATTAAAGTTATCTGCTATTTAGATTCTAAAGGAAACCTACAGGAGTGAACTTTTTAGAGTGGGATCAGTGATCAGCTTGATGACTCTTTGGGTTCCGCTTGATAAGAAAGTGGCCTCTTGGATGAGTAAACCTCCTTCAGAGTAACAGAATAGAAGATTTTCAAGGAAATTTTAGATCCACAGGAAACTTTTATCAATGCTAAGATCAATGAGGCGCTGCAACAGTTTTCAGGAAAATCTTGTTCAAGCTGCTCTGTAAGGAATAGTAAATCAGATAAAAGATGTTAAATGTACCTGAGAGGGGAAAAGATATTGTTTCAGGTAAGGCAGCTAAACACTACATAGCTGTTCACTGACTCCCCAGTGGGATGGGGGAGAGGACTGGAGAAATAGGTAAAACTCGTGGGCTGAGATACAGTTTAACAGGGCAGAAAAGGAAGGAAAAATAATAATGACAAAATAATATACAAAACAATGATGCACAATGCATTTACTCACTATCAACTGATCAGTGCCTGGCTCATTCTCAAGCACCAGGCTACCATGTCTTGGCCAAATTCTCCTGGTTTTCTTGTTCAGGACATATATATGGTATGGAATTTTCCAGGGTCATTGGGGGGGTCAGCTGTCCCAGCTATGCACCCTTCCAGCTTCTTGTGAACATCCAGCCTCCTTGCTGGTAGAGTAGGCTGTGGAGCTGAAAATTCCCTGACTTAACAGTAACTAAAACATCAGTGTGTTATCAACATTATTCTCATCTTAAATCCAAAATATGGCACTGTACCAGCTTGTATGAAAAATATTAACTTTATCCCCACCTAAACCAGGACAGGTATCTAAGAAGGTGGTTTTGTTATTCAGGACTTCTGAATTTAATATTTAAAGGATGAAAATCAAAGTAATATTTTGAGTTCAACAGTAATTCAGACTTCTTCCTCATCTGTAATGCTAGTGAATACCTGATTCGTACCTGCACTATTCATCTCAAATGTGTATGATATATTCAGAAGCAGTACCAAAACATATCAGAACTTCCTGGATAAAAGACAAGAAGCTTTTTATTATTCTGGCTTAGGTATTTTATTTTTTAACCTAATGCAGAGTTTTAGTCTTATTCCTGTCATATTTCCTACATCAACCATTTCTTTAGGTTTTATTCTTTTTAGTAATCTGAATGGACACCAGTTTTGTTTTCTGTGACATAAATGAATCCTTTTGGAAAGTGCCCTTGCTGTTGAATTGCAAGAATTAAAACATGGCCATTGTTCAAATAATAATAATTAGAAAAAAATTCCATCTTAAATGATTTAAAAAATCTGTTCATACTAGGAAAAAAAATAAAAATGGCATTTTAAACTAAAACTCTGTTTACTCAAGCAAGCACCTTACCATTTTCTAGACCATATTTCATTAATTAATGAGAACTGAGTCCAATTTTCTGAAAACTGTCACATTTCTTAAAAAATGCTACACAAAACCCATACCCATGCATATGCATGGATTAGAAATGTCAGTCTTTGTGGAGTAGGCACATCTTTTTTTCATTTTCTGTATGAGCAAATTTGCTCCCCAGGGAAGTGGTCACAGCACCAAGCCTGACAGAATTCAAGAAACACTTGAACGATACTCTGAGGCACATGGTGTGACTCTTGGGGATGATCCTGTGCAGGGCCAGGAGCTGGACTCAGTAATTCTTGTGTGTCCCTTCCAACTCTGCATATTCTGTGATGTTGTTCTTTGTTTATGAATTAATATAATAACCTTTGGCACATGTAGTTTTAATGAGCTAATTAAACCTAGGTGTATTTGACACATAATTACATTTTTGCTTTTGCTGGAATTCCTAAGATTCAGTTACCTCTTTTGGTTTGAATGTAAATGTCTTTGAGATGGTACCACTTAATATTCAGGAAGCATCCCTAACTGTATCAAAAGGCAAAACAAATGACTACAGTATACAGCAACAAGGTGGCCTTTATTTGCAGCAATTAGCTAGAAGCTCTTTATGAAGTGAGAATTGTGCAGCAATACTGAATAAGGAATTCAGAATTAAGAATCATTGCAGGCCCAAAGATATCCTCAGCAATTGCTTAATGTAGCTTAAATTGAATAATTGTAAAAATATAATATTTTAAATAGAAAGGAAACAAAAAGTTTATTTTCTTGTTAATAATTACGACAGTACTATTATGATTTTCATGTAAAATATTTAAAGATAAATATAAGCATCTGTTCAGCTGCATGTGAGAAACCTTATATCGGGCAATAAGAAGCTGAGCAGTTTTCTTCTGATACATCAAGTCTGTTTTGTCTGTGAGGTATGCATGCACAGAGAGACCCAACAGAAAAAGTTAAGAAGACAGATAAAGGAGAGGGACTTCATGGGATTGAAGTGAGACTTGTGGATTAGCTGCAGTTTGAACAAGATGAAGTGACTGTACACTATAACGTTTGGAAAAGTAAGTAATAAATTGTGACTGATTTAATGAAAATTTCTTTAAGGACAAAAACACCCTTATCTTCCTCCAGGTTCCACTATGACATAGAATTAAGGAGCTTGCCCTTGTCCAAATGTTTACCATGTTTAAATTAGCATTCTTTGTTATGCTTTACTTCTGACTTCAAGACAAATAATGTATTTTAAGCATTCTTCTTAGAAATATGGAAGACAAGTCTGAGATGAAGGCTTTATTAACCTGCTAACTAATGTTCTTTACAGCTGAAGGTTGTAATGTCTATGAGATGTTTGCATAGAAAACATGGATGTAGTACTGGTGAAAAGTAGAAAAGGAAGAGAGGGAGAAACATCTTTTCACTGTGAACATTTTATTACCAGCTATTACTAGCAAAAGAACACTCCTGGGAAAAGGTTTGGATCGATTTACCAGTTTTAAATGCCTCAAATTATGAGCAAGAAGTACATTAGCTTTCACTTGTACAAATTATCACTGTATTGTCTTCTGCCTTAGGGGACAGAATATTGCAGTTCCTCTTGATTGTAGCAACTAGCCTGCTGCTATGTGGTCCTCTCTCTTTGGCACTGTTCCTGATGTTTCTATATTTTTTGTTGGGGTGTATGCAATTCTGCCATTTATGAGAGTTGGCCTGAAATTGGAAATTTCTTCTCTGTGATGCAGCCTCTATGATGCCTACTTTACTGTGCAGTTTTTCAGACTGAACTTTTCTTCTTTTTGCAAGACGTACAGAAGTTGTAGTTAATGATGGTCTTCTCATTTTGCTTCCCAGCTGTGACAGCCAGGAGTTAGCTATAGGTTAAATCAGAACCCAAAGAAACAAAAGCTCTTTGGCTTCAGAAATTCTCCAGCTTGCTGTGCCTGTTACTGATAGCTTAGTTGTTTCAGCAGTTTCTGGTTTCTGTCAAATCCCCAACAAGTTATTGAACTTTTGAACATGTCATATCCTTGATAAAAGGCTAAAGGTCTTCTTCAGCATGTGTTGCCTACTGGGATGTCATAGAATGGTTTTGGTCAAACTGGCTATCTGCCTAAGCCTGTGAGGCTCTGCCTGTTGAATCAGAGTGCGGGGGGCAGGGGGAGGTGAGGGGGAAGAAAAGGTGAGGGAGAAAAAAAAGGATAAGAAGGAAAAAACTCAAAAAAAACCCAAGGAAAAAAATATCTTCAGCCAAAAACTTTTGCCTTTGTCCTATTTTTGAAAACATAGAGGACTTACAACAATTTTTAAATAGCTCAGATTACTTTCCACATAGTTTTCACAATTAATAAACTGTGCACATTACAACGCTAAAGGCTGCCGGCAAAAAAACCCACCTAAATCACAGCATAAAAAAAAGAGACTTCCCAATTTTCTACTATCAAAAACTTACTGAAATCTAAATAGATCTAATCCAAAATGTTAACTACAAAGATGTGGTGCTTTATAATGTAACATAGATGATATTTTCAAGCAAAATTCCTTTTGATATGAAATTTTATTGTATCTAAGGTTAGTTCTAAGTCTTAATCCAAAACTCTGTGGTCTACTACAAGCTACCAGATGTTGTTTTTATCTACTCTCGTCTTTTTGTGTTTCTCCAGGTGCTTGCCTTTGTGTTAACTTTGGTTCTAAACTAAGATCTCCTGACTCTAATTGTCACCTATTGATCATGAAGGAAATTGATAACCTGATAGTGGCCACTTGAAGTTAACTACTAATACAAAAAGAGTGTGTCGTCTCTTGATTACAGTGAAGCTGCACCTGTCAGCAAGGTTACTTCCAGAAGATAAAACGCTCTGCTGTGGGCTGGCTGTTTGTTTCTTGGCTGTTGCGTTTGCTGTAATTCTGATAGCTGAAAAAATGAAGCAAGTTCTCCTACTTTCTGCCTAATCTGGGAGAAAGCTGACATCCAATAAGATGTTTGGATTTTGGGAGAATATGGTAGGTTCCTGTGAAGTCATTACCTTATTGCTAATCTACAATTAATGTCTCTGGTCTCTTCACGGGCTGTAGTAGGTGCTTGGGGTTTTTTTACCAGATTATCAGGTTGTGCACCATACTGAAGAAGCACAAGTTCTGGTCTTTGACTATTCCTTTTGCTTTTGATGTTCTTTGATTTCAAGAAGCAAACCAAGTTGCTGTCGAGTCTTTTTTTTTTTTTTTTTTTATCTTTATGTTGTTTCTCAGGCTGGCTTGCAGTTTCTCAGACTATATTTCAAGATAGATGGGTTTGGGAAAAGTGTGGGAAGACAGTTGTTGGAGACTGCTGTGTTTTAATTTATAGAGTTGGGGTTTGGTGGTTTTTTTGTTGTTTTTTTGGTGGTGGTGGTTTTTTGTTTGTTTTGGTTTTGTTTCTTTTTTTTTTTTAGTGATGCTTTTTTGTGTCACTTAATGAGATTATGGCAGCTGAAATCTCCACTTGTTTTTTATGTTGTTACCTGCACTTCACAGCACTGTATAGAAAGAACTGTGTGTAATGATGTAGGTTCCTTAAAGTCAGTAATTTAGTCAGGGTCTCTCTGGTGTTTTTGTAGTGACAGGGTGTAGTACTTGGCCAACAAACCAGGAATGCTGAGGCAGATCTGTGGTTTACTGCTTCTTTTGCTTAAGCCTGAGAACCCATATGCTTATTAAGTACTTCTGTTTTAGAATTCAAATGGATATTCCTGGTGGTTTTTGTTCTTTTGTTTGTTTGGTTTTAAGTTAAAGCGTGTAAAGCTTCTTTTAAGATGAATGAAACAAAGCCAGGTATGTTTAGAAAGTAAAACAATATGCTATATATACACCATAATATTCAATTTTCTGGAGAAGCTTCTGACAGTCCAACCAATGTCAAACTTTGTGTTTTAATTTCTTAATAATCTACTCATACACTGAGGAATCTTGGATAGAAGACTGCTCATGCTCTTAACTATATATTGGTGTAAGTTATTCAGAATGAGAAAACATTAGGGTGTTCCTAGAGATCTGTGCTATCCTCATTTTTAGTGGCTGATATCGGCACTGAAGAAATTTGAACTGCTGTCATTTACTCACTTTCAGACTTGCAAGGGGAAAAGACAACAGTGATTCTTTGGAGAGTGTGTTGATAAAGAAGAACTATTTTTTTTTTTTGATCTCCCAAAGAGAATTTCTTTGTATTTTTTCTTTTTATAGACTCCTTTCATTTTTCATCTTGCATGTCTTGCTCTAAGATAATGTCTATTAGTTACAAACAATCATACTGACATAGATGCAACTGATTTTACTAGATTAGTGATTTCAGTGACACCAGCTGTCACTATTTAAGGTGAATCTGTCAGTCATTATAGGTAAAAGAATGATTCCAGCACTCATAGTGATCAAGGTAATGAGTTTCAGAGGGACAAAATATAAAAACCTATGCAATGCTTAGCCCTCACATTTTCATCTTGAGATAGAAAAATTTAATTAACTGTTATCTGTTGCACATTGTTTCAGTGCATATTGTTTATCTTGCGGTGCTGCACAAAAACCTGCTGTCCGAAGTAGTCTCAGAGCTAAGTCTCATAAATCAAAATAGAGAATGTTTGTTGTTATGAAATCACAATGATCAAAGTTCAGAGTTGGCACATGGCAACATTGTTGTTGAATAAGAATTGTGGCCACATTGGTTTACAATGTGTGGCCCAACATTACTAAAATACTTCTTTAATTCTCTGCAACAAAGAATCAGAAAACAAGGTAGGAGCCAGTAGCAAGTTAATGTAATTAAGACTAGTGACAAAAACAAAGCCACAGCATAGATCAGATTGGAGAAGTCATGTAAGTTGATGATAACCAGTACCTCCAAATAGTAGTATTACAGACAATTTTTAAGTAATCTTGTGTTTTACTTTGCCTATGTATCTTTTGCTCTTCCCATGAGGCTGATGGATGATGATTTGGAACAAGTGAGATTTACTTGGTAACATTCTTAATTGGCCAATATTTTTTCTGCTGTCACTCTGGAATAAGCCAGCATGTCTCTTAACTAATGGATCTGATAGGCAGCCTGACAAGCCAATCAAGAAAGATCAACTGCTGAGAAGAATTCACAATTTACCTAAATAAATACTGGTTCAAATATTAAACTGTTGGAGAATGTTTTTTAATGGAACTAAAAACTAGCTACAAATTGTGAACTTCTGTGTGAAATAATAATAGAAACTTGGAAACCTGCATATTTAAGTGACATACTGTTCATTCTTTAAACTTTTCCAGTTTGCTGGAGTTCAAGTTACTCAACCACCAGCTTGTATTACTGTATATGTGGATGTTCCTGCACCAATCTAATCTTTCATGGTCATCAAACTGATGCCTGAAACCCTGGAAAATAGACGCTCAAGACAAGGTTAATGGAGAAAAGATAGACAATACCTTTATTGGGAGTTCAAAAGGTCTGGGCCTCTTCTGATCC